>QEPC01005252.1:1362129-1372828 GCA_003113815.1 Sphenodon punctatus
CTTCAGAAGGGACTTCTGAAGCAGGGATTGGGGTCCCTCCAACATACATGCAGCAAGTCCCTTCTTTCTGAAGCAGCGTTCTTAACCTCTGCTGCGTGTGTGTGTGTCTTTGCTAAAACTGCTTGTAAGTGAGGTTTAAGGTTGTCTGCCTGCTTTTAAACCTGCCTAACTTAACTGAAATTGCTTGATTAAGTAACGTAATGTCCATCAAACATTAACCCTTGGAACTCCTTGCTGCTGGGTTATGCCGCCCACCGTTGCCCTGGCTCCGCCCACCAGCCTTACCGCCCCTCCAACCTCAACACCCACCAGCTGCCCCTGCTGGTTCCCCAGCGCTCACGCCTGGACATGCCAATTTCAAAGGCCAGCCGGTTGTGATTCCCCCTTCCCCATGGTCCATGGCAGGAGGAGTGTATGGTGGCTGCCGCGGTAGCCACACTGGGAACCCCTACTCACGGACTCCACCTGAGTGGCTGCTCCATGGCTATGCAACTTAGCGGCCACTGACCAACCCCCAAGCTGTGCTCATTTAAAAACACCCAAAGAAGGCATCTCCCAAAAACCAACTCAAACAGCTGTCTACTCATTCCTTCTTCCCCAGCTTTCATTTAATTTGAAGACAAGAAATGTTTTCAAAGTTAAAAAAAAAAAAACTAACAGATTTTAAGGAGAAAGAAAAAATACAGAGAACAAGCATGGAAATATGTAACTTGAATGCAGTTAAAATGATGTGGCTTAATTTTTATTTTATTTTTTAAAATCATACTTCTACAAAATCCCTCTTATTGTATTGCTCACAGAATTTTCCTGAACTATCACATGCACTTACTGACCCTATGCAGCAGGGAGCAGAGTTGCTACACTCACAAATACAGTAAAGCAAGAAGAACTGGTAAACACCTTTACTGCCATCCCAACTCTATAAGGCCACATGGTAAATGTCATGCTACAACAGTCAGCAAAGCAAACAAATCTGTAACAGCTTGTTATGAGCCATGACGGATTAATCCACACCAAACTGTAGCAGCGGGCAACATGCCTGTTGCGGTTCAGCTTTAAATGTACCAAAAAATAAAAAATTTAAAATGAAAAAACCATTGCTCATGCGCAAGATGACCACCAGACCACCGCCACCATTTTGGAAAAGGACAGCCAGTCTGCACATCTGCAATGGCCATTGTGTGCACATCCAATCGTTTTTTAATTCTTTATTATTATTTTAAAATTTTAATTGATTTAAATATGGATCCATACTTAAATCTGTAAATTGCAGACCTGAATTCGCAACGGATCCAAATCCGCGATTTAAACCGAATGGCTACCCCTAAATTTTAATTATGCTAACTAGGGATCTAACTCTTCCTTACTCAGGTAAGGAAACTTAACTCAAGTGGGTAATTTCAATGATTTCAGTGGGATTGCCAGAGGAACATTTCAAAATCAGAACGTTCAAATATTATTATTTTCAGCTCCAAAATACAGTTCCCCACTTCCACTGAAAATGGACCCACCATTAATATTATTAGTATATTACTTAGCTTTATTAGCTATTAGCTTTAGTATTATTGCTGCCACAAGTCAGCCAGCTAATAATAATGGTTGCCACCTTTCTGGGTTACACCTTGAGACTCTGGGATTTGAATCAGAGAAGTCTCCAGGTTTCTCTGGGTCAGACAGGGGTGCCTCCAATAACGTGAAGAAATTGGTGTTTCCTCATGACAGAAAGGAAACGGGACATAGGGACTTTCCCCACCCCCTTTCCAGTATGGCTTCACCCCTTTGGAACATCATGACATCACGATGTTTGGTAAGGGGCGAGGTTATGCCAGGAAGTGGCTATACTGCCTCTTTGCCCCAACCTCAGTAAAGTGGTCTCACCCTCGCCAGGTGAAAGACCTGAGGGAGATCATTATATTAACAGTACAGCCCGATCCTAAAATGCTCTGCTGGCTCATGCCCCAATGAAATGAATTAAAACTTCTTGTGCTGTCAGAGCATTCTGAGGGCTTGGCTGAGCAGAGGGCTCTAATAAAATGTGCTTTCCCAATGTTTGATGGCTGTGGGGGACTGGATGGCAGAGCCGACTGAAGTTGAATCCTGACAAGATGGAGGTAATGTTGGTGGGGAGAGCGGCAGGTGTGACTTCCCCCGTCATTGACGGAGTTTGTCCCTTGCTGGTCTCCCAGATGCGGAGTCTAGGGGTGCTCCTGGATTCCCAGCTCTGCTGGGAAATCCAGGTGGAGACAGTGGCGAAGGGGGCTTTCACCTGGTTCGGGGCTTCGGCCTTATTTATTATTATTAAAATGTATATGCTGCCCCCTCCTGCTATAAGCATCTCGGGGAGGCTAACAACATTTTAAAATACATAATAAGCTAAAATACAATTAAAACAACCTAAAATCCCCAGGTTAAAATAACCCATACCCAAACCCTCCCTAACCCAACCCACCCACCACATCTCCCCCAATAAAGGCCCGGCGGAACAGCCAGCTCTTACACTGTCTATGGAAAGAGGGGAGATCGGTGGCCAAGTGGACCTCAAATGGGAGAGAGTACTACAGCTGCGGTGCAGCCACAGAAAACGCCTTCCTTATTGTTGATGCCGGAGAAACCCTGGGGACCTCCAGGAGGGCGCCCCCGGCTAACTGCAGGGGCCGATCAAGGATCCAGAGGATGAGGCGGTCCTGCAGGTAGGTGGGGCCCAGGCCATTTGGCTTCAAAGGTCAAGACAAACACCTTGAATTTGGCCCAGAAGACTATCGGCAGCGAGTGCAGAGAGCAAAGCACTGGTGTAATGTGCTCGCGTTGGCCCATCCCCTTCAGGAATGGACCGCCGCATTCTGCACCAGCTGCAGTCTCCAAACCAGCACCAAGGGTAGCCCCAAGTAGGGTGTGTTACAATAGTCCAGGCTTGAGGTAATAAAAGCATGCACGATTGTGGCCAGATTCGGGTCCGAGACATACAGCCTATGCCGATGTACCAGATGTCACCTCCAAGATAGACAAGATCCGCCTCGACATCGCTTCCCACTCCTCGCCCTTTTCTCTCTGTCTCGTCTGCCAAAACTCTTGTTCATGCTCTGGTCATCTCTCGCCTCGATTACTGTAACCTCCTTCTCACTGGCCTTCCCCAGTCTCACCTTTCTCCCCTCATCTCTGTCCAAAACTCTGCTGCCAGGGTCATCTACCTCGCCAGTCGCTTCGACCATGTGCAGCCCCTCCTCTCTTCGCTTCACTGGCTTCCCCTTCCTGAACGAATCCTGCACAAGCTCCTAGTCTTCACCTATAAAGCTCTTCACAACCTCGCTCCCCCCTACCTCTCTGCACTTATCGCCCTCCATACTCCAGCCCGTGCACTTCGCTCCTCCTCTGTCCCTTCTCTCACCCTTCCACGCCTTCCCTGCTCCCCTAAGCGCCTTCGTCCCTTCTCACTTGCTGCCCCCCATGCCTGGAACTCCCTCCCTGTCCACATCCGCCTTGCCCCCTCCCTTCATACCTTCAAATCTCTCCTTAAAACTCACCTCTTTCGCTCTGCTCTGTCTGACTCTTTATCCTGCTGAGCCACTATTCCTATACCTACGATCGGTTTACCCTTATCCTTGCAACATGGACCTGCCTGCTGTCATTCTCATCGTAACCAAGCCAAGTACGTGCACTTGAGACCTCGCATCTTCATGAATGTTAGACCCCTTGTCTCTCCCTCTGTTCCCCTTCCTAAGTCTCTCCCCCAGCTCCTGTCTCTCAGATTGTAAGCCCTAGGGGCAGGGACCGTGTCTATTTTATTACTTTGTAAAGTGCCAGGTACACTGCTGGCACTATATAAATGTTTGTTAATAATAATAATAATAATAATAATGTAACGCCCCCTTCACCACAGCCGCCACCTGAACATCCAGGTGGAGCTGCGGATGCAGGAGCACCCCCAGACTTCAGACCTGAGATACCAGGGGAGGATGGATCCCATCAATGATGGGGACCATCACTCCCCTGGCTTTCCCCACAACCATCACCTCCGTCTTCTCAGGATTTAACTTCAGGCGGCTCAGACTCCGACCTGGATACCATAATTCATGCTTTTGTTACCTCAAGACTGGACTACTGCAATGCGCTCTATGTGGGGCTACCCCTGGTGATGGTCTGGAGGTTGCAGCTGGTTCAGAACGTGGCGGCCCGGCTCCTTATTTGGTCAGGTCACCGGGAACTCATTACACCAGTGCTTCGTTCTCTGCACTGGCTGCCTATTTCTTCTGGGCCAGATTCAAGGTGTTGGTTCTCACCTTTAAAGCCTTACACGGCCTCAGCACAACGTAGCTGCAGGACCGCCTCACTCCCCGGGGCCTCAATCGGCCCCTGCGGTCCACTGAGAGCACCTTCTGGGAGGTCCACTGAGTAAATCAGGGGGCCACTACGGAGAGGGCATTCTTTGTGGCTGCACCTCGGCTGTGGAACTCCCTCCCGATCGAGGCTCACCTGGACCTGCTGACTTTTCGTCAGGCTTGTAAAACCTGGCTATTCCGCCAGGCATTTGGTGAAAGGGACGGATGAGGGAGGGAGGGATGGGATTGAAGGCGGGGGTGTTGTTTTAGGTTTATATTTGTATGGCTTCATCTTAAATGTAGTTTTATATTGGTATTTTATATGTTTTATATTTTTGTTTTAAAGTGTAAGCCACCCCAAGCTGCTTTGCAGAAGGGGTGGGGTATAAAATTGTAGCCCTATTTATTTATTTATTTTATTTTACAACCTTGCTAAATCCATCCCTGTCCAGGAAGGCACTGCATTCACAAAGCTCAGGGGAAACATAGGGGAGTTTTACAGCCCAACCCTCCAGGAGATCACATGGTCTCATATGCACATTCACTCATAGCGTGCATTATCTTCTGGAGGGACAGGCTGCTCCAGCTGCAGCAGACACATGGTTTACAAAGAACCACAGCTCTAATAGTAAACCAGAGTCTGTGTATGGGTTCTGCAGAGTGATTATATCATTGCAACATTTTAACATTTCTGCAAGTTACACAGTCTAACCAAACTCCTGCTGAAATCAGCAGAAAAAGTCCCCTCAAATTCAATGGGAAATGAATCCAGCCTTAAGAGATGCATGTTGAAAGAGTAAGACAAATTCCCTGTTTCCACATCCCTTACACCACAACACTTAAAGACACCCATAAAGAAACCTATTTTTTTAAAAAAAAATTAAAAAGACCAATTTCGCTCTCTCCTACATGTACGTACAAGATTACCAGTTTCCAAACTTTTATCTGTGAGATCCTATTTTGAGAGTCCCATAACTTCAGATGGGAACCATGACATGCAAAATATATCATAGGCACATACATAATGCCATACCAAGTCAGGCCAATGGTCCATCGAGCCCAGCACCTGTCTCCAACAGTGGCCAATCTTGGTCACTTGGAAGAAGTGCCCAACAGGTCACAATGCGGCAATCTGTTCCCTGTTCACTCCCAGCTCCCGACAGTAAGAGATTACATTTCCCAAACCCTACCCAGCTAACAGCTGCTAATGGACCTATTCTCCAGAAACTTGTCCAATCCTTTCTTAAACCCAGCTATACTACTGGCCATGACCCCATCTTCTGGCAACAAATTCTACAACTTAATTATGTGTTGAATGGGGGAGGGTGGAGAGACAACTTTCTTTTATTTGTTTTAAATATGCTAGCTTCATGGACTGCCTCCGAGTTCTAGTACTGTTTGAGAGGCTAAATAACCATACCCCATCTATAAAATCATGAGTGGTGAGATCCTATTTTGGGATCTTATTTGCGATATCTCCACCTGGATGTCTCAACACCAACTTAAACTGAACATGGCTAAAACTGAACTCCTTATCTTCCCTCCCAATCCTTCCTCTCCCTCTTCCCTGTCAATTGTCATTGAAGGGGTCTCCATCCTCCCTGTACCCCAAGCCCGTAGCTTGGGCTTCATCTTCAACTCTCACCTCACCTTCAAACCCTACATTGACTCTGTGGCCAAATCCTCCCGCTTCTCCCTCCACAACATTGCTAAGATCCACCCTTTTCTGTGTGTCTCCTCTGCCCAAACTCTCATCCACGCCCTAATCATCTCACGCCTTGACTATTGTAACCTCGTCCTTGCTGGCCTTCCTCGCTCTCACCTTGCTTCCCTCATTTCTGTTCAACACTCTGCTGCCAGGATCATTCACCTAGCCCATCGCTTTGACCATGTGCAGCCTTTTCTCTCCTCCCTCCACTGGCTTCCCCTTCCTGAGCATATTCTGCACAAGCTCCTCGTCTTCACCCACAAAGCTCTTCATAACCTTGTTCCCGCCTACCTCTCTGCTCTGATCTCCCTCCGAATCCCTGTTTGAGCACTCCGCTCCTCTTCCATCCGCTCCCTCACCCTCCCACGCCTCCCCTGCTCCTCCAGTCGCCTTCATCCCTTCTTCCTCGCTGCCCCGCACACCTGGAACTCCCGCCCTGCCCTCGTCCGCCTTGCCCCCACCCTCCACACCTTCAAGTCCCTCCTCAAAACCCACCTCTTCCACTCCGCCTTTCCTAACTCCTGCTAATCACCCCCACCCAGGATTATCCCCTGCTTGTTATCTGCAAGTTCCTATTTACTGTAACCAAGCCTATCTGTAACGTGTACCTGGGTTCTAGCATACTTATGACTGTTGCATCCCTGGTCTCTTCCTCTATTCCCCCTTCCCTGTCTCCCCTCCCTCTGTCTTTAGATTGTAAGCTCTCGGGCAGGGACTGTGTCTATTTTATTCTCTGTAAAGCGCCAGGTACATTTCTGGCACTATATATAAATACTAATAACAACAACAAGAAGAAGTAAAATCAGCTGTGCCACAAACCCATCCATGTACAGTATGATCCCACTTGGAGTCCTGATCCACCATTTAGGAATACATGAGCTAGGAGCTTATTAATGTTGCCCCCTGGATCTTGCAAGTCTCAAACCATTTAGTCCCACTGATTACAATGGGCCTACTCCAAATAAGTGGCTTTAGAATTGTGGCCTTAAGTTTATTCCACTCATGCCAAGAGGTCCTGAGCAAGTGCAAATCCTCATTTGGAAAGAATAAGAATTTACAGTTATAAACAGATGTTCTGTTGAATCAACTAGATGAAGCACTCTGTTCATTTCAACATATTCTTCGTTTTATTGTTTGGGTTTGTTTTTGTTGTTTTTTTAAAGGCAAGAACAGGATAAGTGTCTTTGCAAACAGTGAATATTTTTTTCCTGGAAATTCAGGAGCACCAGATTTTATTTAGACACATTATTCAACCCACGTCCAGAGCCCTAGTGCAATACACACACAACATTTCTATAACATTTAGTTTTATAGTTCCATATTTTTGGTGGCACATTATTAAAACATTTGTTTGTTTTGTTGTTTTTTTAAAAGGCAAGCTTGCTATGACAGAAGAAGATACGTTAGGTTTGGATGAAGTTGAGGAGGAACAGTATTCTTAACAGTGGGTGGGTTTGTCCTGGAGGTTCATCTTGCAGAGAGTGAGGAGATGGGAGGCAAATTCTGCTTTCAATAGCCAGGCATACCAGTGCAAAATTTGGTGTTGTAAGTCACCTTAACATCTGTAACTAGGAAGGAGGATTCAAAACTGCTCTTCTCCTACATATTGTTCCCCAAAATGTTTTAGCACTTTTATAACAATTCAGATTTTTGAATAACTACCTGGCTGTCTCTACAGTCCACCTCCCCTTCAAATACAGTACATCCAGAGCGTGAGAAAGTTCTCCTACTGTGAATGAACCAACCAACACACACACTCTACCTGCTAGTGAACTCTTCCCCAAGAGACCCAGGAAAAGCATCCAACTCGATCCAATAGCAGAAGCAGCAGTCATCATGCTCCATGCATTGCCAGAGGTTGCACCTGATCTTTCCCCTCTAGCTGCCTACATGCAGAAAGAGCTTGCTACCACAGAAAGGCTAGAATAAGCACAGTAAAAACAAAAAATAAATCTGCCTTTGCTGCTTCTTCCTCATAAGCCCTCAATCCACTGGGCACATAGACTGATAACGTGAATACTAATAGTACTAGCTGGGCCAGAATTAGAAGTTAGAGCCAGTTAATTGTCACATCCCCACAGCTTAGTGCAGGTGTGGAGAATCTTTCCCCCCCCCCTCCCCCCTCCTGGGGGGGCTACTTTGAGAACTATTACAAGCTCCAAGAGCCACACAGAAGTTGGGAGCAGAGGTGCGCTCAAAAAGAAGAGGGTCCAGCTCATGAATGTGTGCCATGGACCTGTCCCCTGTCCTTGTGTGTACTCTCTCGTGTGTGCTCTCTTGGCCTGAACTCAGGCTTCAAGTGCTTTCACTGCTTGGGGGTAGGAATTAGATCCAAGGGCCAGATCCAGGAACTGGAAAGGGGTCACATAAAAAATTGCAGAGGGCCACATTTGGCCCCTGGGCCTGGGTTCTATAAATCACTTGTTCTAAGGGAACTCTTCCCCAAGAGACCCAGGAAGGGTCTTACCTACATAAGGCAAGAATGGCTACAAGAGAGCTAGGTCACTGGTATGGGATCTAGCTAACCCACTGCTGAGAGGGATGCTCCTAGAATTAGAAGATCTAGCCAGGCAGCTAATTACACTGAGTTAGTCAATCAAGGTTATGAGTACAGCATTTTTATTCTGTCTCCACACTTCCTCCCAAACAAAAAAAGGTACCACTTACCTTTGCACTCTGTTCCTGCAAAGCTTCCTGGCATAATTCTCCTTTCTTTCCCATCCAAGCAGACCTAAACACAACTTTTCTTCTGCTGTGCCTGCCTGTACAGGTCCACTTCCTCTGTTCTAGCTTCCCCGAGTCCTGCTGCTCAGTGGGAAGGGGCGGAGCTTCTTGACAGCTGTGTGATGCTATTATCAAACGATGCATTTGCAGGCAGGCCTGTAGGATGCTCAGTAGGTCGGAGTTTTACATGATCTTGCAGAGATGAGGTGTAGCTGGTCTAGCAGAAGTGCTGGATCCTTGATTTGCTAGAGGATGAAAGGTACGTAAAGAGACAGTGGCCCTTTTCACACAGACACTCTAACACTGATAAAATGGGTGCTACATTTATTATACATGTTGCAGGGCACCCATAGAGCACACCTGCAGCCCTGCAGCATGTATAATAAATGTAACACCCATTTTATCAGTGTTAGAGTGTCTGTGTGAAAAGGGCCAGTGTCAATCCAAAATCATGTCATGTACACACAGTGAAACCTCATGATGTATTTCATTATAGTGCAAATCCAGATATGGTAGTAGTGACCATGTGTTTATTGTTTCAGTCACAGAGGCATACTGTTTTTTCAATTAAATAGCATGAGATGAGCCGTGCAGACACTGTGTAGGAATCCCCATTGATGTGTGCAGAGAGGCACATTAGCAATTTGTCAAAAGACACCAGAGCAGAAAAGGCAGAGCAGCACTGATGGGACTAAGAGATAATTGCTGAGCTCAGACCGGCTGGTTTTTTAGACAAGCACCTCCCCACTCACCACCCACCCATCATGCATGTTGCAGGGCTGCATAGGGCACCAATTCAGTCCTGCAACATGCATGATGGGTGGGTGATGGATGGGGAGGCACACAAGGAATGGGAGCTTATTTAAATACAATCCTTGCAACATGCACAGTCAGCTCCTTATCAGGGACTGGAGCATTTTACGTCTGGGTTAAAGAGGTTTAAATGCTCTGGTCCCTCCCTGAGGAGATGACTCCAAGGAAGGTTTGTATTAAAATAAACCTTATTCCTTGACTGAGCTTGGCGATTATCCTTTAGGCAATGCAGGACTAATGGGGCTTTCTTCTGGGTTGGGATCCATTGACAAACTGCTATAGTGCCTCCCCAGGGGCATAGTTACCATAGTGCGGGGGGGCTCAGTTGCACCCGGGCCCATGCCTGTGGGGGCCCATGGCCGGCCGGAGCATCATGGTCCCGCAGCGAGAGGGCCCACCCACCGCCGCCAGCCACCCTTGCAGTTGCTGCCTGCCACTTCCCCCCCTCTGCAGCTTGCTGAGGCGACTCTAGGAGCTGCAGAGGGGGGGAAGCGAGCAGCAGGTGGTAAGGAAACTTTTTCCCCCCTTTTATATTGCCGGCGCCGTGCGTCCTGGCCCCCGGGGAGGGAAAGCTCTGCAGCTCGCCTCCTCTCCCTCCCCGGCAGGGCTAGGACGTGGCACGGGCAATTAAAAAAAATAAACAACTGCACAGACTCTCCGTGGCAGCGTTGCTCCAGGGACTTGCGCTGCCTCCCTGTGCGCCCGCAAACCCAGTCCCAGTGCAGACTCTGCAGGGATTGGGTTTGTGGGTGCAGGGAGGCAGCGCACGAGTCCCTGGAGGAGCAATGCCGCTGTCATGCAATGGGGACCCCCGGGCCCAGTCTCAGGTTTATTTATTTATTTATTTATTTATTTTACGGATTTATATCCCGCCCCCTCCTGCAATGCAGCTCGGGGCGGCTAACAACACAATAAAATATTAAAATTCACTTAAAATACAAATATAAAAACATCATCTAAAACATATCACATAAAACAGGGCTAGAAAACAAATAAATAAATGGGCGGGGGATTAAAATCACCCCCCCCCCACCCTCCCTCCCAAAGGCCTGGGCAAACAGCCAGGTCTTACAGTTCCGCCGAAATGTCAAAAGGCTTGGGGCCAGGCGAGCTTCCTCCGGAAGGGAGTTCCACAGCC
>QEPC01005252.1:1396548-1433185 GCA_003113815.1 Sphenodon punctatus
ACAAGATATATAAGGAGAATGAGTATAGAGAGAGTACAAATACAAGGAGAGAAAGTTTATTGGCGAAACGTTGGGACCTTTTGTATTTCATATTACTTTCTCTCCTTGTATTTGTACTCTCTCTATACTCATTCTCCTTATATATCTTGTGATTATAGTATGAATATGGCTTGTTTTTATTGAAGCAGCATTGTAGCCTTCTCTTATACACATCTAGATGTGTATAAGAGACAGGGTCTGGGACCCACCATGAGGAAGGACCTGCACGTAGCTGTTGTGACGCTGGGACAGAGGCAAGTGGGGAGAGCACAGGGGCAGCTGCTAACACCGCATTATCACTGCATGTCACCCCACCCCCATACACTTACTGGGCCCTGGGAACAGCTGTGTGGTTGGTTCCAGGGAACGTCGGTGGTGGTGGGAGCAGTGAGGGGGTCACTTTGCTGACACTTCTGGGGACCTACCATGCGCCTCTCCTCCTCCCCATCTTCCACACCAGTTGCTGGGGAGTGGGGGGCAGCTGCATGTTCAAGTAGCTACTTGGTAATTAGTACATCCGTTTAACCTGGTACATGTTCCGATAGCCTGTGCTGGCAATCCTGAAACATGTACCTTGCATAATGTTGGATAACACCCCTAGTCAGAAACCTCAGAAAAGATTGTATCTTGGAGCTAGAATTGTGCCCAGAGTTGCCCCTGGACTGATGTGACTTCATACTTCCTCTTCACTGGCCAACGCTCCTAAAACACAATCCAGTTGTTTGGGGACAACTGCATCTTCTCAGCTAACTCAAGCCAGATAGACATTTCAGAGTTATAATGAAGGGTTAGATCAGTCGTACATCCCTACACAACGGGTATTTAGAAATCTCATAAAGGAGGCTTTTTTTAAAAAAAAAAGATGGGGGAGACTTAAGACATGAAAATTAAAAACCCTTCTACTCTCACTTACCACCTAAAGATAAAGAACAAAAGGGAAATGTAGAAATGACTGCAGCTCTCACCATAGCAGATTCTGACAAAGGTGGACTTGCTAAATTTAAGATTCACAGGCGACAGCCTCTCTTTCCAGAGCCCCGCATATGCAGAACACTTGACACCAAAATGCTCCAGATAACACCAATTCAAACTCAAACCAATCTCCTTTCCCAAACTGCCACAGTAATGTCATGAGATTCCGCAGGCTGGTGACATCATAATCTGCCTGTTGCTACAACAGCTAGCTACTCTCTATGGGTGGAAACAGACATGACGCTAACCACCCTTTAACCACCCTTGGTGGTTATTTATGCATGTTGCAGGGCTGTATTGGTGCCCTATGCAGCCCTGCAACATGCATAAATAACCACCAAGGGTGGTTAAAAGGTGGTTAGCGTCATGTCTGTTTTCACCCTATGTGTCCGGGACTTACATGTCCCTTCCTGTTGTCCTGTCCAAGGCCGTATTTAGGATTTTACCAGCCCTAGGTACTTCTTGGGCTGCTGCCCCCAAAGCCACACACAGCCCAAAGCCACACAGCATTGTAAAGCTGCAAGGCACATATAATTAAACAGGCCAGGGGGCCTCTGTCTCTCTGGAAGACTGCAAGGAAAATGGAGAAACTCTACCCATGCCAAGAAATGAAAAGGTGTAAATAAAAATAGAAAAGAAATAAAAAGTAATTTAAAAATTAAAAAATAAAATGAAAAGAAAATCAATAATAAATAAAAGAAAAAGAATAAAAATTAAAAGACACAGAAAAGAAATAAAAAGGGGAAATAAAAAAAAAAAGAGGAGGAGGTATTTTCTTACCCTGCCAGAGCTGTTCATTTGCAGATGCCGGGGGAGGGGGTGCACTTCTTCTGGCCCAGTCTAAGCTGCCCCTGCCTGGGGCTGCCCATGAGTTTGACTTGCCGTTGCTCGCTGCTACCCTCTCACTCGCCAGCTTCGCTGCTTCAAGGTAGCAGGCTGCCTGAGTGGCCGGCTGGCCGGCATGTGCACATACAATAGCACATTTTGCTGCTTGTGCGTGTGCACACTGTCGCCAGGACTCGCTGCCATCTTTGCTGGAGCTACTGGGACCACATTTCCCAGAATGCTCCAGTAGTGTAAAGATGGCAACACTGTACGCACGCACAAAGCAGCGCACTGCTGTATGGCACATGCGCTTTGCCTTGCCAGCGCTGGCTGAGGAAATGGCAGCACCTACACATTGTTGGGGCCGACCGGGCTCAGGCGAGTGGACTGAGGCTTCTCCGGAAGGTTCCCCCCTGCAGGCTGCAGGCAGTGTGAGGGGAAGGCAAGGCGATGGTGGTGTGGCGGAGGAAGGGGGCGGCACCGGGTCAGTGCAAAATTTGCCCCCACCCCACTCCAAATTGGCCACCCTAGGCAAGTGCCTGCCTAGTTTGCCTGCCCCTGAGTCTGGCCCAGGTCCTGTCCCTACTCAAGTGTTAGTAACTGAAGCTGGAAGAAAGCTTCAAAAGAAATTAAAAGATTGAGCCTAGTATTGATAGCTGTCTTTGCAATACAAATGATTGGCTAGGTCATGCAAATGAATGCAGTGGGCTCGATTCTCCAGTGCTCTGCACCTTGTAGAGAGACTATGGCCCTTTTCACATGGATGTCACCGCGGGCCCGGTGGGTGGAGGTTGGTTGAGGTGGGTGGGTGAACACACCCACCGCACACCCACCAGCAGCAAGCAGGGAGGCATTCACATGGACACCGCCGTGGGGGGTTGTGGAAAGTTAGGGGAGGGCCTGGCACCCACCCACGCAGGGGCCCACCGAGCACACACCCATCTCATTCACACCACACGGACAGTCCGTACACCAAGCGGAAGGAAAACCACGCCCAGCAGCATGACGTTACAACATGGCTGAGCGAGGGCAAGCAAAGCCATGGCACACGGCACCACCTCTACACTGCCAGACTCTGAGCAGGCGGGGGAGGAGGGAGCTGGAAGGTCAAGCTCTACAAAGAAGCAGCCTCATTCAAGCCCTGACACACTGGTTAGACAGCCGAGTGCCACAGATCTCCCAAATCCCAGACCCCGCCCACAGACCATAGTCCACAGAAACACACAGGGGAATCCAGAAGGGAGAGGGAGCAGGGGGGCCAGAACCGGGGAGGGTGGGGCGGGACAGAGCACAGTGCCCAGAACACACAGGCAAGCCCCGCAATGAGTGGGGGCCACACCGGCCCCCCAGCCAAGGACCACTGCACATGGGACCCCCAAACTTCAACACACTGTGCAAGGCATAGGGCTGCAGAGGATACACAGGAAGCCGGCAAAGCGCACAGAGGAGGCAGGGTCAGAGGGCACAGAGAGGAGAGGTACTTTCCAACAGTGACAACCCGGTACCAAAGCAGCAGCCAAACACAAAGCATGGTGCGGGGATGCACATGGCACAGGCAGAGCCCCACACCATGCCAGGGAAGGCAGAAACACCAAGGTCCCCCCCCCCCTCCAGCCCCCAGGAAACCCTGAAGCGATGCAGAAGGGGGTGGCCTGTGGCAGCAGCAGCCCCGACATCAGAATGGCTGAGCACATTCCTCAGGGTAACCATCTCCAGCTCAGTGGGCATGCTGGTGGGGAAGGGGCCACTGGCGGGGGACGGGGGCAGCAAGCCCAGATCCTCAAGGCAAATCCGCTCAAGGGCGTAGCAGCTAGCAACATAGGGACCACCAGCCTGGAGGGCCAATCTGTAGTTGTGATGATCAGCCACCTTGCAAGCAGCAGCCATCTCCCAGGCTTCCCAGGCAACACAACAGCAGGTAGGGGCCCACAGTCACAGTAGCGATGGGGCATGAAACCAAGCTCCCTGGACCGTTGATGGCACTCAAGACCCCCAAAGGGGTGACCAAGCAGCCACATATAATGGGCGAGGAGACTGAAGTCATCACCTGACACCAACGGAAAGGGGGTTGCTCACCAACAGCTTGACATCACTGCTCTGCCACAGGGTACCCAGCAGCATGGTCACACACACTGGCTAATCCTCACCGGCCCTATGGTTGCTGGCATGACATGCCCAGTAAGGAGTAAGCAAGCAGGAGCACACCAGAGGTGGATGGAGAATGGCTGGAATGTGCTGGACAGGAGTCGGAGCTGCCGGCATGCACGCAGGTGACCTTGGCCAGCTGATTGCGGCCTTGCACGGAGGGTCTGGGAAACACACACACAAGGCGGACACATTCCTGGCCAATAAGAGGTAGAGACGCCAGCCAGGGGCTGGGGGAGGAAGAGCTGGGGAACGTCCCAGTGGCTGGCTTATCAGAGCACAGCCAAGCAGCAAGGCCTCAGGAATCCGTTCAGTTGTCCTGCTGACAGGGGGGCCCCAGCTGTAGCTCCCATGTGCACCATAATCGATAAGGGGCCCAGTAAACACCGAGCAGCCGGGGGGTAGGGGTTGCAGTGGGCCATGGCGCACTGAATATGTTCCCCATGCCCATGATTGAACTGCACAAACCAAAGGCTACAAGGCTGCTTCAATAAAAACAAGTCATATTCATACTATAATCACAAGATATATAAGGAGAATGAGTATAGAGAGAGTACAAATACAAGGAGAGAAAGTTTATTGGCGAAACGTTGGGACCTTTTGTATTTCATATTACTTTCTCTCCTTGTATTTGTACTCTCTCTATACTCATTCTCCTTATATATCTTGTGATTATAGTATGAATATGGCTTGTTTTTATTGAAGCAGCCTTGTAGCCTTTGGTTTGTTTGCTACTGCTTCTATATACCTTCTCTTGTGCATGAATGAACTGCAGAATCGCTGGGCGGCAGCAGAACCACAGGACAGTCAGTGACCCGAAAGGGGTTGGTCGCTTACCGTTGCCAGTCGCTATGGCAGGAACGGACTCGGAGTACAGCCAGGGAAGGAAGGAAGGGGCCAACCCCGGTCGCTAGGTAGTCACCCAGGCCGTAGCAGTTCCCAGGAGGAGCCAGCAGCTGTGCAAGGTGTCCCAGCTCCGGAACGGCAACAGGCCGGTTTGTGCAGTGTGGGCCCCAAACCCAGGGGGGTGGGGATTCAAGGTAGGGATGTCTGCCCCAGCAGGGCCCCTGCCATGGTACCTGGGGACAAGCGACAGCAGCTGTGGTGCCGAGGCGTCCCGGTTCTGTGCATTGCAATGGGGTAGCATCACTGACACCCTGGACAGGTGTGCAGCACCCACATTGCTACACCAACCACATCGGTCCCAGGACATCCTGCCCATCTGCATATGGGAGCAGGGATGTGCTGGGGTGGCTGGGGCCTGGGAGGGGGGATCCTGGAAGGTGCTGGAGGGGAACCGGGAGTGGTGTGGGCTGGCCGGGGAGCCCCCCTTGGTGTTGCTGGAGGGCTATGGGAAGGAGGGGGCACAGCTGGTCTCGGGCATGGTAGGGTTGCTGCTGGGGGAAACAAGGGTGGCAGATGAGCTGGGGAGGGGGTATGGGCACCTGTGGAAGGGCACCATGCTATTGGTGTGCTGCCAGCCTTCCTGACGTGGCAGGGGAGCCCATGTCATGGGGGGGGGGGGACACAACGCAGAGCCTCCAGGGTTTCCCTGATGTGGTGGTTCTCCAGCGAGAGATGGGCCCTCTCCCTCTCCTCCTGTTCTAGGTGTTGCTCATGGAGGAAGGCGGCAGCTTGTCCCTTGTCCCACAGGTGCTCTCTGCAGGACCGCTGGAGCATGGCATCCATCCGCGCTCGGTCCCATCTCTCTTCCCCTTTGAGCACTTCCCTAATGAGGGCCTGTTCATCCCTCTGCTCATCTGCCAACCGTTTGGTTTCTGCCAGCAGTTCCCTCCCCAGGTCCTCTCTCCTCCTCCAATTGCGAGCCCACATCTCCCGGTTCCTCTCGGCACTTCTGGTGGTGGCACCTCTCGATGGTCCAGGCTGCTCATCTATGGATGACATGGGGCCTTCGACTGGCATTGGGCTGTGGCTCTGTAGCGTTCTTCCTATCCAACCTATTTGTCCTGCGCTGGGAGCCTCCCCTCCCCCCCCACCCCCCCACCCCGTTTGCACTTTTGTGCGTCTGGGCACTGCTGGTCGTCTCCCTTGGTCTTTCCTTGTCCTCAACAGCTTGTGGAGGGTGGGGGCTGGGTGTTCTGTCCTTGCTCCTGTTATCCTTGCGGGAGTGTGCCTCCCATCCCCTTCTTGCCCCCATCGCTCCATCCCTCCTCTGCGGCTGGTTTTCCCCCCAAGTCCTGTGTTGTCTCCTCCCATCTGCTCGGGGTGTTCCTGGGCCCCCTCTTTTCTGGGCCCTTGCCTGTCACTTGGCTGCCCTTGGGAGGGGATGGGGCCTGCAGCTGCTGTAGTTCTGTGTCCCCATCCCTTTTGTGTCGCCCCACCACCTCCCACCCCTGTGCCCATGTCTGTGTAACCCTACCATCGGTGTCCTGGTCGCCAGGCTCCGGGATGGCCTCTGGATCCCCCCCCCCATCCCATGTCCTCCTCCTGGGCCACCACCTCCTTTTCCTGCACCTCCAGGTTCCCTTGAGCTGTGGGGGCAATAGTGATCTGTCAGTTCGCCCTTGCTTCCCCGCTCTGGCCCAGCCTGTTCTGGACCGTGCCTCTCCCACCACCACCACCACCACCCCCCGCCTTCCTTGGGTTCTCTATTTTACCTGGGTCATTGTCTTCTTCCACCTGGGGTGCATCCCTGGTGTCCGGCTGCTCCCCATGCACCCCCTGTCCCTGTGAGTTCTTCCCCTATGGGTTTGGGGAGGTGCACAAAGAGGGGGATGTGTCCAGTGTTGGCATCCAGGGACACCTCCTCCATCTGTAGGATGGGGGTATGTACTCCTGCTTACTGACTGGCCTCACCAGGGCAGTGGGATCCCCCTGCTCAGGTGGTTCAGGAAGGGTGTGTGTGACCTTTGCCCCTTTTCTGCCCCGGCGAAGGTCGCGCCGTGTATGTGGGAGGCCACAATCTCCCCGTCCACATAGAGGAAGCGACCCAGCTCCTCTGTGAACTTGTGTGTCCGCATGGCACAGCCGGAACCGAGATTGTTGTCATGGATATTTTTGTATCCTGACCTCAGGTCCTTTGTCTGCTGCATGCACTAGGGTCCATCCCTATTGTACCCATGGTGCTGCATTTCCTGGGCAATGACGTCATAGACATTTAGTCTTGAAGCACTGCACCAGGTCTCCCTGGACCTTTTCTGCCCCCCACAGGGGTATGAAGGCCAGGGTCTCCTCCCTGGTCCAGGGGTTCCCCTTTTGGGGTCCACCTGTGGGGGACTGTCCTGCCTGGCTGCCTGGGGCCCACACGGTGGCTGTGGTGGCAGTGGAGCGGGTGCTCTCCTGTTGAGGAAATGCAACGGGTGAGCTGTTTCCCTGCTGTACCCTTCTTAGCGCTGTGGAGTGTTCCTTGCCCCCCTACCCCCCCAGGGTTTCCCACTGTTTTACCTGACAAAGGCCCTCCTCAGCTGTCTCCCCAGTGGTGCTGTGCTCCAGGGTGTGAGTGCTCTCCTGTGGGGGGTGGGGTGGAGTTGTCAGCGGTCTGCCCGACAGAACCCTGGCGTCTGCTCGGGGCTGGTCTGTGCCCTCCCCTCTCCCCTGTGTGGGTGGGGTTCCTCTGTCTTACCTTGCTGTTGAAGGCGCTCTCCTCCATGCCTCACGTTGCTGGGGTGGCCGGTGGGGGTCCAGCCAGCGGTGCATTGCGCCCTCTCCCTTGTGTCCGAATGGGAGACCGGTCATTTGGCATCCTGACCCTCCTTCCCTTGTGCTGCTGGCCTGGGCGGCCTGGGGTCCCTTGGCTTACCTTGCCCCTTGCAGCACATTGTATGGCACTGGCTCCCTTGGTCTTATTCTTGGCTTTTCTGCCTGACATGTTGAGAGCCGGTGCACCCATGTCCTCGCTCGCTTCTCCTTTAAGGTCTCCCAGCCTGGTGTTCAGCGTGTCTCCCGGGGGGGGGGGGGGGGAGGGGTCTGCTTGCAGGCTCCTGCGGTGCCTCTCTAGCCATCTCTCCATGGTTTCGGCAGACCTTTCCTGTGGGGCGGGTGGGGGTGCTTACCTGTTCACACAGACAGCTGGGTGTTGAACACCCATCTCCACCCACGGAGCATCCCTGCTCCTTCTCGGATGCTCTGTGGGTGTAGATGGGTGGGTCGCGGAAGCATGCACACCCACACGGTCCCATTCACACGGACGCTCACCCACCCATCCGATAGGTGAAAATAGGTAGGAGGTGTCAATGTGAAAACGGCCATACACCAGGGAAAAATGTGTTCCAGCATATCTGTTGGCATATGATGTCGAAGGGGGGGGCGGGGGGGGAGGGAAGAGGGATGCACTAGGTAGAGATGGGGAAGACGTCTCACAGTTTTACACCAAATATTGGACCAGTGAACTACTGCCAATCCTCGGTTTTCTCCCAAATGCACCTGTGAGGGTTGTCTGCAGTGCAACATGAGATCATTTGGGACTTGGTCATAGCTATGTACTTTGGGGGCCTTCCAAGGCCAAATCCAGGCAAGTACAGGCTGCAGCCATACGATTCTGCAAGTAGGAAACCCATATTCTGCAAGCAGACTAAATTATGCAAATTAACAACATCCTAAAAATTATGCACATTTTGAATGCCAATGAATTTCCCAGCATGTCTTTGCATCAATCTTGAATATCTCATGTGTAGAAACAGACCTCTCAGCAGAAGGGCTCTTCTTTCCCTCCAAGTGATTATTGGCTGCTTCTCTTCAGCAGCTGTAGTGCAGGGCCCCCAAGGTCCAATAACAGCATCCCATTAACTAGCTCAAAGGACTGACTTCTCATTAGCTAGCTCACCGTGCTCTCCACCCAGGCTGTAATTCTGCAGTGCTAGAGGCAATCATTTCTGTAACAATTTGACCAAATCCAAAATTCTGTAAATACGGCTGTGATCGCAGCAGCACAGAATTCACGGGGACCTGGCCATTGCCTTGCGAACTACCAGTGGTCTACAGACTACACTTTAAATAACTGTATTATATTGTTGGGACTATTTTCCAGTGTGTCGTCCAAAGTGATATGCCTTTGCAGCTGGATTTTCAAAACCCAAACTCCTTGTACCTCAATGGCAGAGAGAGAGATGGAAAACTGCTTTTTTTTTCTGAAGAGGGTTAAAATAAAAGGAAGTGCTTTTTCACTCCACCTACATTTAACCTGTAGAACTCATTGCCAGAGGATGTTGGGAAGGTTCACAGCATAAAAAAAAAAAAAAAAGTTATTACAGCTTGGGTCCCTAAATGGGTAGGGACCCTGTGTTTTCCCCATTGCTGCCAATGAGAAAACACAGTAAACATTGGTTGCTGGTCAGGAAACGAAGACCTTTAACTGTCAGGGGCTGGGAATGAATAGTAGGGAATGGATCACTCAGTTATAGCCTATAGTTCTTCTCTCTGACGCAACCAAAGCTGGCCACTGTCAGAAACAGGATGCTGGGCTAGCTGAACCATTAATATGACCCAGTATGACAGCTCATATGTTCTTATAAGCAAGAATTTTCAAAGTCTTTTTGGACTGCATAGTTACTCTGCTGAGGTAACTGGATAACCCGACTCTCTAGTTATATGCAGGAATGCTCAACACCGCGTATTCAGAAGCTGGCATGTACTTATATGCAGGGTCCTGTGAATTCTGCAATTGCAACCTTTTTTTTGTTTTGCAGAATCTGACACTTGATCAAATTCTCACAGGTATTGCCTCTGGCAGTGCAGAAGTACAGCTTGAGTGAGCAACACTGAGAGTTAGTCAACAGGGTATTAACAGCATCAGCTGCTGACATAGGTTTTAGGGGTTTGGAGCCTCCTACCAGAGCTGACCAAAAGGAGTATCCCACAACTCCTTGCTGAAGAACACTGTCCCCTTCCCTCCAAAAAATCTCACAGAACCACTGAGATATATCTCTGTGATATTTTGTGGTGATTGTAAAGGCATAAGATGTATAAAATTGTTGGAATGGCATACCAGGAAACTCTTTTTCTTTCAAAACTTGCACAATTTGCACAAATTAGTTATTTTTAGAGCTGAAATGAGTACATGTCAAAACAGGCATACCCATCAAATTTCGATATCTTATATTATTTATTTTATTTATTTTATAAATTTCTACCCCACCCCTCCTGCCACGCAGCTCGGGGCGGCTCACAACATTAAAACATACAGTAAAATTTTAAAAATGTTTTATAAAATTCACAATCATATTAAAATTAAAATATTAAAACAGGGCAAAAAACCAATATAAATATAAATAGGTGGGGGAACTAAAACATTCCCCTACCCCTCCCTCCCAAAGGCCTGGGCGAACAGCCAGGTCTTACAACTACGCCGGAATGTTAATAGGCTAGGAGCCAGGCCAATCTTCCATTGGTTGTTGATAATACATCCATTTGGAATAATGGCCTTCTTTTTACAATGTTCTGGGTTTTTTTACATTTGCTCAAAAATATATGTCACGGTTGAATCTGGCTTCCTTTTTCTTCAGGTTGTGAAGATTCCATTTCAAGTGGCAAATTTCTGGTACTCAAACTGAACCAAAAATTTCAGCTACTTTCAGTACCCAAACCAGTTTTCCATTGGCTACCTGAAATACTGAAATGTAAAAATACTGGCAAACTGGTATACTGAAATACCAATTTCGTCCTGATTTTTCAACTTCTCTCCCTGGATTTTGGGAAATTTTCATGTATTATATCAGTTTATCAGGTAGTTTTTCGAGTACTGTGAAGTATTTAAGTATTTCATTTTTTCAGGTACTCAAAAAACTGCTAGCCAAAATTTCAGGTTTTTTAGTACTTCATCAATATTCAGGTGCCGATTCAGATACCCGAAATGGTACCCAAAAATGCAGGTCTTACCCACAGGTAGTGAATAAGCTACCCATTTCAGCTCTATATGTGCATAATTCATTCCGCTTACAGAAATCTCCCACCCCTCTGGCATTTCCATAAGTCATCGAAGTGGGGTGTGTCCTTCAAAATGGAAACACTGCTTTTTGTTCTCTCCACATTTTTTTTTTCTTTCCTTTTTCTTTCTTGCTGTTCTTTTATCTCCCCAAGCCTGGAAATTCATAAGATAGCAACACTATGATTTACTGTCATTGTCCTGATGCGATTGACATGAAGCCTGAGCTGATGAGGGTTTCTTTAATTTCCTGCTTTGCTGCAGTTCTTTTCCAGTATTAAGCAGATACTGCTGTATGGAATATTCACAACAATTCCTTACCCCGATCTTTGGGACTTGTGTTGTTTCAAATTGGGTTCAAACCATAATCTTTAACAGCAGTGAAGAACCATTACTTGGGGGGCACCTCCAGAAATTTGGCAGAAGTGGGGTGGGGAAACCCCAGCCCCAAAGCTTCAGCCTGAAGGCACTGCTCCTGCACCAGGCACTCTCAGGCACTCAGCTATCCCCTCCCAAGCCCCCATAGCCAGCCCAGAACAGGCCAAGGTGCCGAGTCATTGGATACCTCCAAGTAACTGCAGAGGGCAAGTGCAGCCTGGCATACACATCCCCATCTGACATACACATCGCCATCCCACACATGAATAGCAATTCAGAATTAGTGGGAGAAGTGTATCCGGGCCACTCTGTAAGTGTTGGCGGCTATGGAGTGGCATGAGCCCATCTCCCCCCCATCCCAGCTGTCTCTCTACTGTAACTAACCAAAGTCTTTTAACTAGTGTGTCTTGTATTTTATTTCACGTCAAATACAACATCTAAAAAAGTATTGCTAATGTGGTGCTGAACTTGGACCTGGGAAGCCAGAGTTTGAATCCCTAGCCGTGAACTCCCTAGGGGGCCTTGGGCAAGTCATAACCTCTCAGCCTCAGTTTCTCTTCTGTAAAGTGGGAATATATATGCGTGTCTGTCTCTCCCTGTGTTCCCCTCACCTTTGTCCATCTTAGATTATAAACCCACTGGGCAGGGACCTGTCTCCAGACTGTCATCTTCTGTCTTGGGGTGAATTCCTACCTCAAGCAAGCATCTCTTGCAAAAACTTGCAAGTTAGTGGCTCTCCAACTTCGCCCTTTTAGGACGTTGTCATCTGCACACAGGTACACAATATCCCCAAAAGAAAGTTGGTTACCATTAACCGTTCGTGTGTGTGTTTCTTGGGGTTTGTTTTTTTGTTTTGTGTGGTGAACAAAAAAGCCCTGGGGTAGAAATCTACCCCAATACATTTTACCATGGAGTATGGCAGAAATCAACCCTATCACATTTCATGTCAGTTTTCACATTCAAGCAATGCACAATCAAGCCAAAGGACTGGGGTAGAAATCTGACCCATGTAATTTTTTTCAACACAGAAGATGAGGGTTAATAACAATTGTAAAGTGCCAGGTACACTGCTGGCGCTATATAAATGCTTATTAATAATAATTAATACATTAATTAATAGTCTGTTGACAAATCCATCTTAACCCCCAGTGTTTCCCAGGAGAGCTTATTCTGTTCCCTCTGAAGGGCTGTGGTAACAGCGAACATGGTGCCTTTTGTGTCCAAGAGCTTTATAAGGAAATCCTCCTTTATTTTTTCAATGATAGTTTTAAACTCAATCTCTTGAGCACTGCTCAAAACAGATAGACCAAATTTACTCTCAGGATATCCAACTGAGAAAGTTAAAGTCCATCCTCACGTCTTGTGGCAATGGGCCGGTGTGGTTAAGGCACACCAGCTTCTGTGATCAATGCAAGAAGGAGTGATATGGGGCAGGCCATAGAGATTTCCCTGCCCCCCTTTCTGACATGGACCCCATGTCATGAGGCTTGATAAGGGGCAGGGTTACATCAGAATGAGGCATAACAGCCACTTTGTCCGACCTCCACCAACATGGACCATCCCCTCCGGCTAAAAGCCTGGAGGGAGGTGGTAATCCTAGGCCATGGCAGAGAACCGTTAGTGCTGGAGGCCAGGCCAAGAGCTCTTAACAGCAGAGAATGTTCCCTGTTGCAGGAACAGGAAGTCTGTGTACCTAGTGGAGTGTGGAATCTCATGACATCACTGAGGCAGTTTGCTTTGGTTTGGATTTGAACGGGGTAGCTCTGCTTTGTAACCAGGGCACCTGGGGTTGAACTTCTGCCTGGGAAGCCTGTGAAACTGAGGCTTCTACCTGTGAATGAGGTTTTGTCCGGCCTCGTCTCTCGCACATTGATTTTGGGACTAACTCTTTCATGGTAAAAAATAAATAAATAGAGTTACTCATAATACTTCCTTATTTTCTTCCCTTTGTGCTCTTAGATTTAAGAAACTCACGAGAGATGGGATAAGAATTCTTTTTTTTTTTAAATTATTTTTTTTTAAAAAAACAAAAAACTGAAAAGTGTACTTTCTGTAAATATATTGTCAATACACAGGGTGTACATCAGGGGAAGAGGCTGCTCCAGTGTACAAAGAAAAACATTACGTGGGTGGAATCCGATGAAGAGATGCTCTCATCCTCGCATTACTGTGGCTGCTTAAGATAGGCTTGGAGATGAACATAATTTTCTGGGTGTGCTGTGCTGAACATTTTAAGGAAGAGATTTAAAAAAAAAGGAAAAAATGACTTTTCCCCAGGTGTTTGGGGAAGGTGTTAATTTGAAGGCAGGGTGTAGAACATGTAAGGGAGATGGTTAGTATTGTGACTGTTAGCATTGTGGAAGGACAAGCAATCTCCCATCACCACCTGCTGGGACTTTAAAAATTAGTACAAGCTTCCAAGAAGTTGGGAGTGACTTTACCTAAGGGGAAGAGGATGGTCCAGATCGCGGATCTGTTCCCCGTGCTTGTGTGCATACATAGCCTTACATCCCTTACCCTGAGCTCAGTTTTTCAGTGCTTTCTTGGAGGTAGGAACTGGATCCAAGGGCCAGATCCAGGAACTAGAAACGAGCCCCATAAAAACTAGCTGCAGGCTGTATTTGGCCACCAGTCCTGAAGTTTCCCCCACCCCAGAGGGTTTTGTACTCGAGGCCAGGTCCAAATATGTGCAAGCTCTGCGGCTGCACTCCACAATAGGTGGAGTCCATGAATAAACTTGAAATGGCAACATGAATGTGAGAAGCACTAGTGTCAAATATCCGACCACAAGGTCCCAAACAAGGAAACCCTAATCCATGGAGAACCCACTGTGATTTTGAGGGGGCCCAAGCTGCCATTTCACACAGGGCCCCGACTTCCCTAGACCCAGAACATTTTGTGCTATGTGACAAACTGGGGTAGGAGAGGGAGACAAGGGACCCCAAAATGTGCTCTCTTGCAGGTTCCATCTGCAGGACAGGGGTGTGCAGGGAGGCATTCTTGGCTGTTGCCCCGGTTTTATGGAACTCCCTTCCCCAGGAGGTTTGTTTGAGGATGCCTAAGCACCTTCCAAAGGCAAAATGTTTTTATTTGAAAATGCACTTGGCGGGTAGGGATAGGGGTTGGTTGAGTTTTGGGGTAGGGTTTTGGGGGAGGGCGGGAATTTTTGTTGTGTTCATTTTACTATTGTTGCTGTTTTATGGATTGTAAGCTGCCCCTGAGCCTCTGTGGGAAGGGCAGTGTATACAGTTGAATACAATCAATAAATAACAGCTAAAAGCATGATATATTTTATGGCCACACTGAGCAGTGTGGGGGGGTCAGGCCGTGCAGACCACGTTCACATGTTCCCCCGCCCTCTTCCCAGCCACAGCTGCCATCACTTTTGTTCAGCGGCAGGGCCTGATCCTTGCCCATGGGGAGGGCTGTCACCACAGGCAGGATCAAAGCGTGACGGTTCAAGGAGCCGTCATGTTTGAAAATACCTGCAGTTGCTCTAGTCCCTCCGATAGTGAGGTCTATCCCAATTTTAGTGCCCAGACAGACTTCATCCCTTATAAGAGACTTGGGGCGTAAATCCCCTGCCCATTGAAATCTATGGCTAAACTAATGGTGGTGGATTGTCCTGCCCATTTAGAATGAAACCAGATGTCCCACCCAGCTGAGCTGTTCCGGGTGGTGAGGGGGCTGGTCAGCTCGGCCCCCCCCCCCCCCGCCTGGACTTAGAATCATGAAATGCTCACTGTGATTTGTTTGTGGACTTTTTTGCAGCTAAAATCGCTCAAATTCAGCACAGTTTCGATGCAACCTTTTTAGGAGTAGGTGAGTCAGAGGCAGTAGAAGTCCCTTCTTGCCCTGTTTTGTGGGATGAGTTTCAGGTTGTCTCAAATCCATGCCCATCCTGTCTGGTTAAGGCCAGCCGGGAGACATTAGGGCTGTTGCTGGCGGGGCTAGTCAACGCCTCCCTTGGGGAAGGCCGGATGCTGGACTGCCTCAAGGAGGTGGTGGCCCTTGCTCAAGAAACCATCATTGGACACTGACGTCCTGGCCAGCTATTGGCCGGTCTCTAACCTTCCCTTTTTAGGGAAGGTTATTGAACAGGTAGGTGGTGGCTCGGCAGTTTCAGGAGCATTTGGACCGAATCAATTTTCTTGATCCCCCACAATCTGACTTTTGTCCAGGTTATGGCACGGAGACTGCACTTGTGGACTGGGTCGACGACCTCTCCCGTGAGTTGGATCGGGGTCGTTTGACCCTGTTGATCCTGTTAGATCTCTCAGCTGCATTTGATACCGTTGATCATGAGTTGTTGGTGACTCAGCCAGGGCAGGGATTAGCGGGACTGTTCTTGAATAGTTCCGCTCTTTCCTGGTGGGAAGAACCCAACGTGTGGTGCTGGGTGAGTTTTCATCTTCCTCCTGGGGCCTCTTGTGGGGTTCCTCAGGGTTCCATTCTATCCCCACTCTTGTTCAATGTATATGCAGCCTTTGGGGGATGTTGTCAGGGAGTTTGGGGTGAGGTGTCATCAATATGCTGATGACACCCAGCTATCGCTCTCATTTTATTTATTTATTTATTTATTTATTTATTTTTATTTGTTGAATTTATACCCCGCCCCATCCTGAACCCAGCTCGGGGTGGCTTACAATCATAAAACATTTTCATCTGACTCAGGCCCAGCAGTCTTGGTACTTACCCGGTTTTTATCAGCTGTGGGGGATTGGATGAGGGCGAGCCACCTGAAATTAAATCCTGACAAGATTTGGTGATGATTGTGGGAAAAACTGAGGGAATGATGGTCCCCATCATCGATGGGGTCCGTCATCCCTTGGTTTCTCAGGTCCGGAATCTGGGGGTATTCCTGGACACGCAGCACCGCATGGATGTCCAGGTGGCAGCTGTGGCGAAGGGGGCATTTCACCAGTTACATCTGGTGCGTCGGCTTAGGCCCTATGTCTCAGACTCGGATCTGGCCACAATCGTCCATGCTTTTATTACCTCAAGATTGGACTACTGTAACATGCTCTACGTGGGACTACCCTTGGTCCTGGTTCGGAGACTGCAGCTTGTGCAGAATGCGGCAGCCCGTCTCCTGACTGGGACGGGCCGACATGAGCACATTACACCAGTGCTTTGCTCTGTGCACTGGCTGCCGATAGTCTTTCGGGCCCAATTCAAGGTGTTGGTGTTGATCTTTAAAGCCCTCAATAGCTTGGGGCCCCCCTACCTGCAGGACTGCCTCACCCTCCGGGACCTGGATCAACCTCTGTGGTCATCCGGGGCGCCCTCCTCGGGGTCCCCCAGGTTTCCCGGGTGTCTACCATGAGGAGGGCGTTCTCTGTGTCTGCGTCGGGGCTGTGGAACTCCCTCCCGTCGGAGGTCCGCTTGACCACCGACCTTCCCTCTTTCTGCAGACAGCGTAAGACCTGGCTGTTCCACTGGACCTTTACCGAGGGAGATTGGTTGGATGGGTTGGGTTAGGATGGGTGGGTAGATATAGGTTGTTTTAATTGTATTTTTATTGTTGTGTATTTTAATATGCTTTTAAAATGTTGTTAGCCACCCCGCGGTGCCTGAGGCAGGAGGGGGCGGCATATAAGTTTAAAAATAAATAATAAATAATAATAATATAGAAGTAATGGAAAGAATGCAATTCTGAGTAAAGTGACTTATTACTCTGAGCTTTTAAAAGTCAGCTGGACTGAAAAGTCATGCACTGATAGCTGGATGGACTGGGTATATCCTGTGAATTTCTTGCTAACACCTGTCACTTTCCATTCTTCCAACGGGAGCCCAGTTTTGATGCCTTACATACCAGGTTTACATACAGCATGTTACTAATACATTATAATTTAGTATGTACCCAAGGACCAATTGGACTCGTCTCACTCAAGCCACACGTATGTCATAATGGATGTGACCATGTCGTTTATTCCATCTTAAAAATAAATGTCTGTTTCTCTCCTCTCCTAGGATGCTACAGAGGGTACCCCAATATTACCATCTGCCTCCTCTGCTGCGATAGAAACTCCAGCTAATGATGGCAAGGCAGAGCAGCTGAAGACCACACCGATGGAGGCCATGCAGCAGACCGAGGTTATAAATGGTCTTTTGCAACCAGAAGTACAAGAAGAGGGTAAGATCCACCTCAGAGAGGAGCAGGCAATTGTCAGACCCAGTCAAGGAGCTAACACTGAGCTGGAGAAGATGCAGATAGACTTTGAGCTGACCGTACTGAGGTGCCAACATGAGGAGAATTCCAAGCAGCGACAACATGAGGAGAACATGGAGCATCTGCGCCAGCAGGCACCACTTCGAGTGGTGGGCTGGGAGAAGGGAGAGCAGCCCAAAGGCAAATTAGACCCAATAACAGAAATTGAACTGGAGAAGATGCGTATGGAGTTTGAGCTGACCAAGATGAGATATACGTATGAAGAGAATGAGAGACAACAGCAGCACGAGCAGAAAGTATATGAGGAGAAGGAAAAGCAGTGGCAGCATGAAGAGAAGATGGTGCAGAGGCACCAGTGGCAGAGACTGCCTCATGGAACAAGCCAGAAACCGAGAGGTAAAGCAGAAGCCTCCACTGAAATGGAGCTGGGGAACATGAAGATAGAGCTTCAACTGACCCTTCAGATCTACCTGAGGGAGCAGAATGAAAAACAGGTACAGCCTGAGGAGAGAAAACACAAAGATAATTCAAAGCCAGAGCAACAGGCAGAGAATCAACGCGAGGCTGAAAAGCAGCCGGAGCAGCAGGAGGAGATCAAGGAACACCTGAGACTGCAGCTGCCACGCATTGTGGTAAGCAGGCCAGAGTCCGAATGGTCAAGCAGCAGATTAGATCTTGCTGTGGAGACAGAGCTGGAGAAGAGGCGGATGGAGTTTGAACTGACACGGCTGAAATACGAGCATGAGGAGAACGAGAAGCAGCGGCAGCATGAGGAGAAGATGGAGCAGTTGCACCAGACAGCACCCAAACAGGTAACATGGTGTGCGAGGTCCATCAGCCTCCAACCCTTGACTATAGTCTCAACTATTTCTCAAACCTCCCAGGGGAAAAAATAAAAAGTACCTAGTCACTTTCCTTGAAGCATTTGAGAAAATGTCTAAACTATAGCTGGGAACCTGGGCCATCCATGCCTTGGCCCTTCCTCCCCATCTCAGAGAGCAGGGGGGAAGCAGCCTTCTATGGGCAGCCCAAGTTAGCTGAAAATGTATAGGGATGGGGATATTGCTGTCTCCCGTCCCCCATCCCCCTATCTTTGTTGGAACGTGTCCCACATGTGCCCTCATGATAAGTACATCCATGCACAAGGAGATCACACAATGTGTTCCATCCAATGGAATACCTAAGGCTTAAGAAAAACTTTGGACAATTATTCAGTTTTTTGTTTAGAAATGGTTAACAGGGACAGGTAGATTAAAGCTTCCACAGTTAGGGCAGCAAAGAGATTGAGCAGAGGTTAAATGGTCCATGGGACTCACTTTAGGAGATAATTCAGAGCTAGAGTGTGGTTGATAATCCAGAGACAGAGCATTAGAAGAGAGAAGAGAGAAGATTAGGAGACCCCAGGAGATGGGTGTGGTTAGCATATACAATAGGAAGTAATGGTGATGTGGTAATATTACCGTCAGGCTTTACCCAAAAGATGTAGTAAAAACTAAAAAGGACAGCAGGTGATACAAGGACAGGGGCCAGTCAAGAAACAGTATAGTCAGCTAAACTGAGTCTATGGTGTGTCAGACTCCCAAACCAGTACATGCAAATGGAGAAAGAAACTGCATCACAATTCCAAAACCAAGTCAGCTTCCTTACAGCTGCCCGCCAGTAGCAGAGAAGGTCCTGAGGTAGGGGATGATTCATTTTCAGGCCATTCAGCATACATATATCAGGTGCTGAAGAACTGGAATAAAGCATACAGCTCAAGGACTCCTCGATACACAGCTTCACCTAGATGCCCAGGTTGGAGCTGTAGCGAGGAGCGTATTTCACCAATTACATCTGGTGCAATGGCTTTGGCCATATGTCTCAGACTCTGACCTGGCCGCTATCATCCATGCTTTTATTTCCTCAAGACTGGACTATTGTAAAGTACGCTACATGGGGCCGCCCGTGGTGATGGCTTGGAGACTGCAGCTGGTGCAGAATGCAGCAGCCTGTCTCTTTACAGGGACGGGCTGTCGGGAGCACATCACACCGGTGCTCCGTTCTCTGCACTGGCTGCCCATTGTCTTCTGGGCCCAATTCAGGGTGCTGGTTCTTACCTATCAAGCCCTAAACAGCTTAGGCCCCATGTATCCGCGGGACCGCCTCACTCGGCGTGCTCTGGAAGTGTGCTCTGCAAGTGTAAGTCCTTGCAGGGTCAGGCCCAGAGCAGAGCTGGGTAGTCCTTATGGGGATGCTGCCCACTAGAGCAGGCACTGAGGCAAGCCCTGGAAAGGATTAACTGTGGCAAGGCTAATGCACACTATTGGTGTCACCTGCATATTTCCGACTGGGCACTGTGGCAGGAAGCTGCAGGCCAGTCGGGGAGCTCCAGCCATAAGAGGCAGTGGTGTAGCAGGGCTGTGGTGGGCCCAGACTCATGTCCCAATTATTGGCCCCCCTAAGGGCAAGGGGGCAGGGTTTCCAGGGTGAGGGGGCAGGACTTGCCAACAAATGTGGTGCCATGCCACCCCAGTTTCCAGTAGTCCTACCCCTGGGGCAGCAGCAACCCCGCCATCAATGTTTTAAGGTTAGGTGTGGGTGGGAACCCACTCTTAAAGGGAAGTGCTGGATGAGCTGTGTGTCTGGACATTGTTATGCATTTGAGAACTCAGCTCTAATAAACTGCATTTTGGATGGAGAAACCAGTATGTTGGGGCGAGGTCGGGCAGGCTCATCCTACAGGGGTGCACACCCAGCATAGGGCTGAAATGAAGTTTCTGCTCAGTTTCCAATTCCGATGGAACTGGTTGGTTTAATTGGTCCAATCAAAAATGGGAATGAATGACATTTAATTCCTATTTTGATTGGAGCAATTGGAGGGGGGGGAGAGGGACCAATTTCACGTGTGCAGAGCAGCCACGGCTATTTTGCACATGCACAAATTGTCCGATTGGAATTCCAACAGCTGTGTCTGCTAAACTGGAACTGGGTCCCAATCCCAGCAAGGCTCATCCTGTCAGACGCTCTTTACTTCTAACAAGAAACCCCAGATTCTAGAGCCCCTAGATGCACCATTAATCAGTTCTAGGATAAGACTAAAACTTTATCCTCTGCAGAGGAGGAGCCAGCTGCACTATTTTTAGCAAGGTAGGATATCCTTATCTCGCCCCCTCAGCTCAGCATCTAAATTTTCCTTAGCAGGAATTTTCCTGACACTTTAGATTTCCTTTGAGTTAGCATCAAGGTGTCTAATCTACCAAACTATTTAAGTTAGCAAAGGCAAGTGGGGAGGGATCGGATGACAAAGACAGGACGAAGCTGGCCTTGCTGGTAGAACAGCAGAGGCCTACTTAGCTGCATACGTTTCTCTGGCCTGAGTGATGATGCATGAGGCATCAGACATTACTGCCACTGCTTTTGGAGCAACGTGCACTCCCATCTCGCGTGCTTACGTAAGCGTGCGCATGCCCTCTAACCCCCCGGAGGCTGGGCATAACCCGTACGTGCTGAATTATGCACCCACAATGGGGATGTTGTGGACAGACTGGCACAGCAGCAACCAGGCCACCGTCCTATCGTGATGAGGATTAGCTGAGCGGCAGAGTGCAAGAACTAGCCCGGGAGTGGGAAACCTTTTCCCTCCCACAGCCCACTTGGAAAGTTAGTACAAACTGAGAGGGCCAGATAGGAGCTAGGGGGCGGGGTGCTCAGGATGGGGAAATTGAATGGAGGGTCAAGATCATGGGTCGATGCCACAGAGCCATCCTCTTTTCTTGAATGCATGTCTTTGTCTCCCTTGCCCTGAGCTCACGCTTTCAGTGCCGGAGGACAGAGACTGGGTCCACGGGCCAGATCCAGGAACTGGAAAGGGAACAAATAAACAACCTGCCATGGGGGCAGAAAGAGGGTGTAGCTAGGTGGGAACGGGCCCTGGTGCAGAAGATGGAATGGGGCCCCTGCTGGGGCCCCTCCATTCTACAGGCCCGGGCCCCTCCAAGGCACACGTGTCCCAGGGCTGTATCTATTATAGCTATGCCCCCTGCCAGAAATTAGCCAAAGGGTTACTCCATGATGTGCAAGAGCTCCAGCTACAGCACCTGGCTCCCTATTCACAGCTGCACTGAGTTTTTTAGTTTCCCCACAGATACAATGGCCGGTTTAATGTTTATCTTTGTAGACTCTGGCACCTTTGTGCTGCGTTATTCTTTTCTACAGTTAGTGGCTGCCTGCATAGGATGCTTCTTGCAGCCAGGACTGAGCCGCTCAGAGGCAGAGACAAGAAGGAGTAGGCTATACTGAGAGGAGCCAACAGGTAGTCTGATCAGGCAGGGTCACTTGTTTCTTTTTCTCTTTCCACAGCTCGAGTGAGGACTCTGGGGCCTATTCTTGCCCCACCATCGGGTCCCATACTTTCAGGTGCTTTATTTCATTGAATGCCTACAATCCCTGCACAACAACAAGAAAGCTTCTCTTTTGTTAAAATCTTTGCTCAGTGTTGAGAGTAACATATTATGTTCAATTAAAACATTCTGGTATCTTTATATCCTGTCTTTTCCTTTGTGAAATCTGCATGGGTCAAGGCATATTCAAGAGGGGACGTGGCAATTCACCTCTAGGAATTGTTATCACCCTCCTCCAGACTTTCACCCAGCTGGGGCAGGGGCTGTTGCGTCCACTTACAGGGCATTGTGATGTCATGACACTTCATGGGGCGGGGCCAGAAAGGGAGCCTACAGCCCACCCCATTTCTGATACGGCCACCCCGATGCCCCTTGAAGCCCCGATTTCTCCAGGAAACCTGGGTGCCCCTGGCTGACCCAAAGAAATTGGGGCTTCCTAGAGAGCCTTTGGATCAAAAGCCAGAGAGGCAGTGACCCTACTAGGTATGGGGCCCAATTGCCAAGCTACTTTGCAATGGCAGGGATGGCCGAACTCACATTCAAGTTGCTGCTGGATTCACGACAACCCACTCTCTCACTCTCGCACACATTCACTGCCCTGGAACCACCATCTCTCCACACACACCCCAACAACTCACACCCCTGCCTTCTGCTCCTCATACCCTGTCAACTGGGCCACTGGCTCCCTCTTCCTACCAGAGGTGACAGCAGCACCAGTGCTGTTCATGAAGAAGGTGGCTGGTGAGAAACACACTTCAACAGCTCACAAAACACAGTTTGGCACCCCAGACTAAGCCATCCCCGAGAGATGTCAATCCAGCCTCTTCTTTTCAAAAAACTGCTAGGAGATTCCACAATCTCCCTCAGCAATGTACTGCATTTCTCAGTGTTCTTAGAGTTAGGAAGTGTTTTCCTAATATTTAACCTTCCTGCAGTTTAAGCCCATTCCTTTTGTCCTGCCCTCACTGGCAATGGAGAACAGTTGCTCTCCATCTTCACGGCAGATAAATAGAGGCCTGATTCCAGGAGCTTCTAGTCCATATGAGTTTCTCTTGTAAAGACTCTCATGTGGAAATCCACAATCCCCTTCCTCTTGTTCCTCTTCTTTCCTCAGTGCCAGAACCACATCCTGAATACTAAGTGCAGTTCCGATTATCCCATCTAAACGTACAGTAGAAGAACTGGAAAAGGTACAGAGAACGGCAACAAAAATGATCAAGGTTATGGAACAGCTTCTGTACGAGGAAAGGCTTGATAGGTTGGGGTGCTTCAGCTTGGAGAAGAGATGACAGAGAGGGGATATGACAGACGTTTATAAAATAATGAGTGGTGTAAAACAAATAAATAGGGAGTAGTTGTATGTTTACCCTCTCAAGTAGTACTAGTAGGGGACATGCCATGAAACTAACTGGCAGCAGACAAAGTATTTTTTCATGCAGCACACAATTAACTTGTGGAAATTGTTGCCAGAGGATTTGGTCAAAATCAGTAGCATAGCTGGGTTTAAAAAAGAATTGGATAAGTTCTTGGAGAATCGGTCCATTAATGCCTGTTAGCCAAGGCAGTTGAAGGATGTTGGGAGTTGGAAGCGAACAGCAAGGAATGGGCTGAGATCGGCCACTCTCAAAGACTGGATGCTGGACTCAATGCACCATTGGCCTGACTCAGCACGGCACTGCTTGTGGTCTTATGTTAGGATTACAATGTGGTTGGAAAAGTTGATTGGCGTCATAGAGGAAGTGTGTGTTAAGACGGGACTGATGGAAGAAAACACAGGTCACTTGGTGAGGAGAGGGAGGGAATTCCAAGCTGCATGGGAGAAAGCACGCAGATCAGAATGAGAGAAAGCTACACGGGGGAGGGGGGAGCCAGAAGCCTGGTTGAAATCACACATAAGAAAAAATGAGAATTGTCCCCTGCAAGTCACCAAGTCAATAATCACCAGGATGCGAGTTCCCTGCTGGAGCTCCAAGACAAAGGAAGTGGATGACTCAAAGAACAGTAGCAGCTTGGTGGCTTGCAGAATAGCAAAAGACCAGATAAATATTAACTAAAACGGAGACACTCTCAATGCCCTGACAAGGGAGGCTCTGTATACAGTTCAGTTTGAATGTATTCGTGCTTGGGAGGATGCCAAATCTATTTAAGCCTGGCTCTGCCCATACACATTCATCCAGCCACTTTCTCCCAGCCAATTGCAAAGACAATGGGGAAGGGAAGAGTGGGAGGGGCTGCAAGGAGATAGGGGGAGATGCTCTACTCCAGCACGTAATTTGTGCCAGGGCTCAGCTCAGCATCTCTTTTCACCACTATCCAGATCCTCTCAGTGCTACTAACTCTGCAAGACCTCACCCAGAGCTGGGTACAGTTTGATGGGGGCCAGGACTGGGGGTTGGTGGTGCAGCTGTCACCCACCACCTGTTTGACGACAAATTGTACCCCTCGTGCCAGACATCCGATGAGTGGCAATTAAGGGCTCCAGACAAAATAGTAGTGTGGGGCCCCTCCTGATTCACCATGGGATCGCCACAACCCAGGGCTCCCCTGCATCTGAAGCACTGTTTTACCTCAGTGCTTCTCACATTCATGTTGTCATTTTTCATAGACTCCATGTATTGGGGGAACTCCATTGGACCCTCCAATACATGTACAGGCATCACAATTTGCAGTTTGCGCATACCTGGATCGGGCCTTGGAAACCATCACTACACATAATCCTCAGCAATGGTGACTCGGGGTGATTGTGGCAACAGGGTGATTATGACATCAGCAGTGTACAGAAGCATAACACATTGCTACGGCAGTTCTGGAAAAGAACATGACTTGGACTTGACTGGCATGTGCCTATTTGGCACTCCGTGGTGTCAGTATTGGTTTTCTTTCTGCATGGCGGGGTTCTGAAAGGCAAGCTGTGAAGCCAGTGTTCAGCCTACTGTCTCACTGCCGCTTTGCCTGTGCACCCTGGTAAGAGTTACAGTAATTTTCTGATGATTCCTATTTTCATTATCCACTGCCAAAGGCTTCACAGGCTGGAAGGTAGGAGAAGAGTGTCAGGTTTCCTGCCTGTTTTAATAAGTAAAGCCTGAAGTACTTGATCCATGAGTAAAGCAAGAGAGGGCAAGCCCACATCATCTCCATTTCTTTCCACTGCTTTTGGATACTTCTTGCTCTTGGAATAGAAGGGGGCTTTATATGCGCCTATTTGGGGGGAGAGCAGGTTCCAGGACAGGAATAAGGACTGCCTGATTCCTCGGTTACACAAGATGACCTATGAGGCTCTAGATGGAGGCAGAGGGGTTGGGATACTGCGTGAGCAGGGAAGTTTGGTGCAATAGAATACACGGCTATTAATTGCTCAGATTCACCACAACTTGGGTGCTGTGACTTCAACTGCAGAGTCAGAGATTGGGGTTGTGGAAGCTCAGCCTTGTCCTATTTGTTTAGATCGTTTCAATTAGTGTTGCCCACTGATGCAGAGGATGTGCTTGGAACAATGCAGGCAAACATCTGTAAATGAGATCTTTGCGAGTCCTGGCTGGTGAAAGCCAGCCGGGACACACTGGGGGCTTTGCTGGCTGGGGTGAGGGTGTTGTGTTTTTTTAAAAAGGGGATTTTAATGTATTTTGTGTTTTTATTATAAACTATCCCTAAGCCTTAAGAGAAGGGTGGGGTAGACATTTTAATGAATTAATTAAAAGCTAGGTGTGCAAAGCAGCTGAGAGTCACAGAGCAAGGTTGTAATGGAAAGATTTAATATCTTTTCAACTCTTACCTATGGTGGTTTAATTTAAACCTTAGTGTTAGTCAGCATAGATAGATGTGGGTAGTAGGGCGCTGAGGGTGACAAATGTCCCATGGGTTCTTGAGGGCTGGCTGTTTGAGATGAGTCTCTCCTCTTTTGTTCTCGCTCTGCTGACCACTAGCTGACCATAGCACCCACCAGAAACAAGGCAGGAGAGCCAGGGTAGTAGTAGTGGATAAGGTGCTGGACTTAGACAAGGAAGACCAGGGTTCAAATGCTGTCTTAGCCATGAACTCATTCAGTGGTTGCAGCAGGATCAGACCCCCAGTAGGTCACTCTTATGTGGAAATCCGCAAACAGTCACTCGCTTGCAGGGAATTGTCTTCACTCTTAGAGCATCAGGACTTTACAGTAATATACAATTCCTCATGCTCTACACATGTTACTCCACCACCATCTTATACATATAGCTACAGTCCATAACAGTCCATATCTTCTAGCCAGGCAACCTGGTCTGGCTCTTGCCTAGAGACATCACTTCTTCAAAGTGCCTGTCTCTTCTCTAATGCCAGGAACAAACCCTCTGGCAACCCTGTCCCTGTCTAGCCCCAACTCCGCCAGGCTACTGCCTCTGGTGGGCTACTCACAGTTAGCAGCCTGCAGTCAGGCCTTAACACAGCCTCAAGTCCCTGGGCTTCTCCAGGCTGGTGGCAGCACTCGCCCACCCTCTAGTCCTTTCAGAGCCCTGGAGAGGGCAAAATGTAGGGGCTTCTCAGCCCAAATTCAGGGATCCAGTCTTCTCTCCCTTCAGCCTGGGAGTCAGGACCTTGGTCAGCACTGCTTAGCCAGCCAATTCTGCAGAGTTCCTTTCTCTCCTGCAGTCAGACTCCAACTGAGCCTGGGCTGAATACAGGCTGAAGTTGTAAGAGAGAGTAGAAAGATGCTGGCCCTTTAAGACTAGAGAGTGGGGAGCTTAGGCACACCCATTTGCCCTGTATAAGAAGAGACAGCAGAAGCCAGAGTCAGGCTGTGTGTCCATGGTATCATGCCATTGGAAACTTAGAAGAAGAAAACTCATGGTGGGGAAACTTACGTGAAGCTTGGAATATGGGTGCAGGATTAAAAATATCATAGGAAGCGTCTCCTGCTGTTTTTAATCACGGAAGGCAGGGTTGGGTTTTGCATTCTGCCTTCCATGACTGAAAACACTAGACATGTCATATGATGCTTTTAACTCCACGCCCATGTTCCAAGCTTCACAACAGTTTCCCTGCCATGAATTTTCTTCTCAGTCATATGTTTCCCCCGACGACGGCGTGGTAATGTGCACATGCAGCCTGAATTTCTGGCTTCTGCTGTCTCCTCTTATACAGGCCAAGAGAGTGTGGCTAAGCTCCTCCACTCTCCAGCCTTAAAGGGCCAGTATCTTCCTACTCTCTTACTTCTTCAGCCTGTCTTCAGCCCAGGCTGATGTCCATTCAGCGAGGCCAGTTTTGCCATGCCTACGCCCAGCCCTCAGGCTGACACTCTCAACCCTCTTAAATGGGCAGCAGTTCCCAGCAGGCTGCTCCCTGCCACAAAGTCACTGAGCATTAATTAATAGTAATTAACTAATAATTAATTATTATTTCCCAGCCTCAGTTTCCCATCTGTAAAATGGGACTAATAATGATCTACCTCACAGTTGTGCGAGTTAGCTAGAGAAGGATTGCCAAGCACTTTGAATACTGAAAATGCTGTATAAATGATTAATAATAATAATAACAGTGTCCAGAAACAGAATATACTGTATTGGCCAAGAAAGTGTGTAACAGAACAGCTGTCATAAAAGAGTGACCTCAAGAACATACCCCATAGATTTAAGGATTTTTCCCTGAGCTGGGTAAAGCAGAGAGGTCATGAGTTTGAGTCTCACTTATGTTGACTGTGGTTCCTATTTCCAAGGACCTTCCTCATCTTGGTTTTGACCAAGGACATTCCGCCTGACTCTGCAAGAAAGTGCGTGTATGTACGTATGTACGTACGTACATATGTGAGAACAGATGGATATGGAGGCTACCCGTGACCAAAGCTGCACCTGGGGTGCACCCCTGCATCCGCCCGCTTCCAGTCCTGTCTGGGTGTGCTTTAGATGGACCTGGCGGTTTCCCAAGGCCACAGTCTGCCAGCATGGTACTCCCCCCTCCACCATAGAATTGCAGGCAATCACCCAACTCTCTCAGCTGGATGCCCACAACTCTATGGTGCTGTCAAGGGCAACAGGCAGTTGGGAGTGGAGCTGCAGCATGATTCCGCCCAGCAGAGGGACAGCAGCTCCACTCTGGGACGGTGTCTTGGGTTTGGCCAGTCCACTCCACCGGTGACACTCTGGGATGTTCCGTAGCATCATCAGTGGGGCCTGCTTTGCTTCCACATTTGACACAGGTGCTTTCAAATGGACCAGCCAGCCTGGGGGTGAAGCAGGCTGACACAGGCAGAACTGGAGCTGCAGTCCGTCTAAAAGAACCCAACGTGGGTATGTATACATGCAAAGGCTGGGTTGGGATGAAGCTGCAGAGTGGGGTCAAAGGGCCTCTCAGGGTGGGTAGCATTTCCCTCTTCAACTTGAGACTCTTGTTGCTCTCTTGCTCAAGTTTCTTGCTCTCTTGTTCCCCTACACAACAGGGGAGAGATCCACAGCTTTCATAAATCAACAAAATCCACTCACTTCAATTGAACTGAGTGGATTTATATCATCTGAGGAGCCAGCCCACCAATGTTCTATTTCTTTGTTCAGATACAGAAGTTGATAATTTCAAGCTCTATCATCTTCCATACATCAAATTCTTTCCTTCAGATCACATCACAATAGGAATTATGTCAAGGTATTGAATGCAGATCATATCAAAGTAGGGAATATCTATTTTGCACAGAAAGACAAAAATAATCAGAAGAAAAAGGTTATTGAGGTTACTTTAGAGGTAACTTGAGGCCAAGTTTGTCTGCAATGGATCTTAAAATCACATTCAAGCACTTAAATGAGCAGATTTACAAAATGGTTAAAGATCAAAGCACATCCTACAATTGTGAACATGTAGAACTGACAGTCTTGATTCCCCATAATTACTATGGAAATTAATATATTTCTCAAAAAAATGTGCTAGGACACCCCCAACAATACCTCAGCCCCTTCGGATGACTACAACTGGGAGACAGAATCTCTGCACCTTAAAGACCTTAAAGACGAAGAGACGCAAATGGATTTTGAACCATTGCCAGGGATTGTGAGATGGGAAGTACTCACCGGGGAGGATGAGGATGAGGCCTGCAACAGGGAGGAGTTGGGGTATTTCACCCACAGAGTTTGTACCAACTTCAAAATGAGACAGGGAGGGTTTCAGTTTACCATGCAGAGACCCCAGATGAAAGAGAATGAGAAACACCAGCAGTACAAGGAGAAGATGTATGGGAATGGGAATGGGAATGGGAATGGGGAGGATGGGAATGGGGAGGGAATGATGTTCCACAACTAACTCTAGAATAGTCTTAACATTTCCAAAAGTGAAATGACCTAGTACTCAAGCAAATTAGCTTCCAGATCAAAGGGGACAGGAGAACATGGGCTTTTGAGTTCAGTCCGTTTCTTTCACAGAAGGTTTACATTCTCTGGTTCAGGAGCACAAGTGGAGTCATACCAGCTGTGGACTGAATCATGATGCAACTGAGATGCTTTGCACATCTCGGAGCTTTCTGAGATCAAGAGATTTATACTTAGGGACCTGTGTTCACTGCATTTTCCCATTGTCGGGGGAAACATAGTGAACACAGGTCCCTGATTCTACTTAAGTCTCAAAATGGAGTCACGCAGGTAAAAAGGTTGCATATATTCACCTGCAAAGAGAACTTAGATACTAATGATTAATGACAAAAAAGCCATCAAGTGACTGGGAAACTCTTGCCTTGTCTCCCATTGTCAATGGAAGTTGAGGGCATTCAGGACAACGGAGGATCCCTCACAGTCTGACAGGGTCAGAGTTACCATTTTGTTTCAATCAACTATTCTAGAGACTAAAATGTATACTAAAAAAGTATACAAATTGGAACCAGGGGAAACAAATCCAGGGCATTTGGAAGCCTCAGCACTGATAAACCTATGGATATCCCTGGGTAAAAACAGATGCGATGATGGCCTGCTTTGGCCCAGGACTCACTGGGATGTCTGTTTATGTGCTGCAAGATGTTAGCCCAGGACTGCCCTGGGGTGGGTGGCTACTCCAGGCTGCATCCTTGGAAAATCTCAGAGGATACAGCCCAGGCAGGCTAAGGGTTATCAACGCAGGCTAGCACATGTGTTCAGCCGCACCATAACCGTCTCGGAGCAGGGGCCGCCATGGCCAAATGCCATGGCTGGTCACCATGGCTGTCCATCATGGTGGGTGGTAGGGTGCCCCAAGCCAGGGAACTGTCGTACCGCCCACACATCTGTTTTAACCCTCTGATTTTGTTAATAGGAGTTGCCACATTCCCAGAGAATAGGTAAGTGGTCAAAGAAAATTGAATGTGTTTGGCTTTGGGTGCAGTCCTCGTTTGTCCAAGCGGGTTGTACAGTGCAAGTTGCACATCAAAGTGCTGCATTAGACTTAAGTAGGTGCCAAATCCTCATTAATAATGAGAGGCATCATTACCTATTGCCCGCTCTCACCTGTGCATACGGCGTCATTTCCCCCGCAGCTCCTCACAGCCCTTTTATGGTCTGACCACTCAAACATGCCCCCATATATAGAGAGGGGTGTTTTGTGTTTCACTTTTACAGGCTACAGCCTGATCATCGTGATTACGCTGCACAATGCCTCTTGCTGTGAAGGAGAGTTTGGCATCTGAATAAATGTACCACAGCACTGGAATTTATATACTCATGATCCTTTTGTGCACCTGGATGAAAGAGGATAGTGCCCATTGGTTTTAAAGAGAAGGGAACTCTAATTGAATGTCAGTTTTAAACCAACAGGGATGTCATCTGCATGGACCTGCCAGTGACAAAGCATATGAGAAAAGAGGAAACACTATTCTCAGAGGAAGGAAAAGGTGACCACAGAAAGATGACTGATAAAACTCTTGGGTTAGCTCTTAAAGCACCTGCTGAGACAGAAGCTGTCTCAACATTGGTGAAGTCAAGCCATTAGAACAAGACAGCTCTAAGAAAATAAAGAAAGAAGAGTCCTAGTCTAGAGAATGCGTTGGGAGAGGGAGAGGGAAAAGGCACTTGGTACACTGTGGAGATGTAACTATCCTATCAAAGGAGGACTAGATTTCTCAAGTCAGGTGAAATATAAATTCACATTTGCACTAATGAGGAGACACAAAAGGTTGGAAGAACAAACAGAAAGAGCAAAGCTGACTGGGCTGCAGAAATGGCTATAATGCTCCATGAATTGGTCAGCAAGAAGTTTTGAGGATCCCCCAAGCTCTCCAAAGTCCTCGAGCTGGGATTTATAAAGAGTACAGGTGTAAAAACAGGAAGATAGGAGAGGAGAGGACACCTCCCCGCTGAGTTTGGGGCACAGGGCTAGTCCCTGTTAGGATTCACTCACAAGCTGAGCCCCTCTGAGACTATATAGGTAGGAAAGGTATGAGGCCACAACTGTCCCAAGTCCCTGTTTATTATTATTATTATTATTATTATTATTAACAAACATTTATATAGCGCCAGCAGTGTACCTGGCACTTTACAAAGTAATAAAATAGACAGGGTCCCTGCCCCTAGGGCTTAGAATCTGAGAGACAGGAGCTGGGGGAGAGACTTAGGAAGGGGAACAGAGGGAGAGACAAGGGGTCTAACATTCATGAAGATGCGAGGTCTCAAGTGCACGTACTTGGCTTGGTTACGATGAGAATGACAGCAGGCAGGTCCATGTTGCAAGGATAAGGGTAAACCGATCGTAGGTATAGGAATAGTGGCTCAGCAGGATAAAGAGTCAGACAGAGCAGAGCGAAAGAGGTGAGTTTTAAGGAGAGATTTGAAGGTATGAAGGGAGGGGGCAAGGCGGATGTGGACAGGGAGGGAGTTCCAGGCATGGGGGGCAGCAAGTGAGAAGGGACGAAGGCGCTTAGGGGAGCAGGGAAGGCGTGGAAGGGTGAGAGAAGGGACAGAGGAGGAGCGAAGTGCACGGGCTGGAGTATGGAGGGCGATAAGTGCAGAGAGGTAGGGGGGAGCAAGGTTGTGAAGAGCTTTATAGGTGAAGACTAGGAGCTTGTGCAGGATTCGTTCAGGAAGGGGAAGCCAGTGAAGCGAAGAGAGGAGGGGCTGCACATGGTCGAAGCGACTGGCGAGGTAGATGACCCTGGCAGCAGAGTTTTGGACAGAGATGAGGGGAGAAAGGTGAGACCGGGGAAGGCCAGTGAGAAGGAGGTTACAGTAATCGAGGCGAGAGATGACCAGAGCATGAACAAGAGTTTTGGCAGACGAGACAGAGAGAAAAGGGCGAATCTTAGCAATGTTATGGAGGGAGAAGCGACAGGATTTAGCAACAGAGTCAATGTAGGGTTTAAAAGAAAGGGCTGAGTCAAAGATGAAGCCTAGGCTACGGGCTTGGGGGACAGGCAGGATGGTGACTCCATCAATAGTTATTGACAGTGAGGAAGGAGAGGAAGGATGAGGGGGGAAGATAAGGAGTTCAGTTTTAGCCATGTTGAGTTTGAGTTGACGTTGAGACATCCAGGTAGAGATGTCAGAGAGACAGTTGATGAGACGAGCTTGAACAGAGGGAGAGAGAGAGGGAGTAGAGAGATAGAGTTGAGTGTCATCAGCATAGAGGTGGTATTGGAAGCCATGGGAGGCAATGAGTTTGCCTAAGGATGAGGTATAGATCGAGAAGAGGAGAGGGCCAAGAACAGAGCCTTGAGGAACACCAACTGAGAGGGGGAAGGAGGAGGAGGCGGAGTTGGAGAGAGACACATTAAAGGAGCGGTCAGAGAGGTAGGAGGAGAACCAGTTATGGACAGAGCCACAAAAGCCAAGGGAGTGAAGGGAATCCAGCAAGAGTGAGTGGTCAACAGTATCGAAGGCAGCAGAGAGATCAAGGAGGACAAGAATGGAATAGAGACGTTTAGATTTAGCCACCAGAAGATCGTTGGTGATCTTAGCGAGAGCAGTTTCAGTAGAATGAAGGGGGCGGAAGCCAGATTGGAGGGGGTCAAGGGAGGAGTTGGAGGATAGGAAGTCAAGGCAGCGGGAGTAGACAACACGTTCAAGCAGCTTGGAAGCAAAAGGAAGGAGTGAGACAGGACGATAGCTAGAAGGGTCAGAGGGGTCAAGAGTGGACTTTTTGAGAATAGGAGAGACTGTGGCATGTTTGAAGGCAGAAGGGAAAGAGCCAGTAGAGAGGGAGAGGTTGATGATGTGCAGGAAGGAAGGGGCGACAGTGGGAGTAATGGAGGTGAGGAGGCGGGAAGGAATGGGATCAAGGGGGCAAGTGGAAGGGTTGGAGGAGGAGAGCAGAGAGGAGATTTCCTTAAGGGAGGCAGGGGAGAAGGAGGACATGAGAGAAGGAGGGGGAGGAGGGAGAGGGGTGGGAGTGGGAAGAGAGGAGTGGGAAGCGATGTCGAGGCGGATCTTGTCTATCTTGGAGGTGAAGAAGGAGGCAAGATCCTGAGCAGAAAGGGAAGAAGGAGGGGGAGGACAGGGAGGCTTGAGGAGGGAGTCAAAGGTAGAGAACAGGCGGCGAGGGTCCCGAGAACAGGACTCAATGCGGGAGGCATAGTAGTGTTGTCTAGCAAGGGAGATAGCAGAAGTAAGGGTGGAGAGACAGAATTTGAAGTGAAGGAAGTCAGCGTGAGAATGGGATTTGCGCCAGAGTCGTTCAGCAGCACGAGTGCAAGAACGGAGGTGGCGGATACTAGGGGTGAGCCAAGGACGGGGGTTGTGGGAGAAGGCAGGGCGGGAAGAGAGAGGGGCATGGGAGTCAAGTGTGGAGGAGAGAGAGGCGTTGAGAGCAGAGACAGCGGAGTCAGGGGAGGAGGAAGAGAAGACTGTAGGAAGAAGGGGAGAGAGAGAGGAGGCAAAGTCCAGGGGATCAATAGCTTGAAGGTCACGGAAGGGGCGTAGAGAAGGGGAAGAGGAGGGGGGACAGTGGGAAATGTTGAAAGAGGCAAGGAAGTGGTCTGATATAGGATGAGGATCGAAGGAGAGATCAGCGACAGAGCAGTTTCTAGAGAGGACAAGATCAAGAGAATGGCCATTAGTATGGGTGGGGGAGTTGGTCCAAAGGTGGAGGTTGAAGGAGGAGGCTAGGGAGAGGAAGCGAGAGACTGAGGGCTGAGATGGGTCATCAACATGAATGTTGAAGTCACCAAGGATGAGAGTGGGGATATCAACAGAGAGGAAGAAAGTGAGCCAGGACTCAAAGTCAGAAAGAAAGGAAGAGAGAGGACCAGGGGGACGGTAGATGACAGCAACACGTAGATGGAGGGGGGAGTAGAGGCGCACGGAGTGAGCCTCAAAGGTATGGAAGGAGAGAGAGGGGGGAGGAGAAATTGGTTGGAACTGACAGGATTTAGCAAGAAGGAGGCCCACCCCACCACCCCGTCCTTCAGGGCGGGGTTGGTGAGAGAAGGAGAGACCCCCACAGGAGAGGGTAGCAGGCGTGACAGAGTCCGAGGGAGTGATCCAAGTTTCAGTAAGGGCAAGGAGCTGGAGGGAGCGAGAGAGGAAAAGATCATGGATATAGGGAGCTTTACTGATAGATGAGCGACAGTTCCAGAGGGAGCAGAAAAATGGTAGTTGATGAGGGGGGAGGCAAGGAATAGGGATAAGATTGGGAGAAGGGGAGCGTCGTGGTAGGCTAGAGACAGGAGGAATAGGGATAAGATTGGGAGAAGGGGAGCATCGAGGAAGGCTAGAGACAGGAGTGGAAGGGGAGCAATGAGAGAAAGTAGCCAAGGGAGCAAAGGATGTATGGGGGAGGTTAGAGAGTGGTGATCGGTTGGGGGGAGGAAGAAGCTGGGAGGAGAAAAGTAGAGGAAGAAAAAGATGGACAGGAAGAGGAGAAGGAGAGGAGGGAAAGAAAAGGCGAGAAAATAGGGCAGACATGTTAGTGAGTAAGATAGGAGGGGGAAGTACAGTAGAAAAGAAATGGAGAAAAGTACCTGTAAGGCGCGCGCCTTTAGGCCCGCTGGTCGGTGGAGCTTGGGGCGGCAGGAAGGCCAAGCCCCAGGAGAGTCGTGGTGTCCTCGAGCGATGACAGCCGAGGATGCTGGGAGCGTATGCAGACGAGCTGTTTGTTTCCTGATGTTAGTTAGCTTCAAAATGAATGTGTATTCTCTTCCAATTTGTAGCAGAACTTGGCCTGCAGTACCTCAGTATCTTCATACAATCCTTATGCTAGGACAGAGGGCTTGGAAAATAAGAACCAAATGGTACATTTGCAGATCAGCATGCAGAAAGGAGCAGAAAATTTGCAGTCAAAAGTATTCCCCAAGGCAGATGAGGTCAGCTGTTTAGAGGGGATGGATCAGCCGTACCATAGGCAGATCACAGCAGCTGATCTTGAGCTGGAGAAAATGAGGCTGGATTCTGGACTCATCAGGCTAAAATACAGATACGAGGATAGTGAACAGAAACGGCAGCACAAGGAGAAGATGGAGCAAATACGTCACCAGCCAGCACTTAAGTCGGTAAGTTAGGAGAACCTAGCGGGTGGTGATCGGAGATTGTTCATCTTCTCCCCAGGACCTCACGTGTGAAGTTCCTCAAGGCTCTATTCTGTCCCCATTCTTGTTCAATGTGTATATGCAGCCGCTCGGTGAGGTCGTGAGACGGTATGGAGTGTGGTGTCATCAGTACACGGATGACACCCAGCTCTACCTCTCCTTTTCATCCGACCCAGACCCAGCAGTCTTGGTGCTTACCCAATGTTTGGCAACTGTGGGGGGTCAGATGAGGGCGAGCTGTCTAAAACTGAAATCCTGACAAGACAGAGGTGATGTTGGTGGGGAGGGTGGTGGGTGTGACATCCCCCATCATTGATGGGGTTCGTCCCCCACTGGTCTCTCAGCTCCAGTGTCTGGGGGTACTCCTCGAGCCACAGCTTCGCCTGGATCTCCAGGTTGAGGCTGTGGCAAGGAGTGCTTTCCACCAATTCCATCTGGTGCGACGGCATTGGCCGTATGTCTCTGACTTCAACCTTATCACTGTCATCGATGACTTAATCACCTCAAGATTAGACTATTGTAATGTGCCCTACATGGGGCTACCTTTGGTGATGGTCCGGAGACTGCAGCTGGTGCAGAATGTGGCGGCCCATCTCCTTATGCAGACGGGTCGCCGTGAGTACATTACACCAGTGCTCGGAGCTCTGCACTGGCTGCCGATAGTCTTCCAAGCCCGATTCAAAGTGTTGGTGCTTACCTATAAAGCCCTATACGGCCTGGGCCCCTCCTATCTGTGCAACCACCTCGCTCTTCGTACCCTGGTTTGACCCCTGTGGTTCGCTGGGGTCGCGCTTCTTGGTGTCCTCTGGGTAGCACGGGGGGCTACAATGAAGAGGGTTTTCTCGGTGGTGGCGCCCAGGCTGTGGAACTCCCAGATTTTTTTTTATGCCTCCCTTATATATATTTGTAAACCACATTGAGCTGCTTAGACAGAAGAGGCAGGCTATAAATGTTGGAAATAAATAAATACATAAATAAATAATGGAAGGCATGATGGAGAAAAAAAACCTGGTCCCAGGAACTATGGAACTATCTTAGTCCTCAGCATAGCCATGAGCATTTTCGTCCCACTTTATTTTACACACACACACACACACACACACACACACACACACACACACACACACACACAGAGGGATATTCCAGAGCACTGAAAGCAGGGCTGGCCCAGAGCAGGCAGCACCTGATCCGATTCCAGATCTGGTGGGTCACCTTCGGACAGACGGGTCCATTTTAAAAGCACCCATTGTGAACTTGTGCTCATATGCACTATACTCAGCCTTTTAATAAGTAAGAATCTGTCAGCAAAGAGGTATGCACACGCACAATCAATCTACATTGTCTATATTATATAAAATTAATTTTATATATATATATATATATATATATATATATATATATATATATATATATATATA
>QEPC01005252.1:1438362-1452363 GCA_003113815.1 Sphenodon punctatus
TACCTACTGGTCCGTCTCACTCTCCTGAGTTCATAGATGCATTACATGGCCCTCTTCAAAGGACCTTGTGGGTTCAGGGAGGCTGGAACCTTCAGTTCCAGCCACCCTGACCCACAAGCAGAATCCCCCAAAGTCAAGCATAAGGACCTTCCAGGGTCAGGGGGATGGGAACCTTCGGTTCCCGCCTCCCTGACCCAGAAGCATTACCCCCTTCTGCGTCACTTCCACTTACCCACGTCACTTCCCTCCCAAGGCGGGACTTCCGGCTCCACGAAGGCGGGACTTTCGCTGACATAGGACCCCACGTGACCTGTCAAACTGCTAACGATCAGTTTGATGACTAGTGTCCCCCTTCCTACTGCTGCAGCCTAGGGATGAAAGTTCATATGGTGCAGCCTCTACTCCCCATTCCCAGCTACTATACTGTATTCAAAGTCAAAGAAAGTCAGAAATGTTTCTACTGGTTACTTCAGTTCTGTTCCACGGCTGTGTTTGCCAGTGAGCAGTTCTGTGGTCAGGAACCTGTGGCCAGTCCACTGCATTTTTCCTATTGCTGCCAATGGGGGAAACGAAGAGAAAACAGGTCTCTGCCAATGGCAATCAGAGGCAGTTATATGGAAGCCTGAGCCTGAACAGCCTAGTGGATAAGATCCTGGATTTGGACTTGGAAGACCAGGTATCAGTTTCCTTCTTTCCCATGAATTCACTGGGTGGCGGTGGGCAAGTTGTTGCCTCTCAGTCTCAGTCCCCTATCTGTAAAATGGGAACAACAACGATCTACCTCACAGGGTTGTTTTGAAAGTGAACTAGATAAAGATTGTAAAACACTTTGAACACTGAAATCACTATATAACTTACACCACTGGGTGCCTTTAGACAGACACCCACACTGCTCTTGCTCCACCCCACCCTCAAGTGGCCCATCCATGTAAAGGCAGGCTACCCTGGGATGAAGAGGAGTAGGAGCAGAGCAGGTGCTGTCTGCCCCGAGCTAGCTCCACTCGCAGTGCTCCAGAATATCCTGGAGCACCACGAGCAGAGCCGGCTGCCCAAACCCGGAGCACCAGCTGGGGGCAGAACAGTGATCTGTCTAAAGAATGGCCTGCCACTGCAGCACCGCTGCCGGTTACGAGTTTCCCTGGCAACGGCCATAGAGCTGCAGACAGTGGCCTAGAGCGGCTGCTGATCCACCCACAGCTCTATGGCAAGGGAGAGGGAGTACATGTGGGCAGACTGTGAGAAGTAGTGGGCTCTGTATAAACCCGCCACCACCAGATCAGACCCAGGAGTGCCCCCCCCCAGCAGATATGGGGGTAACCATCCCCCAGGTCTGTCTAAAAGCACCCATAGTCTGTGTGCCTCTGATTTCACATCTGCATAATGGGGATAATCATATTCATCTTTTGCACAAGGAGCTACTGATTTAATGCTGTCTCACAGCATAGAATGACAAAGCTGGAAGGAACCTCAGGGATCATGTAGTCCAAACTCCTACTTGGATGCAGGGATGACTACAGCTACAGAATCCCTGGGGGATAATAAACTTGACAGGAACCTCCTATGACCTGCCTCGGCCAGAGACCTACCATCATGTTTATTTCTGGTCCACCAGCTGTGGGCCTGATGCTGCCCTGGCAGGCAGCTGACCCAGATGCGGTTACCCGGATGATTTCGGGCCCACAGCCAAGGCCAAGGGCTGCCCAGGCAGGCCAACACAGGCATTCGTGGCCTCATCCCCCACTGAGAATTGGGGACCGCCATGGCCGGCAGCCATGACTGGCCATGATTGTCTACCATGGCTGCCTGTCATGGTAAGGGCAGAGCACTGGGGTTGGGCTGGGGGCGGGGTGCCCAGCCGCACATTTATTCTTTTACCCTGCCAGGCGGGGCGGGGGAGAACTCACTGGACCTGTTTGGGCACAGTTTGATCTGTGCCCTGACCTGACCCCACCAGGGCCGGCCCCTCCTCCTGGAGCATGGAGCTCGCACACAAGCGGTGGCACGTTTATTTTCACCCCCTGACCCAGATGGCTGTCGAGCTTTCCAATGTATTGTCCACAATGACTCTGTGATCCTTTTCCGGAGTGGTAACTCCTAATTTAGAACATAGCATTGTGTACATATAGCTTGGGTTATTTTTTCCCTATGTGCATCAGTTTGCACTTGTCTACATTAAATTTCATCTGCCATTTTGATGTCCAGTCACCCAGTCTCGCAAGATCCTCTTGCAATGGGAGATGAATTTTAATGGCACAAAGTGGCTGAAGAATATTATTCTTTATTTGCATTGCAGTAGAACCTAGCAGCCCATACTTGAGATGGATACCAAACTATTGTCTTTGTACTCGACAAACATGACAGGAGACAGTCCACAACGGAAGAAAATTCAATCTAGATACCGAGACAGCCTAAATATAAACCAAACTAAGCTCAAAGAAAGAATGAATAAGTACAAAGGATAAGAGAAAGGAAATAATATTCACCCAATTTTATAGATCAGAAATTTAGGCACATAGAGATTAAAGACACCTTCCTTAATCCTCTTGCCATTAACGAGAGCCTCTCTGTTAAGTATAACGGGCACTCATGGGGTCTTAAGTAATTTTCCTACGGTCACAAAGGAAGTCTGTGGCAAAGGAGGGAATGATAACCCTAGTCTAGTGTCTCAGCCACTGGTTATTTATTGTCTGAAAAGCATTCTCAGAGCCTCTAATTAACCAATTATATCAGCATTATAAATGAGGAAATATAACTTTCAAAATGCCCAATGCTGTATTCTTAGCTCTCTGTAATCCACTGCCAGTCAAGAGAGATTACACATGCTAAAGAGGAGAACAAGATTTATTTTTGAAGCTTCAGAGAGCTATTAAGTTATAGTAGGTCAGGCCAAATCAAAACCCCAATTCGTCTTTTCACGGAGACGAATTCTTAGGAGAAAACCTTCCATTCATTTTATATTTATTCTTAGCTGTCCTCTTTGGCAGCAATAGAGGATAATGCGAGCCATTTTGCTCCTGTGATGTGGGGCTATGCACATTTTGAGTTCTTTATCTAGGCCTTATTTTAGCTTTGCTTGTAGCAGTTTATTATTCAACATCACAAACACTGTTAAAGGTGAGTTGTCACTTTCTATAGCCCTTGTTTTCATTATTTTGGCTGTGAAAAGAAATAGAAACTTCTTTTGTGTTGAATTTTTCCATGTCTAGTCCCTGCCCAGCGTTTAATCCTTCAGACAGTTTTTCTTCCATGTTGAGGTCCTCTGTGCCGAGAGAGATTTTATCCCCCACACCTTAAAATAAGTGAAGTTTCTGTAGTCTAGAATAGCTCAAAGCTTTTGTCTTGGCAAGATTTTATTGGATTCTGAGGTGGGGAAGAAAGAGTAAGCTAAGCTGGGGTGTAGTGGAGATAAGAGGGATGAGCACTGCAATCAATGCAAAGTTTTAAAATGAAAAACAATATCTCAGAGTGCAAGTCAAAGTCAAGGAGTCTGGGGGCAGATCGACTCTTCGTTCTGGGAGCCCATGACCAGACAGAAAGTAAGAGAAGCAATGTTCATACATCTCGCATTGCCTGGGCAAGCAGACACATGAGATGTGAAGTGGTTCCCCTCCCTTAATGTAACCAGGTAATGTTGGGGCAATCCAGCTACTGTGAAGAAACTAACCCACCAAGGCTCGGTGGGTTCAGAGCTGGCCGTTGCAAGGATGACAGGGACAATGGGTGAAAACAAATGAGAGAGGGACAAGCCAGAACTCCTGGCCGCCCCAGGGAGTCACCACACTTTTGGCCAGCAAGGAGGGCAGCTCAAATGAGCATCCCTCTCTGGAGAACTGGCTGGGTGGGGGGCTGCCATCACAATTCCCTCTACGCCACAGGTTGGCCGAGGAGCTGTCCACATGGGGCGGAACTCCTGCACCCCTGCTGCGTATGGGCCAGCAAACAGCTGATGTTCATCCCGGCTGCCAAACAGCTGATCAGGGGTGAGGCCCAGAAGATGTGCTCACCCAAGCCACCAAACAGCTGATTGGGGGGACTCAGAGGATCATGCTGTCCTCCAAATTTAGAAGGGAGAGAGCTGGTTTTAGGACTCTCCCTTCTAAATTTGGAGGAGACAGCTTGATCAGCATCTCTCACCTGACTAATCATGGTGGTATGAAACAGGAAGAGAGGCTGTATTTCAAGCTGAAAAACCCCAGGCTTTCAGGGCTATGTAAATTTAAAACACCATCTAAAAACAAATACCACCCTCCCCACAAATTCTAGATCCCAATTCCCTGCTCTAAACAATCTGACCATGCTCCTCTCACAAAATTGAGGAGTCACGTATAGGACAAAGCAGGTCCCTGGCCCTTTAAGAGAGCTCGCTTCACAGCTGGGAACATACCTCAGAGGGGCAGAAAGGTCAGCTAGTTCCAAGGGCCAGTCTGTGACTGGGAGCTGAGCTGACCTGAGCTGCAGATCAGCACTCTGTGCTGGCCAGGGTGCTGAAATCTGCAGTAGGAGAACCAAGCAGGCCCTATGGACTAGGGACCCCGAGATGCAGCGGAGACTGAACCGGGGAGCTAGGATGTGGCCTTGCCTTTAAACTAGACAGAGGCACCTGCAAGTAAAGGAACCGTATGAGTCCAGAAAGAACTATATGGATTATTTGGGAGTTGTTGGGCTGAGGACCAAGGAGTATAACACCTACGAGGAGGCAAAGTTCAGTTTGATAACTGAACCCTTTATTCTGGTCCCTGATTTGCATAGTCCAAGATCCTGCAAGTACTTACCCCACTGGGGGAAGGGACTTTGTTACAGACCCCATTTACCGCTGGTGAGAAAAACAGTTACGTACAATCCTTCCTTTTAATTAATGCCAGGAAATTCTATAGAAAAGGCTTTGTTTAAAAAAATCAAGTTGCAAAGGGAAGAACTCTGAGTTTAGGAACAGTCAGAATTAAGGGTATCACTTGCAAGCTCATTTCTGTCCCAATGTCTGTATGCATTCCCGTGTAGTCATTATAGGATCACATTATGTTTTCCACAGGCATCCCTGCCTCAGTCAGTACTCAACTTGAACTATGGATAAGGCATGTTTGTGTCCTAAATAAGGCAGTCAGAGTTGGAAAATAGACCAAATGAGACAGGGGACTGACTGATTGTATGGGTAAGGCCTTAAGCCAGGGGTAGGGGGATTGCAGGCTCTGGAAATTACTAGTAGAAGCTCTGCAGGCCAGGTAGGAGTTGGGTGCAAGCATGTGGGAGGAGACGAGTCCAGTTCATGGATCCATCCCCTATTCTTGAGTGCATACCCTCAACTTTTCAACTGACCCAGGTCCTGCTGTCTCGTTACTCTCCCAATGTCTGGAGGCCGTGGCGGATTGGATGCGGCAGAGCAGACTGAAGCTCAATCCTGATAAGATGGAGGTGATGGTGGTGGGAAGGGCGGGGAGGTGCTGGCCCCCCTGATAGGGGGTGATCGCCCGCCTGTTGCTCTTCAGGTTCGGAGTCTGGGGGTGGTTTTGGATTCGGGCCTCCGTCTGGATCGGCAGGTGGAGGCGGTGGCTAAAGCCGCCTTTTGCCAGTTGTATCTGGTACGGGGGCTTCAACCTTACCTCTCCGGGCCCGATCTGGCCACTCTCGTCCATGCCTTCATCACCTCCAGGCTAGACTACTGCAACACGCTTTACGTGGGGCTTCCCTTGTTTCTGGTTCTGAGGCTGCCGCTAGCGCAGAATGCAGCAGCCCGTCTCCTGACGGGGACGGGACGGTGTGAGTACATAACACCAGTGCTCCGCCCTCTGCACTGGCTGCCTATAGCATACCGAGCCAGATTCAAGGTGTTAGTATTGATTTACAAAAGCCCTGCACGGTCTGGGCCCCTCATATCTCGGGGACCGCCTCACCCTCCGTGCCTCAGAACGATCCCTTTGCTCCACCGGGGGCGCCTTTCTGGAGGTCCCCCGTGTAAGACGGGGGGCCACAATGGAGAGGGCGTTCTTGGTGGCTGGGCCGCGGTTGTGGAATACCCTCCCAGAGGAGGCTCTCCTGGCCCCGGGCCTCTTGGCTTTTCAACGTATTTGTAAGACTTGGCTGTTCGACCAGGCCTTCGGAGGGGAGGGTGGGGTGGTGGGTTAATTTTTGTGGGGGGTGTTTTAAATTTGTTTTATGTTTAAAAATTGTTTTTTAAAACTGTTTTATATTGTGTTGGAAGCCGCCCTGAGATGCCGTGGGCATGGGGGCGGCATATAAACGTAACGAAATAAATTAAATAAACTCTGCAGTCTTGCCCAGAGCGCAGTCTTTCAGTGCTTAAAGTAGGGATGAGGAACCTTTTCCCTCTTGGGGGCCACTTTGAAAGCTTGCGCAAGCTCCAAGGGCCACACAGAAGTTGGGGTGGGGCGGGTGCTTAAGGGATGCATTCAAGGAAAGGAGGGCCTAAATCATGGATCTGTGCCATAGAATTGTCCCATGACTCCCATATTCTTGTTTGCATGACCTCATCTCTGCTCCCTTCCTTGAGCTTATTTTTTTCAGTGATTGGAGGTAAGAACTGCATCCAGGGGTTAGATCCAGGCCACATAAAAATTTGCCATGGGCCGCATTTGGCCCCCGGGCCTGAGGTTCCCCACCTCTGGCTTAAAAGGGAAAGACTGGATCCACAGGTCAGATCCAGGAACTGGAAAGGGACCACATTAAAAACAGCCTTTGGCCAGATTTGGCCCATGGAACATATATTCCAACCCTCTGCCTTAGGTGGAGACCGAGAAGAGTAGGGTCCTAGTCCAGAACCCGAAGCAGAAGACTGTCTTTCCCTGTAGCTCTCTGTTTCATCCCAGAATCTTTCAGACTTCCTCTGTGATGCTGGTGAATCACATTGATCGAAATTTTCCAAACATGGAACGAGACCGCAAAGCCTTTAGCAATAGAGGTGTGGCACCAAAAAGGCAGGTTGTGCAGGTGACATCACACTGTAGACTCTGTGACATCACTTGGCAGTTTGCCCCAGAAGTCTAGCTTTGGCTTCGGTTTGAACGTTGTGCCTCTGTTTGGTCATGTGTCACGTGAAAGGAAGAGGCCTGCAAAACTGAGGCTGCTGTCTGTGTATGACTCCTGGGCTGGCCGAACTCATTTCTCACTCTCCTTTGCTTGCCTTGTGCTTAAAACCGCTATGGTAAGAGAATGACCAATCATTATGCTTTCTCTTTGTTTTCTCTATATTTTGCCCGAGGAGAGTTAGGATAAGAGTTTTATACTCTCTCTAAATCGTTGTAGTTTGTTTTTTTAAAGGTTGCACATGCTGTCTGTTTAGAATTTGAGTACACTTTTCAAAAGCACCTAAGTAACTTATTAATCACAGGCCTATTTTCAGTGATTCAGCACTGACAAGCCCAAATCCCACTGCTTATCAAATGAGACTATTTAAGTTGGAATGCAGGGTGGCAGGGTAGGGCCAGTCTACATCTTCCTGACTCCCAAGATGTGGGGCAAGCCCTTAGTTTAGATAAGCCCTTACAGCAAAGGTTTCTCAAATCTGTGGGTCAGGAGGGGTCACGCCCAGCAGAATTGCATTGTGGGCCAGGGGGCAGGAGAGCTGCTTTTTCCTGCCCCTTTCTGATGTGACCATGCCCCTTTCTGAGCATTGTGATGTCATCGTGCTTGGGAAAGGGGTGTGGTCATGTCAGAAAGGATCCCCATCCCTTTCTGAGGTGACCACACTCCCTTTCCAAGCATCATGAGGTCCTGACACTAGGAAGAGGTGAGGCCTTCCTGCTCCACCCTCCTGGGGGGAACTCAGTAGGTTTGTTAGACTTTTCACCCTGAACCCTCTGCTCCAGTGTTTGCTCTAGAAGGGCTACATCCTTGAAGGCCTCACCCATTGTCAGCGCACCCCCAAAGAGACGCAGAGACATAAGCTGGTTTTTCAAATACAGCATGGCCGCACTCTTTATTTTGAAGAACTGTAAAGCAGGTGGGGGATTGCACTAGCAATCTTGGGTCCAGCATGCTAGCTAAAAAAGATCCTTATTAACAATACAACTGAGTACTGTCTTGGAAGCGCCTTCCGGTTGACAGTACGGTAAACTAGAACCATCCCCTCCTTTGACTGCATCATGAGCCAATGGCCAAAAGGGGGTGTGCCCACTGTGGGCGTGAGTAAGTTGGTAAGTGCCCTGCAGAGTATGAAGGCTGTGCACGCCCTTACCTACCCTGCAAAGCACCCCTCCCAGGGTTATGACCCCGGTGCATGCTGCGCCCTGCATTACACAAGGTGTCACATCCCCATCTCTTATGGAGATGACTCTTTTAACTATCTTATACCTATTTATCCTAACCTAGCTTGCTGGACCCCTGCAGAGTGCAACGTTAATATCCCTTCTGTATCTCATTTATTTCCGATCCGTATTCCCCCGATTGTTCCATTGTGCCAATTATGTCTTTTTTATAATTCCAGTATCCAATTAACGGCTGTAGCTAATTAACATATTTAGCTTATGCTGACACTGCCAAGGAGGCAAAAAATGATCCTGCAAGAGAGGCTGCTCACCAAAATTCCTCCTTGGCCCCTCTAAAGGCAACCATTTTTAAACGACAGTGCCAGTGGGTGGGTGGGTGTGGCTGCTTCTTTGACCTACACCACAACTCTGCCGCTCACATGCGGCTACAGGGGCTCCTCCCTTCTAAAGGGGAGGAGCTCCAGACCCCGCGCCGCTCAGTGTGCTTGCGCATCAGGTGGTTGCCGTGGCAACCCTGCTCAGCACAGAGGAGCGCCCGCTAAAGGAGCTCCTCCATCGGCCATGCTGCTCTGCCTCCCCGCCTCTTTCACACGTTGGGGGAGGGGGGCCGACAATGGCCCGTCGCCCCGATTTGTGGTGACGGGGGCTTCTCCTTGGACCCTTGCGAGAACCTGGGGGCTCCATTACAATCTTATGCCAGAGTTTTAATCTGGTGATTGAGACATGGATATAGCCCCTTGCCACTTTATTAGGCAAGTTGTAAGCAGGCTGGATCATTTGGTCACACACTCATCAGGGACACAGTTTCAGGAAAATTCAGGGAGAGGGCAAAATGTTGAGGGGCATACACTGTGTGTGCCCGTCTACACATGGTCCCATGTATGGTTTGGCAGAGAGACCGAGGGCTAGCAGTGGGGGCACATGACACAAGCAGCAACAGAGAGCCTGCTGCTGAAGGAACATATTGGGGAGGTAGAAGTAGGTAATGTGTAAAGTTGCACTCCCCTTCTCCAGAATCCAGGTCAGTCCTGCGAGCGGAGGAAATTCGTAAAACATTTCTTTCTGCCGCCAAATGCCAGTTATTGTATTCTTAAGATTAAAGATTAAGTACTGCTGGACTAGGAAGAGAACAGGTTTTTTATGTGCTGTATTATATTTAGTTTATACTTTTTACTGTTAGTGCTGCAGAACCTCTAGTTATAGCGGTTTAAATCTGATACTGGTGCTCTTCTCTAGGAGCTATTTTAATATGGATTTAATGTAATAATGGAAAATTAACCCACAAGTATTAGGGACTAGTTTACTTTTCAGGGGTCAAGCACTGCTATGTAAGCCCCAAGAAGGGTTAGGTATTACTTTGGAGGGCCTGGTTTTTTATTTTGGGGGGGTTAAGCATTGCCATCTACAAGCCCCAAGTAGGGTTAGACATTACTCTGGAAGGACCAGATTTTATTTCTCAGGGATCAAGCATTGCAGTCTGTAAGCCCCTAGAAGGGTTAGGCATCCTTATTTTGAGTCCAGCACTGCTTATATCAAAGCCCATGATGGGTGAGATATCAAGGGCCAAGGTTTTTGTTGCTAGCAGGTCTGGACCACTACTTTGGGGCAATATGCAAAGGCGTAGCCATCTGTGGGTCTTTATAATAGCTTCTGTGGATTGTACTAGAATGTTATGACTTTGGGAAATATGTAATGTTTTATTTTGGATTTTTATAATATTTTGTATGATTTGTATCCAAATTTTATTTCATGGTTTTTTGTGTGTGTATGGGGTATGGCAAAAGCTAACCCAATAAAATACTACTACTACTAGAATCCAGGGCAGTGGTACAAGAGATGTTCTTGGGGGGAGGAGGAGCGGGCAAGCCAAGCTCCGAGTGGGGAGATTGCTCCTCCTCAGAAAAGAAGTCCACACTATTAGCGAGCAGTTGATATTTAAGTGTGGTCTGTTAGAGTTGTGAGAGTGGATCTGTTCCACCTCAACATGATGATCTTGTCTATTAAACAAGGTGGTGTTTAAATAGGGTGTCCATACCTCCCCCTTAAAAGAGGACACTTATGAAAAATACATGTTGCAGGACTGCATTGGTTCCAGTACAACCCTCCACCATGTATTTTTCATAAGGGTCCTCTTTTAAAGGGGAGGTATGGCCACCCTACTGTTTTCATGTACATATCTATCAGCTTAAATACAAATGGATATTTCTCCTCCAATCTGTGCTAGGAGGACACCCCTTAAAATGCTTCTTTTGTCCCAGACAATGTGACAGAACTAACCTCAGTCCCAGATGATGTTACCGAGCCTCCCTTTACCCCTGGCAATGGGACAGAGCTCCTAGACATGAGAGATGAGGTGTGTGGGATGACCAACCCACAGGCAGGGCTGGACGGTCTCCAAGCAGCGCTAGTCTCCAGAGAGGGCGAGATCAACAACTGGGTGGAGGTGGGCCAACCGCGCATCAGGCGGACTCAAGCTCTGGAGGCTGAGTTGGAGAAGATACGGCTGGACATGGAGTTGGCCTTGCTGAAATATCGGTACGAAGAGAAGGAGAAGCAACGACAGCATGAGGAGAAGATGGAGCAAATGCACCTGCAGGCACCTTCTGAACGTGTAAGTACAGGAGAAAACAGAGGCTCACAGGAGGAGAAGGGCATGGTCCTACTTGTGTGGACCACAGTCCAAACAATCCCACCCCACCTCTACCTGCATTCCTGGCATCATCTTATGCCCAACTTAAATTAATTATCCCATCCCATGCTCAAGCTAATTCTCTGTCTCGCTCACACGCAGTGTCACATAATCTGGCAACCAGGGAGCCCACTCCGCAGAAGTGGTTGGAGCAGTGAAAATTTTGAATCCCAGGGGTGTGGCACCTGAGTTGAGATGTCACAAAGGTGATTGGCCAATGTCATGTGGTGCTAAAATTAAGGGGGGTGGGGCGAGGGATTCTGCCCAAGACTCAAGAGGGCATGGTCATAGAATGGCCCTCTACCCAGGCCGCCCTGCACTATCTGTAAGTTCTTGAAGGAGCCAACCCACAAACCATCTGAATTCCCACCTCCTGGCTCAATTCACCTTAATGAGCCATGGCTTAGAAGTGGCAGGAGCCATGTAAGCCCCAAGCCCCATGGCTTAATGAGCCATGGCTCAGTTGTGGGCCTGATCTCCATAAGGACTTACCCACAGCAGTTTATCACACCCCTCCTTCATCAGAGCAAAGCCCATTAGGTACTCTCTCATAACTACATGATTGGAATAATACCCAGACGGCTTCTACTTAACCCTGTGTGACCAACATAGGTCTCCAATAAATAGGTTGGTGGGTTCACCACCTATCTTCCCAGCCAGTGATTTCCCTCTGGAAAAGTTCCCACTTCAGGAACTTTCAGTGAACTTCTGTCAGTCAGGTCCTCTTCCACCTTGCTAACCTCATCAATGAGTCAGAGTCTTTTAGAGACATCCTCCCATTTGTCAAGCTCCATATGCAGCTTCTGGGTTTGCCCTTTGCCTTGTACCCTAGGCCTCCATCTTTCTAATATCTTGCTTTTCAAAGCAAATTTCCTCCGTAAGCTAGACCTGCTCATTATCCTGTGAGCTACACTGTTTCTCCAGTCTCTCCTTCTCAAGCCTAAATTGGGCCAGTTCTTTCTACTGCTCTTTGGAGTGAACTAAAAGCCTGCCTTTGGAGCAATCCGTAATTTTCCTCAGCTCCTGTTCCAGTGTATGCCTTCATTGTTTTCCCCCTCTCTAGACATTCAAGCTAAGCTCAGAGCTTCTTTAGCTCCCATGGCTAAATCCTTTTGATCACTAGCTGCCTGGAGATATAGCCTCTGTTTTAAATGGGTGCCCTGTCTGTATAGAAACTACATCCCACTCCTTGACTCATGCCTTGGGTAATTTTTCAACTCAGCAGCCCTCAGAAATAGGTCCTGGCTCTTAACTCCCACCTGCCTCCCCTTTTCTTGTTTGGGGAGCTAGGTTGGGATTTCTTGGGGGTTGAGCCAACAGATATAATAATTACCTCAGGGCATAGCTTCTATACTCACACACTTGCTCTTTTTCTTGGGACACCTCTTTTTAATGTGCCACGTGGCCATTCTTGGCATTTCACACCCTGGGAAGTTGCTCTCCTGAATTTGTCCCTGCATCATTTCCCCCAGCTTCATATCCCTTGCAGCCCCAAATAAGTCCTTAAAGTTCTACCCTAAATAGCGACAACCCTTCCAGACATGTCCCACTTCTCCACAAGCATGACATTTCTTCTGCTCGGCACCATGCCCTTGCTGTCCTCAAATCCCTCTAGCACCATCCAATGTTCTAGGTCAGGGATGGGGAACCTCAGGCCTGGGGGCCAAATGTGGACCATAAGTAGTTTTCCTGGATTTGGCCCCTGGATTCAGTCCTACCCCCAACTGAGCTCTGGTAAGGGAGCTGAGATGAGAGCATGCAAGGGTAGGGGACAGATCCAGGTAGGGTTGCCACCTATGTATATTTTTCCAGGCCATGTATGAAACATACATGTTGCAGGGCATGCATTGGCACCAATGCAGGCCCTGCAACATGTATGTTTCATACACGGCCTGGAAAAATATACATAGGTGGCAACCCTAAATCCAGGGCACAGATCCATGCTCTGGCCCTCTTCTGGAGCACCCCCCTTAAGCACTTGCATCCCATCCCCAATTTCTATGTGGCCCTCAGAGCTTGTACTCAGAGAGCCAGTGTGGTGTAGTGGGTAAGGTGCTGGACTGGACCTGGGAAGCCAGGGCTCAAATCCCGCCCTAGCTATGAACTTCCCTGGGTGGCCTTGGGCAAGTCACAACCTCTTGGCCTCAGTTCCCCATCTGTAAAATGGGTGTGTGTCTCTGTGTTCCCCTCACTATTGTCCATCTAAGCCCACTGGGCAGGAACCGGTCTTTGAAAATCTGTGACCTTAAAGCACTGCATATGCCTAGTAGCACTATAGAAAGGATTAGTACTAATTTTCAAAGTGGTCCCTGGAAAAATCCTGTCTTTTTTATCAAAGCAGCTCTCCGCAATTGTCTGCTTGTGCCAAAGGTTGCTGCAGTGGCCCTGACTGCTTTAGATTCACTGACTGCTTTAGATTCTTTTGGGAGCATCTTCAGCTTGTTGTCTGCAAAAGCTTCTGCCTCTCTTTACCAGTCCGACCGTCTTCTCCATAGGGCCCATTTGCAGTCCTATGTTGAGGCTGTGAGGACGGCAAGGAAGGAGTTCCTTGCTGTCCTCATAGCATCTGCGAAGTCACGCCCAGTGGAGCTGTTCTGGGTGGTGCAGGGGCTGGTTAGTACGGCCTCCCTCCGCCTGGATGGGGACTTGTCCCAGGCCCGCTGTGAGGAGTTTGTCAACTACTTCACAGACAAGATTGCTCGGATTCAGACCGACTTTGACGTTGGATTAGGGGCAGTAGGGGAGGAGCACGAGGGGACGGAGGTCCCATCTGGTCCAGCTTTGTGGGGGGAGTTTCAGGAAGTGATGCCGGCTGATGCGGCTGACGTTTTGGGGTCTGTGAGGGCCACTTGTTGTGAACTTGATCCGTGCCCGTCCTGGTTAGTAAAAGCTTCCAGGGAGACGTTGGGGACGGTGCTGGCGGGGGTAGTAAATGCGTCCTTGCAGCAGGGGAGGCTGTCGCCTTGACTCAAGGAGGCTGTGGTGCGCCCCCTGCTGAAAAAACCATATTTGGACGTGGATGCGCTCGCCAGCTACCGACCTGTCTCTAACCTTCCCTTTTTAGGAAAGGTTATTGAGCGGGCAGTGGCACTC
>QEPC01005252.1:1452463-1468900 GCA_003113815.1 Sphenodon punctatus
GAATGGATGTGGCAGAGCAGACTGAAGCTCAACCCCGATAAGACGGAGGTGATGTTGGTGGGGAGAGCAAGGGAGGTAGTGGCCCCCCTGATCGGGGGGGTTCGCCCTCCTATAGCTCAGCAGGTCCGGAGTCTGGGGGTGATATTGGGCGCAGACCTGCGCCTGGAGCGGCAGGGGGAGGCAGTCGCTAAGGCTGCCTTCCGCCAGTTGTATCTGGTGTGTAGGCTGCGTCCGTTCATCTCCGGCCTCCCTCATCCATGCCTTCGTCACCTCAAGGCTGGACTACTGTAACGCGCTCTACGTGGGGCTTCCCTTGTTCCTGATTCGGAGGCTGCAGCTAGTGCAGAATGCGGCGGCTCATCTCCTCACGGGGACGGGCCTTCGGGAACATATTACACCTGTGCTCCAGACTCTGCACTGGCTGCCAATAGCGTGCCGAGCCAGGTTCAAGGTGTTGGTGTTGGTTTACAAAGCCCTTTACGGTCTGGGCCCCTCGTACCTCAGGGACCACCTCGCCCTCCGTGCCCCAGGGCGGCTCCTGCGGTCGGCCGGGGGTGCCTTCTTGGAGGTTCCCCGCATATAGCGGGGGGCCACAATGGAGAGGGCATTCTCAGTGGCCGGGCCGCGTCTTTGAAACTCCCTTCTGGAGGAAGCCCGCCTGGCCCCAAGCCTATTGTCATTCCGGCGGTGTTGTAAGACCTGGCTGTTCACCCAGGCCTTTGGGGGTGGGGGTGGGCTAGGGCTATGTTTTTTTTTCCCCACCTTGTTTTATTGTTTTATTGTTTTAACCTTCATGCCCTGTTTTAATTGTTGTTGATTGTTTTAAACTGTTTTTATAATGTATTTATGTATTTTTGAACTGAAATTGTTGGAAGTCGCCCCGAGCTGGTTACAGGAGGGTGCGGGGTATAAATCATTGAAATAAATAAATAAATAAAAGAAAGAGGCAGGAAGGCACTTTTGAGACTAACCCAACTCACCATCTCTAGGGAAATGGAATCCACTCCTCCTGGTTCCCACTAGAGGTGAGGGGGGGGGAAGTTGATTTTATATCCATGGATATTGTTTGCATTTTTGGATAGCTAATGAAGAGTATCTGCAAGAAAATGGAGCTTTGTGCATCTGGTTATTTAGGCATTTCATTTCAATCACTTTGGGTTATTTGGGGGCATTTCAGCTGCTGTTCCTATGCAGTCGCCCCAAAAAAGCAACTGGAATACCAAAATCATTGAAACAACATAGGTGAAAGAACAAATTAACTGAAGGAACCAAACGAATATATCCAAAACAGAAACGAATAGCAGTTATTATCCACTTCATGGGATTTGAATCAGATAGTATGTGCAAGGTAGGCCCACACTGTTTCTAAGCCCGCCCATCTGCCAGTGAAAGCTGGATAGAACAATATCTGTCCCTATTCGGAGTCCAGCCTGCTGGGTCTTCCTGCTTGTTCCAGCCTTCCTCCCAGACTCTGCCCGGCTCCTCCCCCACTGGATCCTGACTCCATTCCTGATGCCTGCCCGCATCCCCGATGCCCTCTTCCTACACCCTGGATAGCGCAAATCCAACTGACTGATTCTTTCATCGGAGATATTTAGTCACTAATTCACACCCACTTACTGACCCACGGCCCTCCATGTTTAGAAATGCTAGAGTCAGGAGTGACTGATGTCACCACTGTGTTAGCTCCCAATGCAGTTGACAGCTGCTTAATTTAATTAAAGCCACAGGCATATAATGGGACTCATCTGAAGGAGCCATCCTTGGAATAATCAAGTGTCACAGTGTCCTGAACTTGGATGTATGGAGAGGTGTCCCAGACAAACCCATCTAAGCAACAGAAGTCGAAATTCAACTTCACAGGGAGACTAGGGGTGTTAACAAATGTGATGGTGGCCCAATCAGGCCCTCTGTGGTCTGCTTTATCCCGTGGGCCACTGTTGCATTTGTTGGAGCCCGCTCAGATGTTCGCCCAGGATTTCTCCCAGGTGTGGCAATGGCTAGCCTGGGCTGTGATCCCGAAGACCTCCAGGGTCACAACCTGGGCTACCGTCTGCCCACCTGGGCCAGAACAGGCTACCGAGGGCTATTACACTTACTATAGCTTGCCGTGGCCCAGTCCAGATCAGGTCCACCATGGCAGCAGTCACAGGCCACCATGTGGGGGGTGGGGCTGGCCAGCTGCATGCTCATGTGGCTCCTCATCCTCCCCAGTGGCACGTTTGTTGGCTGACCAAACCCGACCGTGTTGCCAGCAGCTTCCTGGTCCAGATTGCGTTGTGATGGCAGTGCTCCACTGTCTCTTCTGTGAACACCCTGGGGCACTATACTGAATGTGGCAGATCAGTCTGTGAAGTGACAGCCGTTACGCTGAAAGCTATATATTGCTCATCATGGACCATTGATTCCAGTGAGCATTGAGTCATTTACTGTTCATCCAGGAGCTAAAATAATTGCAAAGGAATACACACAGATTTCCCCCACCCTGCTGTTTGTGCAGAATCAGCCAGATATTGCTGTGCTGCCCTGTCTGAATTGCCAAAGGCATAAAGATGTTAGGGGACACCAAGATTGAACAAAGCACCTTTCTGTAGTGGAGGAAGAGCCTTTATCATGAGAGACCATGCATCATCGTATGTAAGACAAAGGGTTCCCTCAGTCTAATTTGGTTGTGAAAACCAGAGGCACAAACAGAGTGGGGGGACCAGGGTCACATCCGTAGATGTTGTAAGACCTGGTTGTTCCGCTGGGCCTTCGGGGAAGGGGTTTTGTTTGCCTTAGCTGCTGCTGAATTTTATGATGTATGTTTTATGTGTTGTAGTATTTTAGATGGTTTTATTGATTGTTGTTTTTATGTTGTGTGCCGCCCCAAGCTGCCAGTGTGCTGCAGGAGGGTGCGGGATACAATTTTTTGTATAAAGTTTTGTATAAATAAATATAAATAAATTTCAGCCCTCACCCTTGACAAAGGCTGTTTGCACACGGCGCTGCTGGGGGAGGGGGAGGGGAGGGGTGTGCGCTGGCAGTGGGTGTGCTCCCTTTTCCACAGGCACACACTCATCTCCACCCACGGAGCCTCCTCTATTTTGTCGTATGGCTCCATGGGTGTGCGCTGGGAGTGCGCATGCATGCACCCCGACCCACCACCCATGGTGTTTCTATGGGCGCATACCCATCCCCCCACCCATCCCCGTAGTGTGAGCACAGGCATCCTCCACACCGCCCGCCCACCCACACAGACAGCACGGGGGGGGGGGGGGAGGAGAGTGTGTGTGTGAAGAAGGCCAAAGACTTACCTTGGTCCCGATCCCAGCCATTGTGAGGTTGTGCATCCTTGCTCTACTACTGGCACTTTGTCCTTCTCTTCTCCTCGCCTACCATTATAAGAAATGCCATACTGAGTCAGGCCAATGGTCCATCAAGTCCAGCATCCTGTCTCCGACAGTGGCCAATCTCGATTGCATGGGGAAAGAACCAATAGTCACAATGGGCAATCCATTCCCCATTGTTCACTCCCAGTTCCCGACAGTAAGAGGTTCATCCCGTAAACTACTTGGTTAATAGCCATTACTGGACCTACTCTCCAAGAACTTATCCAGTCCTTTTTAAACCCAGCTATACTACTGGCCCTGACAACATCATCTGGCAACAAATTCCATAGGTTAATTATGTGTTGGTGAAAAAGTACTTCCTTTTATTTGTTTTAAATCTGCAGGCAGCTAGTTTTTTGGCATGTCCCCTAGTTCTAGTACTATTTGAGAGGGTAAACAACCGTTACCTGTCTACTCGTTCCACACCACTCACGGTTTTATAAACCTCTATCATGTACCCTCTGTCTTCCCTCCTCTAAGCTGAAGAGACCCAGCTTGTCAAGTCTCTCTTTGTACAGAAGCCGTTCCGTACCCTTTATCGTTCTTGTTGCCCTTCTCTGTACCTTTTCTAGTTCCGCTGTGTCTTTTTTGAGATGGGGCGACCAGAACTGCACACAATATTCCAGGTGCAGTCGCGCCATTGATTTGTATAAAGGCGTTATGACGGCCTCAGTTTTATTCTCTATCTCTTTGCGAATAACTCCTAACATTCAGTTTGCTTTTTGACTGCTGCTGCACATTTAATTTAATTTATTTATTTATTATTACAGCATTTTTACCCCACCCCTCCTGCTCCAGGCAGCTCGGGCTGAGGATTTCAGTGTCTGCAGTTTCCAGGATCACTTCTAGATCCCTTTTTAAATATCGGGGTTATGTTTGCCACCCTCCTGTCCTCGGGTACAGTGGCAGATTTTAGCGATAGGTTACAAATTACTAAGAGTAGGTTGCAGTTTCATATTTGAGTTCCTTCAGAACTCTGGGATGAATACCATCTGGGCCTGGTGATTTGTTAGTATTTACTTTGTCATTTTGCTCTAAGACCTCCCAGAGTCATGTTGATTTGGGACAGCTCTTCCAATTCATCACCTACAAAGCAAGGTTCAGGCGTGGGTATCTCCCCAACATCCTCTGCAGTGAAGACCGAAGCAAAGAACTCATTCAGCTTCTCTGCAATGTCCTTTTCCTCCCTAAGCGCCCCTTTCAGCCCCTGGTCGTCTAACGGCCCAACTGAGTCTCTAGCAGGCTTCCTGCTTCTGATGTACTTGAAAAAGTTTTTATTATTAATGTTAGCATATTTAGCAAGTTGCTCCTCAAATTCCTTTTTGGTCTGCCTTATTAACTTTTTACATCCACTTTGGCAATGCTTATGCTCTTCCCTATGTATTTACCTCATGGGGACTCGTATATATATGAAACCAAGGCAGCCAATCAGGAAGCAGATTGGCTGGCCAGTCAGGTGCCTGTAGTCACCCACCAGGGGAGAGAGGTTGTTGGAGGTGCAGATGTGGGGTCTGTGCATTTGGTCCCTGGTGGCAGCAAGGGCAGAGCTCCCACCTTGGGCTCCACAGACCCACTCTTACAAGGCAATACCCAGTAATGAGGAGGAACAGCAGTGACACTAAGATGAGGGAGTGGAAGGAAATGTAGGATGCTCCGGCTTCCTCATCTTGCTGCTAGTGGTGCCTCTCACAGCCAAACCTGAGAGCGCCAGGAAAGGTTGAAAAGGAGATAGAGCTAGAATAGGGGAATGTCTGAGCTGCCTGTGCCCGGAAGGGCATACCTCCCAACATTTTGAGAGGCCATAGAGGGACAAGCCACACTCCTTGGTCAATAAATTCCTCCCCCCTCACATATGTGCACACACACACCCCTCCTCCAAGTGCGTAAAGTTGGACAGAATCTCTCTGTAATTCTATCATCTCAAGAGCTTTTCCTGGGAGGCAGCCAGGAAAGAGGTGCCTGAGGCTTGGATACTGGGGTTTCCCCCCTCCTAAAAGAGGGACATTGACCCCTTGAAAGGACAGTGGGTGTGACAGGGTGAGGCGTGCCTGTGGGTGAGTGTTGTCGGGATCGGTTCCAATAGGAACTTACGCTCATGGCAATTAGCTCTTACTCAAAGTCCTTTAATATTCCCCAGAGTCTTCAGTGCTAGCATACAGTTCTCCACATGAATATACACAAGCTTAGGGACAAGGGTCTCTCATGGATAGTCCTGTCAGCCAGACCTCCAATCCTCTGGATGTCTATTCAATAGTTCCAAGGCTCCTGGGTCAGGTAAACCCTGCTGGCCTTACCGCAAGCCTCTAACTTCAGATAGCTTCAGTATAGCCTTACACAGAAAGGTCTTTCCTGGTTTAGCCAAGCTACTCACATTCTCTTTGTATCCAAGTAGCTTACTTTAGGAGCTTTCATCAAACACAAAGCCTCAGTAGCCAGGCCCTCCTCTCAGGTCAACAACCTTCTGAGCTCTGGCCCAGCATTCTACACCGGTGGGCTGGCTTGGTTCCACCCAGCCGATAGCTGCTTTCTGTCAGGTGCTATTCTTTAGTCCTGTCAGCGCCTCCAGCTCAGCTTGTGCTACTTTAGTGTCGGCGCTAGCTGACTTAAAGGGCCGGTGGCCCTCAGGGACTCTGCCCTCTTACAGAGGGATTCATTACCCAAAGAGAGACTGTCCCTACGGCTGAAAGATGATTCTGCTGGAACCAGGCATTTCATCCAGTACAATAGGAAATCAGAATGAACTATCAGTCCGATCATTCATTCCAATTTCCGTTCAAACTGGCTGAAATAAATCCAGAATTGCACTGCCCATACTCAAAATGGTGGTCTCAGCATCACCAGCATTTTAAGTATGGGCAGCACCATTTTGCACATACATAAATGGCCAATATATATTTTTAAAAATTGACCGGAATTCTGGTCGGGAGGGGGGGGAAGGGGGCATCTGTTCTGTTTAAACAGAACTGGTTTTTCAACCTACCGCTAGTGTCCCTCCAAAATATCAGGAGGCAGGGAAGAGGAAGGTAAGCTGGGGAGCATTGGCACAAAGCTTCTGGTGGTCAGGAGAAGCCTCCCAATCAAACCTTTGGCTGCCCCCTGGTTGAAACAAACATATGTGCTGTCTTTTAGCATGAGTGGAAGGCCTTGGACCCGAAGTCATGCAGGTGACAGTGTCTGTGAGTAAAGGGTATGTGTGTGCATTAGCAGGGGGCACATGGAACATGATTGTAAAGCATTGCCTGTTTCTCTTCCTTTTCCCACAGCCTCCAGCAGGATTCTGGGACCTCTTGTATCCCCAGGATCAGTCTGCATTGTTCCTGTATTGCTTCATCTTCATCCATGTCATCTTCGTCGCCAGGGAACTGCTGTTCTTTTTCATTAAGAAGCACAACCTGTTTGCCATTGCTGTCCTTCTGATGTACTTAATGAAAATGCTCTGGAATTATGGGTGTGTTCAGTCCTTTTTGTTTGTGAGGTCTGCATTGCCTGAGATTAGTGTTGGCATCCACAACCTTTCCAGGGTTTTTTTTAAAGCTGCTTTTAGGGCTTCTTCCCCTCACTTCCCCAATCCCGAAACTTCTGTGCATTGCAGAAACTTTAGTGAAGGAAGGGATGGAGAATCTTTTCCCTCCCACACACCATTTTGAAAATTAATATAAGCTCTTTAGGCTGCATAGGAGTTGGGAACAGGGATGCTTAAGGGATGTGCTCATCAGGATGAGGGAAGGAAGGAGAGAGTCCAGATCCTAGATCTATGCCAAGGGTCCATTCCCTGTTCTTGAGTACATCATGCCCTCTTTCAGTGACTGATGGTGGAAACTAGATCCATGAGCCAGATCCAGGGATTGCAAAGGGGCCAAACACCCTTTGCAAAGGGGTGGATTTGGCCCATGGGTTAGCGATTATCCTACCCTGCTTTAACATGCCTCAGAAGGGCCTTATGAGGTGGGGGATTACTACCCACAAATTACAGAATTGGCAAACAAGAGACTAAGGGGTAAATGATCAAGGATGAAAAATGGCACACAGGTGCCTTATTTTTATTGGCTTTCACTGGAAGTTAGTGAATGTGCCATTTTGCCTTTAAAAAATTAACCCCAAGTGACCTTCTGAGACCTATGGCAGAGAAGGGATTTGTGCCTGTGTCTCCTGAATCCCAGGTGAGCTCCCTAGCCCTGGATCATTCTTTCCTCTAGTCATTAGGCCCTTGTACTAAGGGATTAGATGGGTGGCTCATGGGCTCTCTACCATCCTTCCTCCAGTGCTTAGTCCAGGTAGATGTGGGGGCCAAAAATCACTTTCCATAGGAAACTATTCCACAAGATAACACATCTCACCACAAAGGATCTTCTGCTGAACTTAACACCCCTTTGTTTTCCTTTCCACAGTTTCCTGCCATGACTCCAGGAATCCAAGCAAAGCCCTTGGGTTGGGGTAAGAATTCATCAGGCAAGGGAGACTGAGGGTGGAGGTCAGCAGCTAGGAAGGGTTATAAAGGGAGTTAACAGACATTGTTGTGAGGCAGGTCTAAGTCCAATTCCTTCATTCAGGTCCTAGTGATTTGTCAAGACTAGGGGAAGGTAATTGTCAGGGTTTTGTGGGGAATCAGAGCTGAAAGTTGTGCAGGACCGGGTCCAGGCTGGTGAGGTGGGATCAGGGGCAGCGTCCAATCAGAGTCTAGAGGCAGATTCAGAACAGGGCAGCTGCAGGGCAGACACTGGGGGAAATGACAAGATGACCTGCCCAGCTTCCTGCTGCCACCAGCCAGCTTTTATCTAGCAGGCTTTCAGTCAGGAAGCTGGGACAAGGCTGGGGACAAGGGCCAATTGGGAGGGAGACTAAGGGGTGTGGCCGCAACAGCCCTATGTGGAAAGTCTGGGCCCAGACAGAGCATGGTGATAGTGCTCTCCACCACCCCCAGGCTCCCAAACATGCCAGTTTGAGGCCCAGTCCTTTACAGTGCTAAAACATGTTTCCAAACATTGGCAAGGAGACCCAATGCCTCCATGCATGGGGGAACTTAATTTGAAAAAAAGTTCAAGGAAACAGTCTAACCTATAAAACAAAGTGTTTAATAATGATCACAATCCACTTATCAACAATTGTTCCATCTTCATTAGGCAAACACAACCCAGAACTAGAGGTAATCAGGAAATAGTAAGGTTGTTAAATAAGCAAACAAACCTCTCCTTGTTGTACAGAAACCATATAAGCCAATTTTAAAATCCTTTATAATCTGGCCTCAACCCCATGCCAACCTAGACTCAGAATAAGCAAGCAGCAAATGGGCAACACGTGCCAGAACAAAGCCCCCACCCTCTGCTTTTAGACGTGCGCGGCGAACACCTCGATGTCAAGGTATTCAATTTGCGGCTTTAAAAGAATGCGCAACCAGCTTTAATGCGCAAAATGTCACGTCTAAATCCCACACGCGGGATATTTACACACAGCGTGATTTTATGCAGCGTGTTTGCCGTGCACGTCTAAAAGCAAGTCACGCTACAAAATGGAATCAGGAGCGACGCTAATAGTATTCAAGCCCAGGGAACACCCTGATGATGAGCAAGACAAAAATCCTGAGTGGGAAATAATGGGTGTCTTTAGACTGACCAGCTGGCCCTGCTCCAGGTGTGGCCATCCCCGCATCCTCAACATGGCTAAAACGGAACTCCTTATCTTCCCCCCTCATCCTTCCTCTCCTTCCTCACTGTCAATAACTATTGATGGAGTCACCATCCTGCCTGTCCCCCAAGCCCGTAGCCTAGGCTTCATCTTTGACTCAGCCCTTTCTTTTAAACCCTACATTGACTCTGTTGCTAAATCCTGTCGCTTCTCCCTCCATAACATTGCTAAGATTCGCCCTTTTCTCTCTGTCTCGTCTGCCAAAACTCTTGTTCATGCTCTGGTCATCTCTCGCCTCGATTACTGTAACCTCCTTCTCACTGGCCTTCCCCGGTCTCACCTTTCTCCCCTCATCTCTGTCCAAAACTCTGCTGCCAGGGTCATCTACCTCGCCAGTCGCTTCGACCATGTGCAGCCCCTCCTCTCTTCGCTTCACTGGCTTCCCCTTCCTGAACGAATCCTGCACAAGCTCCTAGTCTTCACCTATAAAGCTCTTCACAACCTTGCTCCCCCCTACCTCTCTGCACTTATCGCCCTCCATACTCCAGCCCGTGCACTTCGCTCCTCCTCTGTCCCTTCTCTCACCCTTCCACGCCTTCCCTGCTCCCCTAAGCGCCTTCGTCCCTTCTCACTTGCTGCCCCCCATGCCTGGAACTCCCTCCCTGTCCACATCCGCCTTGCCCCCTCCCTTCATACCTTCAAATCTCTCCTTAAAACTCACCTCTTTCGCTCTGCTCTGTCTGACTCTTTATCCTGCTGAGCCACTATTCCTATACCTACGATCGGTTTACCCTTATCCTTGCAACATGGACCTGCCTGCTGTCATTCTCATCGTAACCAAGCCAAGTACGTGCACTTGAGACCTCGCATCTTCATGAATGTTAGACCCCTTGTCTCTCCCTCTGTTCCCCTTCCTAAGTCTCTCCCCCAGCTCCTGTCTCTCAGATTGTAAGCCCTAGGGGCAGGGACCGTGTCTATTTTATTACTTTGTAAAGTGCCAGGTACACTGTTGGCGCTATATAAATGTTTGTTAATAATAATAATAATAATAATAATAAATCCTGAGTGCACAGCCCTGACAGTGCCAGGTTTAAACGGACCCGGCAGCTGTTGCGGTCTGCCCATATGGTACTCCCCTCCCTCACACCGTAGAGCTGGGGGCGGATCAGCCACATTGAATCAAAGCTCAACGGTCTGAAGTGGAGCTGCATTGGCCCATCCACCGAGTAGACAGGCCGCTGCTCTGCCCCCCCAGCCGGTGCTCCGTGTTTGGGTGTCCCACTCTGCTTGCAGGGCTTCAGGATGTTCCAGAGCACCACAAGTGGAGCTGGCTCAGAGCAGACACTGTCTGCACCCCCTCTGCTCTGCCTCACACCCAGAGGCCTGCCTTTAAACAGACAGGCCATCCAGGGGTGACGCAGAGCAGAGGCGTGTATGCAGTTCATGTAAAAACACCCGGTGCTGGGCATTTTAATGCAACTGAAATGCAATATATGAACATTAGATTGTGGCAGAGCAGAAACTCATATTGGGTACTGGGCCTTTAAGAGACCAACTCTGAGCCTCAGAGACACACCTGGATTGGGTGTGGCCAAGCCAATCTGGATATAAAAAACCTCTGGCTGGCTCAGTCTGGAGTTAATTATCTGGCAAGTTAGTTGTGCAGCAGAGTTGGAGAGCAGAGCAGAGCAGAGCAGAGCAGAGCAGAGCGTATAGTAGACAGATATAGATGAGAACTGACCAGAGCTGCAAGCAGTAGGAGCTGCTGGAGTGACAAGGTTGTTATGCTAGACTTTGCTAAACCAGGAGCCAAGAAGGCTGGACTCTGTTGGGGAACCTGATCTATCGCTATGGTGAGCTGCTAATGAACTGTTAACTTGTATATGGATGGGTGTTGGACTTAACACTGTAAATAAAATATCAGTGAAGCTAATTCTTGAGTGTGAACCTAGCTATTTGGGGGTTTCATCCAGAGGTAACTACCCGGGCTAGGCCCCATGCGTCTACAGAGATCTAGAGAGGTTTTAAACTGTTTTGGCACCAGCGATGCAGGTCGGATGGTCTGGTCATGATCCACAAACAAACCCCTTACTCTGGAGTAATCCCATTGATTTCCTCTTCAAGTAGGTAGTCCCTGATTTGTTATTTGGAGAAACAGCCTTAGCTTTCCATATTTCATTGCCGCAAGACAGGCTGCATGATCATTCTGTGCCAGAGCCCGGAGCAGTACAAATTGCTGCAGTTTCTGATTTGTTTTCTCACTGATTCATACAATGCTGGTCTAGCATCTCGAGCCCCTTTCTGTTTTGATTGTTTGCTCCACTTGTCAGGGGATTGGAGTTGTTGAACCCAGAAATTCACAACACACCTGGAACCCTGCTGATCCCATTAGTTGGCCTGCGTTCATGCTGATGATGACAGGAGATTGATTTATGTATTATTTTGGTGCTGACGCTCTCAAGGCCTTGCCAGCATTTGAAAATCAAAAAGGGTTAGATTTATTCATTAGGTGAACAGTGCACAGAAAACTTAAATCCGTACAATACAAATACATGCACTTCGAAGAGACTATGTTTCCTTTTCTTCTTTTTCTTTGGGTGAAAACAGACATGACGCTAACCACCCTTTAACCACCCTTGGTGGTCATTTATGCATGTTTCAGGGCTGCATAGGGCACCAATACAGCCCTGCAACATGCATAAATAACCACCAAGGGTGGTTAAAGGGTGGTTAGCGTCATGTCTGTTTTCACCCTTTCTTTCATTCCCCTCTCTCATTACCCTCTGTCCATCTTCCTGTGCCTCGGTCTCTCTTTCTGACTCTCTACAATTTCTCTTAATTTTCTTTTTCTCCTTATTTGATTTTCAGGCTTTTCTCTTGTTTTTGCTTCTCTTGCCCCTTTTCTTTCTCCTCCCTTTTCCTACATTCTTTTCTCATTTGAAAGTGTGAGAGGCAAGGAGACAGGGAGTGATGGGGAGAGAGCACTGAACATGAGCACACCGCTGAGACTTGCTTCTCTCACACAGTTACCCAACTCTGGGGTTACACTGCAACATCATCCAGAGGTGGAGCAGCTGTTCATGCTGTTCCATGTTTATGCTGCCACCCTATGAACTCTGGCCCAAAGGGGGAGCCCATCAAGTGGCAGCATAAATAAGTGAAACAGGGAGAGGCATCAGAGAGTTTGCCTTTAAGGCCCTGTTCACACAAGATGCCCCGCCCCCCACATGTGGGTGACTGGGTGGGTGAGACGGGGGGCATCCATGTGACCACTGATGCGTGCGTGCTCCACCCACCTCCACCGATCCCCCACACATGGAGGCATTGGCGAAAATGGAGATACCTCCGTGCGTGGAGGTGGGTGGAGGCGGGTGGGCATCCGTGTAACAGGCTGCCCACGTGCAGCACAGCCTCCACCCCACCCCCAGCCCACCCCACCCCCGCACTGCCGGCCCGTTTGAAAAGGGCCAAAATCAGGAGCTCTTCCTGGTCAATTTCACCAGTGCCGAGTTTGTCTTGCAGCCCAGAGCTCTGTCATCACCATCCTGGAATTCTCTGAGCTGCAAAGCAATGGCTGTTTGTGTAAAAACACTAACCCGTTTTTAAAATCCCAGATTCTTAATCCTGCGTTCCTGTTTACACAGACATTTATAACTCTGAATAATCATACGGGGATCAAAGTGTACATGGTTAATACGGGCTTAGACTAATACAGATAACTGAAACATCCCATGGTGCTTGACTGATGAATTCCATTGCCTTCTTCCACTATGCTTTTGTTCCCCTTTAGAGATATCTTTGAACGATCCCACGACTAATCTATAGGGATGGGTGAACACAGTTCAGAAGTTTGGAGTTCGGCCCGAACTCGGCCTGTTCGGACAACCAAACCCAAACCCGAACTGACCGAGCCGAACCTGATTCCGAACTCCGAAATGACCGAAACGTTTGGTCAGTTTGGATCGCGTTCGGGTGGTTCAGGTGGGAGAAATGTGACCACAGCCAGTTGGTGATCCACTGCCTGACACAGGCAGGCACAGGGAGGTGGGAGCTGAGGAGCATACTTCCAGGCACCAGGGGTGGAGAGGCTTGGAATAGCAACCAGCCTGCCCAATCACCATCCCTTTTCTCCTCAAACCACTGGCTTCACAGTCTGCGATTGGCCACGGGCTAGGCTGCATGGAGCCAATGGGGCTTGCAGTGAGGCAGGTGCAGCAAGTAACAAAACTCATTGGCCTCCCCCCTTCCCAATACCTTCTGAGCTAGTCACAGTTCCTGAACAGCAGGCGTTCCAGAAGGCTCCCTCTCCCAGCAGTTTTGTTCTCAATCCATTGCAATCCTCCTCCTATTTCACCCCTCCAACCCATCTACCTCCATATTCTCATATATTTAGCTTAGATTAGATCGATTTGGTGTTATTTTTTGGTTTTACCCCTCCCTGTGTTCAATCTTCCTTACTCTCTCCCCCCTCCATTGAATCCTTTCCCTCTCCCTCTATATATATTCCATCCCTGATTCCCTTCCCCTGTTTTTTATTCATTTTGAGTAGCATTAGATTGATTTAGGTTTCATTTCAGTTTCAGTTTTGTCCCTCCCCCAATCCCAGATAGATAGATAGATAGATAGATTAGAGATAGTAGATAGTTGTAGGAGTTAGCTGAGAGAGAGTGTTTAGAGATTTAGTAGTGTTTGTAGGAGTAGGCCTTTGTACTTATTAGATAATCCATTTAGTTCATAGCATTTAGAATAGTTAATAGCAGTTAGATTTAGTGTAGATATATATAATATTAGATTAAAAAATTAACTTATATATATATAAAAATAAAAACATTATTTTGGAGGGAGAAATGGAGAAGGGAAGGAGAGGCCGGTCTGCTGCCCGTAGGGGAGGCAATGGGGCACGTGCCAGAGGCGGAAGGGGCCGTGCCAGGGGAGTGGCAGCAGGCAGCAGCAGTAGCCTGAGCACATCACCATGCCCTAAACTCAGCAGGCCTGCTTCAGGGCAATAGGCTTCAGCAACTCAGCGGTGCCTCCTGGCAGTGCCCTCTTCCACTGCCACACAGGGCACTGGAAGGCCTGCCTTCCTGCTCCACCCTGAGTCGGACTGTGGTGCCATAGCTGTACAGGGCTTTGAAGGAGCACGTGAGGGAGCAGCTGGCAGGGGCTGGGGGGGCCACGGTCCACTTTACAACAGACCTGTGGTCAAGTAGGAATGCACAGCATGCCTGCCTGGCAGTAACTGCACACTGGTGGCAGGACCAGAGGCAGAGCTTGGCAGTGGCAGAAGGGGTCCTGAAGCAGGGTATACGTGGGCCCTGCTTCAGGCACAAGTAATGGACAGCTCCCACATCTCAAGGAAACTTGAGGCAGCCCTGGTCGCCACGGTGAGGGAGTGGGTCACGCCAGGCACAGTCTTCACCAAGGGGTGTGTGGTCACAGACAACACGGCCAATATACTGAAGGCAGTCCATGACGGGGGCTTCACAAGCATCCCTTGCACTGCACACACCCTCCATCTTCTGGTCAGGGACGCTCTGGGCTTGGGGGATAAAGGGATTGGGCCAGGCACCCTTAGCTTCCTGGATGACCGGGGGAGGCAGCTGGAGGGGTTCTTCAACAGGAGCGTGAAGGGTAGCGAGCTCTTCCGGGAGAAGCAGGCCAAGCAAGGGTCCCTGGTGCACCAGCTGGTCCAAGATGTCTCCACCAGGTGGAATTCTACCTTCCTGATGCTCGAGCGGCTTCCTGAGCAGAAAGCCGCCTTGCATCAGGTGGAACTGGAAACAGACATCGAGGCACCTCCAGGGTACAATAGGGAGGAATGTCAGATCCTTGCTCACACGGTCTTCATCCTGAGACCATTCCTGGCCGTGACAGAGACCGTGAGCAGCTCCACTGCCACCCTCAGCCAGGTGACCCCGCTGGTCCATAGTCTCCACAGGAGCCTGGATGAGATTCTCGAGGGGCGGGATTGTGGCCCTGCGGACAGGAAGATGTCCGATGAGGCACTTGACCTGGTGTGGAAGCTGAAGACGGGGCTGAGCGCGCGCTTTGACGAGCTCCTGCGCTGGGAGGAATATGTCCTGGCAACCATGCTGGACCCCAAAATCAAGGGCAGCATGGCACACGAGATAGCAGTCTATGGCCTCCAGAAGGGTGCACTGGTGCAGATGGTCCGGCAGGCACAACGAACTATGCAGCAGGATGCCCCTGTGGATGGTGGGAGTGGGAGCAGCGACCCCTTCCAGCCATCTGGGTCTATCCCTGCCCCCAGCCCTAGCAGCAGATCCAGCAGCAGGATGAGCAGCAGCAGCACCCCTATTGCCAGCAGCTCCTCCTGTGTGCAGGCCACACTGGGGAGCATGGGGCCCAGCACAAAAGGGCAAGCAGCGTGGCTGAGGGCAGTGGAGCAGGTGGTGCCCACCCAGAGCTACCAGAGGGAGCACCTCAGCAGCAATGGAGATGTACCTGGAGGAGGAGCCATGCATTGATCCCAGCAGCGATCCCTTGACCTACTGGGCCGGCAAGGTCAACGTGTGGCTGGCCCTGTCAAAAGTAGCCAAGGGTATCCTGTCCTTCCCACCAACCAGCGTCCCCAGCGAGCAGGTGTTCTCTGTGGTGGGGGACATTTGCTCCCCGCACTGTCTGGGACTGGGGGCCAAGTTGGTGGATCAGTTGTTGTTCCTAAAGGTCAACCTTCTGCTGCTGGGATTCCCCGAGCTGCCCCTGGACAAGGAGTGATGGTGCAGTGGCACACACCATCCCATGCCAGGGGCAGTCTTGGGATGAGGCTCCTCCTCCTCCTCAATCTGGGCTAGGGCTACTGCTTCTGAGGTGCTGTCCCTCCCTCCCAATGCCTGGCACCTGCCCTGCCTCTCTCTCTCTCATACTAGACTGCCTCGGCCGCCTTATCTGACTGACCTCATGATGCAGGGTGGCATTGGGAAACAAACTGTAAGCCTGCCAGCCGACCTATGGCTACACGATCTCAACCCACCTATGTGACACTGACTGGCTCTCTCGCGTGCTGCACAGTCTTTGGCTTGCTAGCCTATCTGAGTGCCCTGCTGCCAATGTCCCAGCCTTCCTGCCGTACTGCCTCTCATGCCACGCTGCCTGTCTGCCCTGGAAACCACTGTTTGCTGCTGCTGTCAATGTCGCCTACCTACGCTATGCTGTCTGTGGCAAGGGTTCTGTACCCTGGCAACCAATGTCTGCTACTCTGCTGCTGCTAGTGCCAATGGCCCGGCCCCAGGTCTCTATGCTGTCTGTGCCAAGGGTTCTGTACCCTGGCAAGTTTGGCAACCAGTGTCTGCTGCTGCGAGTGCCAATGGCCCCCAGGCCTATATGCTGTCAGTGTCAAGGGTTCTGTATCCTGGTCAGCAATATCTGCTGCTGCCAATGGCCCCCAGGCCTATATGCTGTCTGTGCCAAGGGTTCTGTACCC
>QEPC01005252.1:1480582-1496946 GCA_003113815.1 Sphenodon punctatus
CCGCGCAGCCTGGACTCGGGGAGGTTTTTTTTTTTACTTTTTTGGTGGGACTTTTTACATTGCAGCCATTCATTTAAATGGCTGCAATGTAAAAAAATCCGGTACCGGGAATCCGGTAACGAGGCCGGATTTCGGGTAATGCCGGTACGCCCTGTACCGGCATTATCGGATACCGGATTTACCGGCACGCCCACCCCTAGTATGTTTAGCCTGGAGAAGAGAAGACTACGGGTAGATGTGATTGCCGTCTTCCACTACCTGAAGGGCTGTCACATAGAAGATGGAGGACACTTGTTCTCTGTTGCTCCTGAGGGCAGGACTAGAACCAATGGGCTCAAATTACAAAAAAGCAGATTTTGACTAAACGTTAATAACTTCCTAATGGTAAGAGCTGTTCAACTGGAACAGACTGCCTAGGGCGGTGGTGAGCTCTCCTTCACTGGAGGTTTTCAAACCAAGGCTGCATGGCCATCTGTCAGGAATGCTGTAGCTGTGAATTTCCTGCATTGAGCAGGGGGTTGGACTAGGTGACCTCTGAGGTCCCTTCCAAAGATTCTATGCATCCACTCAGATGGAGTGCGTGGAGAGGGATTCAAATGGGTGATTCCCAGTGTGGCTATCTCAGCCACAGAAGCAAGCCACCATGTACTCCCTCTGCCATGGACCTGGGGGAGGGGGAAGCGCACCAGGCTGGCCTTTGCAATTGACATGTCCCCAGCATGAGCTTGGGAAACCTGGGCTCCCCAGTGCACCTGGCCAATCCAGGTGGCTTGTAAAGGCAGTGTCCCCTGCCCACAGTGCCTAATTAGGGGTGGAACTTGGGGCAAAAAACCGGTTACCGGTTAACAAAAAGCCGGTTTACCGGATTAAAACCGGTATACCAGTACCAGTTTTTTTTCATTGATTTCAATGGGGAACTGTCCTCATTGAAATCAATGGGGGGAAAAACATACCTCCCCCCTCCCAAGCTGCACGGGTGGAAGGGGGGACACACACCCCAGCCTGGATTTCTTTTAATTTTATCCCAAAGTCCAGCTGCTAGTGTGGGCTCCAGGCCACCACTGCGCTGGCAGCAGCGACCCAGAGCCCGTACCAGCAGGTACTAAGCGATCCCTGGGGTGGGGGGGTGGTTTAACACACACACCCCGGGGATCGCCCTACACACACACACCCCCGCGATCGCCTTACTTGTTGCCCGGCGACAGCGGGAGCAGCACGGCACGGGTCCGGGCGGCTTCAGCGCTAGTGGCTGGCTTCCCTTCAGCACATCACTAGGCCTTCTGGGGAAACCCGGAAATTCCCCAGAAGGCCTAGTAAAGGGCTGAAGGGAAGCCAGCCACTAGCGCTGAAGCCACCCGGAGAACAAGTAAGGCGATCTGGGTGGGGGGTGTTAAACCACCCCCCACCTCAGGGATTACCCTGGCTGCTGCTGGTGCGGGCTCCGGGTCACCACCGCCGGCGCGGCAACTGCCGCCCACACTAGCAGCCGGACTTTGGGTTAAAAAATTTTTTAAAAAATCCAGGCTGGGCAGGGTGGGTGGGGGGTATCCCCCCTTCCACCTGTGCAGCCTGGATGGGGGAGGGAAAGTGAGTGGGGGGTTTGGATTGGGTTTTTTTACATTGTGGCCATTCATTTCAATGGCCGCAATGTAAAAAAATCTGGCACGGGGAACTGGTACCGGTACCCCAGATTACCAGATTAATCCAAAACTGCTGGTACAGCAAAATGCCAGCAGTTTCGGATACCGGGGGAAGCAAAATTCCCACCCCTAGTGCCTATGAGCAGTGGACAAGTCTGCTGGCATGACTAGCTGCCCCAGTTCATATAGGCAGGGGTTCTGTGGCTGTCCATTGCCATGGAGATATTTGGCCTGCCCTGCACGGAGCACTCCAGATTTCCCATCAGTGCTCCATGAGTGGGTGCTCTGTGGCTTACGGAAGTGTGCATCCCCCGGCTCCATCTTCAGACAGGCAGTGGACTCTGTAGCTCCTGGGTGGCTATGTGGAGTAGCATATTGTCTAAAAACACCCTGGGTTAGGGGGCTGGAACAGTGGCAAACATTATGTGTAGAGACCCCCACTGTGTTGATAGCAGCCAGTGTGAGGAGACAGCAGCAGCACAAGACAGGCAGCAGCAGTGGTGGAAGCTCAGTAGTGTTCATGGAATTTGCTCTATGCTGTGCGTGCCTGTAGGGGTCTGCACACTCCTGACTGCAGCCACTCACATGACTAAGGGTCCAAGGAGGAACCCCAAGCCCTTCCTGCTACAATTAAAGTGGTAGGCTAGCAGGCAAAATAGGTAGACTCTTAGATCTATTAATAATTAATGTATTTATTATTGTTATTATTATTACTATAGCACCAGCAATATACCTGATGCTTTACAACTGTTGAAAGTAGACAGGGTCCCTGCCCCAGGGGGCTTACAATCTAAGAGAGACGAGGGAGGAGAGACAAGCGGTGGGGGTAACAGAGGGAGAGACAAGGATACATTCATGAAGGCGTGAAGTTGCAGGTACACGTGCTTTGCTTAGTTACATAGGGGAAAGAGATGATGGGAAAATCCCTGAAAGTGATACTCCCTCACCCAAAACAGTAAACTGGGCAGGCTTGAGCTCTTTGGGGTCACAGTTCTCATTTATCTTTGGCATTGCTCCGAGGTACAACATCTGTCACAAGAACAGAAGGGAAGGAAACAGGCCCAGGAAATTTTGTGTGGTCCTACAAAAAATAACTTGAGGTAAGCATTTCCCCATACAGAAAAAACCTTACCCATTGCAGCAGTCTTTGTGGCTTCCATTTGCTACAGCACTATGAAGGTGAGAGCAAACACACACGGATCTGGGTAAACACTGGTAGGTTAGGAGTACTTATGTGCATATATACATGTGCCTTTTTAATATGAGGCAATAATAATAGCTTAAAATTCACATACACCCGTTTTAGGAATCTTAAAATGCTTCGTAACCTGAGTGCACATGGTCAAAGCAATGAAAAAAGCCCCATATCCCACAGACTGTAACCTTAGCACACTGTCACTCTGCCCCAGTTAGTCACACATACCCTTCCACAGAACTCTGTTCCTCTATCTCAGAAGTATATAGGACTGATAATCATGTTGCCAGGTTCTGGAACATGAGACTTACTAAAAACTCCTTCAAAAATACAAGATAAATGGCAATGGTTTGAAAGCGAGATTAATCTAGAACCAGAGATTTAATTACCTAAAGAAAATGGCAGCACACACAGGCCAAGCTAATCTTATCCAGTAAATCTGCCTAGAGTCTTCCATCATTAGAGTGATTCAGAGATTGAGAGTTTAGTTTCAATGAAAAAAATGTAAATTGTTTCCATAATGCTTACCCCCTTTGCCAAACAAGGAGAAGCTGTTTGCTTATCTAGCTAGTGGTAGATTCTGTTGGTTCTCTTGGTGAACACAGGCTGATTGCATTGCCAGCCAGCTTGCATTGCCATTGGCTGCCTTGGGTTATATAAGGAAGGCATGCGGAACAGGAAGTTGCCTGAGTAATATGGTGGGTGCCTGCTCAAAAAACAAGTAGAGTTGGCCAACCACCTTGTTTTTGGAGCAAAGCATTTTTTCTTTATTTCCCTCAGGGATGGGAACCTCTGGCCTGACAGGGCCAAAGCTGGTCTATGAATGTTTTTGTTTGGTCTCTTTCCAATTCCTGGATCTGGTCCCTGGATCTTCAGACTCTGAGTGAGTGAGCTCAGGGGGAAGGGAGCAGAGATAAGGGCATGGACTTAAAGACAGGAGATGAACCCAAGGCACAGGTTTTAACCTATGCTACTTTCAGACCTCTCCCCTCCCTCTCGTGCATATTTTGACCGTGTGAGAGAGAATGTGCACGCCAGGATATGCGCGGGGTTCAGCCGGTCTAAAAGCCCGCTGACACGGCTTTCCCAGCTAACGCCCGCAGTGATACAGAGCAGGAAATCCAGCTCTGTATCACCACGGGAGTTTGCCAGCAAAGCTGCACAGGGGGGCTTTCAGACCGGCCAAACCCCACACATATCCTGGTGTACGCATTCCCTCTCGCAGCCAAAATAGGGAAGGTCTGAAAGTGGCCTTGGTCTCTCTGCTTCCTTCTCCCATTCTGAGCACCCACCCACCCTCAACTCCCGTCTTGCTCCCCACTCCTGGGTTAGGGAGTTGCCTGCTTACCATTGAAAAACTAATGGATCCATTTTTGGTTCTTGGTTTTTCATTTTCACAAAACCAGGGTGGCTTTGGTGTGAATTCTGGTATCACGCATCCATGGAGTGTGAACGCACCAATTTTAATCGCAAAAATTTCATCCAAGGGTTAAATAAAGGGCAGGTGGGGAAGTAGCCATGGAAGACTCATCACCAGGAACTATTGTGATGCATTTATTATTCTTGGGAGCAAAACAAAGAGGTGAGGGGTAGGACAGGAGGAAAGAAGCCATGAAGGTGCAGCAGGCCCAATTTCCACACGTCCTGCGCTGGGCAATCCCTGCTGCCACACTTCGGGGCCAGTACAGAAAACATGGCAGACAGTCTCCCTCACACATACAGAGGGAAGCCTGGCGGGCAGGCCGTCGTCGGGCATCCGGCCATGACCTAGAGTGAGCCAAGGCACTGGCCACATGACCAGCCACCAGGCCCTGCTTTGCCCCTCCCCGAGCCTGCCCACTATCCCGCCACCAGCCCTAATGTGGCCGTGTGGGACTGGAGACAGAGCCTGCCGCTCAAAGCCATACAACCGACCTTGCTGTGCAGCGGTGAGACGGGGACTGGATACACGACCAGCGGTGCACTACCACACGTTGGGCAGTCGTACCCCACTTTGGGTAAGACTGTTACACGCTACATCCCTGGCCTTTTTCCAAGGATGCAGCATGTAGCAGCCAGCTGCTCACCCTGCCTGGTAGCCACTGGGCACATGATGCTGCTGCATTGCATGGTAAGGCTGCCCGGAGTTGGGTAAAGCTGCCCTGTAGGCATATTGTGTGGCTGTTCCCAGTGACTGTTGGGGGCATTTGCAGAAGGGCTGGCTGGAAACAAAAAGTAGAGTGTCACCACACAGAGAGAAAAAGTGCCGGACAGAGAGCTCGATTCTCCTCTCACCCACGCCATTGACTTTACTGGGGCTACCACTGCTCATGGATGGACGTCATTATAGCGGGCAGGGGTCACAGAAGGAGATGCATCCTATCCAAATATTTGAGCAGGAAGGATAAAAAATGTCCACATCCCCAACTTTTACTTTTCAGACAAAATGCTTTTAGCAGCTCTCTGCTAGAGTTTAATGGGATGAAGGTGAGGGAGGCAGGAAAGGAATGAATGGGCTAATTGAGTTTAATTTACAAGACAAAAGGGTGGGTGGGAAACCTGGCTTAGCAGGTGAGCCAGTGTGGTGTAATGGCTAAGGGGCTGGACTTGGTCTTAGGAAGCCAGGGTTCAAATCCTGCCCTAGCCATGCACTCACTGGGTGGCCTTGGGCAAGTCTCAGTCTGTTCCTCATCTGTAAAATTGGGATTGTCTATGTCCCCCTCAACCCTGTCCCATCTAAGGGTGTTTTCAAATGAGACATCCCATGCATCAACATTCACCATCCACATGGGGGAGGTCTTGTTTGAATATGGATGTGGGGAGGAGGGGTGCTGTCAGAGTGCCCTGTGGACAGGGTGACTGTGTGTGGGGATGCTTTACTCTCTGGGCTTCCGTGGCTCCGTCCTTGACTGGTTCTCCTCCTACCTCTCTGACTGCTCCTTTAAAGTCTCGCTCCTTGAGTCAAACTCCTCCTCCCTCCCCCTCTCGGTTGGGGTCCCCCAAGGCTCTGTCCTTGGCCCTCTCTTCTCTATTTACACCCTGTCCCTTGGCAAGATTATTACCTCCCACAGGTTCCAATATTATCTCTACGCTGATGACACCCAACTCTATCTTTCTAGTTTCTACCCCCCCTCTCTCCTCTTCTGTCCACTCACGCCTCGTCAACGGCCTCCCTGATATCTCCGCCTGGATGTCCCGACGTCAGCTCAAGCTCAGCATGGCCAAGACCGAACTCTTCATTTTTCCTCCCTCCCCTTCCTCTCCCTCTAGCCTGTCCATCTGCATCGATGGAGTCACCATCCATCCTGTTCTCCAAGCCCGTAGCTTGGGCTTCATCTTTGACACGCACCTCTTTTAAACCTTACATTGACTCTGTTGCCAAATCCTGCCAATTCGCCCTCCATAACATTGCTCGGATCCACCCCTTTCTCTCTACCTCCTCGGCCAAAATCCATGGTTATCTCTCGCCTCGATTATTGCAACCTCCTCCTCGCTGGCCTCCCTCGCTCTCACCTCTCCCCCCTTATCGCAATCCAAAACTCCACTCCCAAGGTCATTCACTCTGCCTGTTGCTTCGACCATGTGCAGCCTCTCATCTTCTCTTCCCACTGGCTCCATTCTTGAACGTATCCTGTTTAAACTCCTGGTTTTCACGTTCAAAACACTCCACAACCAAGTTCCCCCTTACCTCTCGGACCTAATCTCCCTAGGCACTCCTGCACGTGCTCTCCGCTTTCTCCTCCCTCACTCTCCCTCGTTTCTCCTGCTCACCTAACCGCCTTCAATCCTTCTCCCTCGCTGCCCCCCCATGCCTGGAACTCCCTCCCTGCCCACATCCGCCTTGTCCCTTCCCTCCGCTCCTTCAAATCCTTCCTCAAGAACCACCTTTTTCTCACCACCTTTCCCAATGCCTGCTAGTCGTTCCCCGTATACTTACTGTCTGCCCTCCTCTGCAGACTGCTGCAACCTTCCTGATTGTAACCAAGCCAGGCACACGCACCTGAGACTTTGCATCCGCTTGAATGCTTGTCTTCTCCCCCACTGTCCCCCCTCCCTGTCTTTTAGATTGTAAACCACAGGCAAGGACCGCGTCTATTGTATGTTTCTGTACAGCACCAAGCTCACTACTGGCGCTATATAAATGTTTATAATAATAATAATGCTCATTTGAAGCACTCCCACATGTGCCTGCAGCAATCATAAACATCCCTACTGTTTTAAAACACCCAGCAGGGGGCTGTCTCAAAATAAATCTGACTGTAAAGTGCTGTATGCCTACTAGCACTATAGAAAGTAATGGACAACATTAGGAAGGGGGATAAAACGTGCCCTCAGGACAGATGTGATAGCTTCAAACATCTTTACTTTACTTTTACAAAAATCATTTCCGTGTTGTTGAGGCAACCGCTTTTAGATGTGCGCACACGCTAAAATGCGTGCGGGATTTAAGACGCAACATGCCTTGTTCTTTTAAAGCCGAAAATTAAATACCTCGTGTCTTTAAATTACGGTTTTAAAAGAACCTGTGTGTGACCGGCTTTAACGCACAAAATCCCACACCCCGGATTTTTCCCCGCGGCAGGATTTTATGCCTCGTGCGGGACAGGCCATCTGTTGGGTGCTGGTTAGGGCATGGCTTTTGTGGGTCTGGAATGGATCGCCCCCGCCGGACCAATAGCCCAGCATTAGATGCCAGCGCAGATGCGCCTGCTTTCTCCCAGCGTGAAGCGAACCGGGAGCCCGGGCACTGCAGGAGGCCGGCCGGCCCGAGCCCCGCGGAATGGGAGGGAGCGGCGATGCCGGCGGAGCGGGATGAATGGCAACACACACTGTACGTGGCTCCGAGCCGCCACAATGCGAGCCACTTGGAGACGTGACGCGCCTGGCGCTTGCGCTCCCAGGCAGCCTCCCCGGACGTGCAGCCTCGGCCCTCTGCTTCCTGAGGCCCCCGCTCGCTCCTCCAAGGCCTACGTGAGCCAAGGCAGCCACTCAAGCTGCGCCGCCTATGAATTATTCACCGGTTTAATGGGCCCTGACCACGAGGCGCTCGCCTCTTTCCTTCCCCCTCTGCTCGTGCTGCGCGTGTGACTCAGCTTCATTATTTTTTCATTTCTTGAAAGCATTTCCTCCTCCTCCTGCGCGCGAATCAGAGCGTGTGGCTTTCCACCCTGCCCGCAGCACAGACAACAGGCTGCTTGCCGCTACGCACGTTTTTAAGGAACACTTGTGAAAAATACGTGTTGCAGGGCCTGCATAGGTGTTCCTTTAAAATGTGCATAGGAGGCATTACAGGCAGCTCCACTCTCGGCACAGCCCACCTGCTACCACTGCCGGGATAAGAGCCACTCGCACCGCAGGGGAAACCCGTGACTTGTCCCCAAGGGCAGGAATGTGGTCAGGAAGCCAGTTCTGCCTTCAGCTACGCAGCAGAATCTAACCCAGGGCTTTGTAAAGTACAAAGCGTCACACATCACAATTACTGCTACAGAGGATCTGAAAGCATTAGTGCAACCTCTACATGTTTAGCCCCCCTTAGAGCTGGGAAAACTGAGGCACAAAGTAAGCGAGTGGCATAGCAAGGGGGGCGGGGGTAGGATCATGTTTCAATTATGGGCTTGTTCCAGACCCAGGAACCCAGTCTCCTACGTTTGGGGGGTGGGGCAAGGCTAACCCATGAAGCCAGTGGTACCCCAGCACCTAGAAAGCCCCATCCCCGCGAAGCAGCAGCCGCCCTACTAGGAAGGAAGGTTTAAGAGTGGGTTGGGCCAGAACATCACCCCTGCCCAATCTGAAAATTTCCTTCTTGTCTGAGCCCTAAATTTGGGTATGCCAGAAAATAGGTTGCCTGCATATTTACTGTGCTGGCATTCAGCAGCCCCTGGCGGGTTCTAGCCAAGCCGTCCAACAGCAGCAGTGTCCATACACAACCCCCATTCCGCACCCACCACCTCAACCACACCCTCGTAGTGCAGGGATTCTCCTCGCCCGTGTCCAACTCTGTTGGGCTGCGAATACCTTTGGGTTTCACCTGGAGACTTGGTTTTGGCCCAGAGTCTCTGATCTTCAGGGGAAGTCCTGATTTCTCTGGGTCAACCCCCTGGTGAATGTGGCTATCCCAGAGAATTGAGGCTTCCAGAGGCAGCAGAGGGTTGGTCTATAGAGATTTTCCTGCCCAAATCCTTCCAACATTGCCCCATCCCTATGGAGAACCATGATGCTCTGCAAGGATCAGATTATGTCAGAAAGGGGATATGACGGTCCATTTGCCCGGCCCCTGTCAACATGGTTCTGCCTTCTCCAGGTTTCCTTCCAGAGGGATGTGGCAATCCTAGCTGGAGATTAGATGCCTCCCCAGGTAAACTGCCCGCATGACAGCTACAGTGAAGGGGTTCCAGAGTTTCACTTAGCATGGCCTGGGCTAGACAAATGCGCTGGAACATAAATGCTGACTGGCCCTTAGCATGAAGACCTCATGCTGCAGCATAGTCAGCATAATGGCTAACCCAACACCTTGTTTCTGCTATGTCCCATGCAGTGGTTACAATGGGTGTACACCAGTAGTGCTGAGATGGGTATCTCACTTTTTAACCGTGAGTAATACATGACTTTTTGGGTACCCACACCCAATTAACAAAACAGGTGCCCAAATACCTGAAATGCCGTGTACGGCTGTTACCGAAATGCCAGTGTTCAGTCTTGTTGGCTTATTCCAATGTATTTATTTATTTATTTATTTTACAGAATTTCTACCCCACCTCTCCACACACAGCTCGAAGTGATAATTTAAAATATCATTAAAACCATAAATAACAGATAAAACCACCAAAGGCCCGGCAGAACAGTCAGGTCTTGCACTGATGTCAAAATGAAGCGAGGTCCCGGGACCACCCGGGCCTCCGCCGGAAGGGAGTTCCACAGCCTAGGCACCACTACTAAGAACGCCTTCTCCATCATGGCCACCCAGGGGACCTCAAGAAGGGCTCTCCCAGAAGACCGCAGGGGTCGATCCAGGACACAGAGGGTGAGGCAATCCCACAGGTAGGCCTAGACCATATAGGGCTTTATCATTTACTTAGCCTTTAATTGTTTTAGTGTGTTTAACTCTATGCTTGACCCTTATTTTCACCCAATAAAGAGTGAAGATTAAAAATTAGGGGTGGTCATAACTTTTCCCCAAAAGCCTTTTTCCTGATGGAAAATGCAGTTTAGTGGGAAATTATTTCCAAGAAAAACTTTGATTGGGAGAGTTTGATTTTACTTGAAACAAAATCCATGATGTATATTTCATTGGGGGGGATCTGAAACGAAAAGGAAAACAAAAACTTGTTAGCACCTGCCTTGAATAGAACTATTTTGTTCCAGGTTCCCCACAATGCATCATAGCAGTTGTAGAACTGACCTCATTCAACTTGAGCTTTGTAGATTCAATGGACCGGTGCCTTGTGGAAGTTCAGCTGCAGTTAGGATTATCACCTTCCCAGACAAGGGCAAAAAGTCTCTCCTACCCCTTCTGACACCCCTAGAGCATCATAACAACACAGTGGTCTGAATGGGGCAGGGCAAAGGGTTTCTTCTCCTTTCCAACGTGGCCACCTCTTTTGGAGCTTCGTGACATGACAATGCTCTGCTGGGGGTCGGGCTACCTCAGAAAACGGGCAGAAGAGTTGCTTCAGCCTACCCCTTTTTTGACATGCCCTTTCCCCATGCCCTGGATAACCCAGGGAAATAGCAGGTCTACCCAGAGACTTTGGATCAAAACTCAAGAGTCTCCAGTCCAGGTCACTCTCTGGAGGAATGGCCACCCCTAGCTACAGTAGCAGGGAGGCAGAAATGACTAACCTTCCAAGTGGTCCTCTCTGGAAGCGGTTACCAACATAATTAAGCAGCTAGGCATGCAGGAGTAGAATGAGGAGCTAGGCATGCAGGAGTAGAATGAGGAGCTAGGCATGCAGGAGTAGAATGAGGAGCTAGGCATGCAGGAGTAGAATGAGGAGCTAGGCATGCAGGAGTAGAATGAGGAGCTAGGCATGCAGGAGTAGAATGAGGAGCTAGGCATGCAGGAGTAGAATGAGGAGCTAGGCATGCAGGAGTAGAATGAGGAGCTAGGCATGCAGGAGTAGAATGAGGAGCTAGACATGCAGGAGTAGAATGAGGAGCTAGACATGCAGGAGTAGAATGAGGAGCTACAGCAGCGTACCCTAAAAGTTGTAATCAGTCTTTGAAGATGGTTATTGACGATAAAGCCACAACTTTTATATAACTGAATGAGCACATTTATATTTGGGAATTGAATAGAAAAGTCTTCATTTCTGACTGGCTGTAACAGTTACGAGACGATAACTCATCATAGGGTGTTTTTAAATTAGACACATCCACGCATGGCCCCCCACCAACCACATGCCCAGGTCCTTGTGTGAAGGTGGTGCGTCAGGAAGGGTGCTCCTGTGAACCACACAGTGGCCATTCATTGCCCTGCATGGAGCACCTCCCAAAACCGCTTGGAGTACCTCCCAAAAAATCAGGAGCTCTCTGTGCGGGACCAGCCACATGCACAGAGGTTGTCTCTGTGGCCAAAGTGACCATGCCAGGAGCTGCCCGTGTGAAGTGTTCCCCGCACACGTCACGTACGTGGGTGCCCCACAGCTGTGTCACTCACTTCCCCACCGTTCTCAATTTTAAAACACCCAGAGTGTGAGCCCCTTTGGAAAGGGTTGCAGCCCAGTTTACTGGGACAACTAGTGGAGACAAATGGCTGGCCAGCTGAGAGCAATGGCCTATATATAAGGCTGAGCTTAAGCTCAGGGAGAGAACCACCTCGTGGGCTTTGTGGCGCTTAACCCTGTATGGAAAAAGCCCCCAAGGGAAAGAGGCTAGAGAAGTGGGAGCAAGACTTACTTGGCACAGGATCTGCTGTGCCTGGTTAGCAACTTAGCGCAGTCTGCTGCTCAGGCTGGGACTCTTACCCCACCCCCTTAACGTACATAGACACAGAGTTTCACACACGCACACTAACCCCTCCCCTCACAGACACAGTCCCCAGCCCCTTTGGAGGAAAATTCTAATATTCTGAGTGCTGAAAAATTTGAAAACCAATCCCAACATCCTGTGGGGCATAAATTGTTTTTGTTGAGCGGTTCTGTAAAAAAATTCCTTCATAGGTTCCCTTTCATCAGCCAGTCCTTTCCAACCTCCCAGCCTCATGATAATGTTCCAGCCACAGCATCATCAACCCCAAGCATTCACAGACAATTGAACATAGCGTGAAGATCAAGTGAATTTAATAAATGTGTTTATTGCCTTGTGCTTTCACTCCATCCACATTTTCATGCTTTATTGCACAGCCATGAGGGCCAGAAACTGACCTTTATCATAAGAACATAAGAAGTGCCATCCTGGATCAGACCAATGGTCCATAAAGCCCAGCATTGCACTCCAAAAGTGGCTAGTTTCGATCGCTTGGAAGAAGTACCCAACAGGTCACAATGGGGCGATTCTTTCCTGTTGTGCACTCCCAGTTCCCAACAGTAAGAGGTTACGTCCCCCAGAACCTACCTGGCTGATAGCTGCAGATGGACCTATCCTTCAGAAACTTGTCCAGTCCTTTTTGAAACCCAACTATACTACTGGCCTTGACTACATCTTCTGGCAACAACTCTGCAACTTAATTGTGTGCTGAGTGAAAAATTACTTTTGTTATAAATCTGCTACCTGTTCGTTTCATGGGGTGTCCCCTAATTCTAGTATCCCCCAGCCCCCCTGCTCTAACCCACTTGTCCCCACCTCCCTCCCAGAGAACCCAGGAGTCCTGGCTCCCAGCCCCGCCCTTCCTGCTCTAGAAAACGGACCTTGCCACAGGTTTGGGATGCCTATAGTGTAACAGTTTCAAAGGAAACTGTTGTGTCCCAGTGTACTGGGAACATCAGAAAGGAATGACGTAGGCACTGTATTCTTCTTAGGTGAAAACAGGCAAGTGCCTTTATTTTTGCTGCTCCCAGCTCAACACAGCCCAGCTAACTGCTGATTATCTGCTGACTGACACCTATCTCCAGGTCCAATATAAAACCTGGGTCTAGGATGGATTAGTCTTGATTTCTTACTTACACAGGGAACTCTTGCATACCAGCTGGGATCATGGAAATTAACACTACACAATGCTGAGATTCCGATGTATTGACATGACTAGTTCTGAAATGGATACCAAAATTATTATCTGTGGTTAATATCTGGTATTTTGGTTAGTTTGGCGAATATCTGGTAACTAACCTCTCGTGCTGCCAGTGGCTGGATGGGGCGGGGTATTAAATATTGGAAATAAATAACCAGTTACCAGAGAGATTAACCGCCAAACCGAAATACTGGATATTACCACAAACAGCCAGTTACCACATTACTGTTTACCACATAACTTAATATTACTTTTACTACTATAAAACCGACCTGTACAGCAGCATCTCTGCACACTCTAGCTGAGCTGGTGTCAGAGGTGGTCTTGCGGTCCCCGAGGTCTGTGGTCCTGGAGGACTTCAACATTCACATCAGCTCAAGCCGTGGCGGGGTGGGATGACAGAGTGTGAGTTCATGGCCGCCATGGCAACCATGGGACTGCCTCAGGTAGTAGTTGGCTCTTGACACTTGATGGGGGACATACCCTTGACCTGATATTTTGCACTGGTCTTGAGGCGGGTGATCCATTGGTGGGGGAGGTGTCATCTGTGCCCTTGTCATGGACAGATCATTACCTCCTTCGGGCCATTCTCCTGGCGCACGTCTGCCCCCGAGAAGGTGCTGAACCAGTTTGGTTGGTTCGCCCCTGGAGACTTATGGAAGCGGAGAGGATCCGGCATGCTCTCAGGGAGTTTTCCTCTGAACTTGACAACTGTCCACTCGATGACCTTGTGGCTCTTTGGAACACCGTGTTGACTGAGGTCATTGACCGAACGGCTTCTAGGCATCTGCTCCCTGAACGCTGACGTCACAGGTCCCCCTGGTATACGGAGGACCTGCGTCGGATGAAGTGGAAAGGACGGCAGTTAGAGCGACGGTGGTGTCGCTCTCCTACTGAAGTCGACCAATTGCAGCATAGAGTTAGTTTGCGAGCCTATTCTGTGGCTGTGCGGGCAGCAAAGAAGAAATTCTTTGCTGCTCTCATAGCATCTGTAAAGTCACATCCAGCTGAGCTTTTCTGGGTGGTGAAGGGGCTGGTCAGTCCGGCCTCCCTCCACCTGGAACTGGAATCTCCAGTGCTCACTGTGACACGTTTGTCAACTTTTTTGTGGATAAAATCACCCGAGTTCATCACAATTTCAATGCCACGCTGATGGCAGTGGAAGAACCAGAGGTAATGGAAGCCCCGCCTTGTCGTGTTTTATGGGATCAGTTTCAGTGGGTGTTGCCCGCTGATGCGGGGGATGTCCTTGGAACTGTTAGGGCCCGTCCTGGCTGGTCGAGGCCATCCGGGACGTTAGGGTCGTTGTTGGCTGGGGTAGTCAATGTTTCCCTTAGGGAGGGCAGAGTGCCGGGCTGCCTCAAGGAGGCAGTGGTGCGGTCTCTGCTTAAGAAACCATCTTTGGACATTGACTCCCTGGCCAGCTATCTGCCAGTCTCTAACCTTCCCTTTTTAGGAAAGGTTATTGAACAGGTGGTGGCCCAGCAGCTTCAGGGGCTTCTGGAGTATGTCAGCTTTCCGGATTCCTTGCGGTCCGGCTTTTGGCCAGGTTTTAGCACTGAGACTGCACTTGTGGCCTTGGTTGATGACCTCTGCCGTGAGTTGGTCGACCCTGTTGATCCGGTTAGATCTCTCAGCTACATTTGACACTGTTGATTGTGAGATGTTGGCGGCCCACTTGTGGAACCATGCCAGGGTGGAGTGGGACTGTTCTTGAATGGTTCCGCTCTTTCCTAGCTGGGAGAACTCAGTGTGCGGTACTGGGTGACTGTTCATCATCTCCCCAGGACCACACGTGTGGAGTTCAAGGTTCTATTTTTTCCCCTCTCCTGTTCAACATGTATATGCAGCCTCTGGGTGAGATCGTCAGAGGGCTTGGAGTGTGGTGTCATCAGTATGCAGTATGCTGATGACACCCAACTTTACCTCTCCTTTTCATAGAACCCAGGTCCAGCAATCTTGGTGCTTACCCAATGTCTGGCAGCTGCAAGGGATTGGATGAGGGCGAGCCATCTGAAGCTGATCCTGACAAGATGAAGGTGATGCTGGTGGGAGAGGCTGAGGGAGTGGTGGCACCCATCATTGATGGGGTCCGCCCTCCGTTGGTCCTTTACGTTTGGAGTCTGGGGGTGCTCCTGGACCGTCAGCTGTGCCTGGATGCCCAGGTGGCGGCTGTGGCAAAGGGAGCATTTTATTTATTTATTTATTTATTATATTTATATGCCGCCCCCTCATGCCAACAGCATCTCGGGGCGGCTTCCAATATACACTAAAACACTTTAAAATCACCTATTAAATTACAATTCAACAAGTTTAAAAAAAAACTTTACCCTAATTTAACCCATTCCTCCCTCCCCACCCCCGAAGGCCTGGGAGAACAGCCACGTCTTACAGGCCCGCTGAAAGGCCAGCAGACTTGGGGCCAGGCGGGCTTCCTCCAGGAGGGAGTTCCACAACCGCGGCCCTGCCACCGAGAATGACCTCTCCATTGTGGCCCCCTGCCTTACGCGGGGGACCTCCAAGAAAGCGCTCCCGGTGGACTGAAAGGGTTGCCCTGAATCACGGAAGGTGAGGCGGTCCCTGAGATATCCGGGGCCAAGACCGTACAGGGCTTTATAGATCAACGTCAGCACCTTGAATCTGATTCGGTACATTATAGGCAGCCAGTGCAGCGCACGGAGCACAGGTGTCATGTGCTCACGTCAACCCATCCCTGTTAAGAGATGGGCCGCCGCATTCTGCACTAGCTGCAACCTCCAGGCCAGCATCAAGGGAAGCCCCACGTAAAGCGCATTACAGTAGTCCAGCCTTGAGGTGATGAAGGGATGGATCAAAGTGGCCAGGTCAGATCTGGAGATGTATGGGCGCAGCCTCCGCACCAGATACAGCTGGCGGAAAGCCGCCTTTGCCACCACCTCCACCTGCTGATCCAGGCGGAAACCCAAATCCAATAACATCCCCAGACTCCGCACCTGTTGGGCCACAGCGGGGCGCACCCCCCAAAAGGAGGGCCAACACCTCCCCTGCTCTACCCACCACCATCACCTCCGTCATATCAGGATTGAGCCTCAGTCTGCTCTGCCATAACCACTTCGCAACGGCCTCCAAACACTGGGACAGCACAGAGATGGCAGGACCTGGGTCGTTTGAAAAGGAGAGGTAAAGCTGGGTGTCATCAGCATATTGGTGGCAATGCACACCAAACCCTCCCATGATCTCCCCCAGGGGTGCATATACACATTCAATAATAATGGAGACAAGATTGAACCTTGCAGAACACCACAGTCCAGAACCCGGGGACTAGACGTCTCTGCCCCCAGGACAATCCGCTGGGTCCTTCCCGAGAGGAATGACTGGAACCATTCAAGGACAGTCCCATCCAGAC
>QEPC01005252.1:1502450-1517752 GCA_003113815.1 Sphenodon punctatus
GGAGATATCAGAGAGACAGTTGATGAGGCAAGCTTGGACAGAAGGGGAGAGAGAGGGGGTGGAGAGATAGAGCTGAGTGTCGTCAGCATAAAGATGATATTGGAAGCCGTGGGAGGCAACGAGTTTGCCCAGGGACAGGGTGTAGATAGAGAAGAGGAGAGGGCCCAGGACAGAGCCTTGGGGAATCCCCACCGAGAGGGGGAGGGAGGAGGAGCTGGAATTGGGAAGAGACACATTAAAGAAGCGATCAGAGAGGTAGGAGGAGAACCAGTCAAGGACAGAGCTGCAGAAGCTTAGGGAACGAAGAGAGTCCAGTAGGAGTGAGTGGTCGACAGTGTCAAAGGCAACAGAGAGGTCAAGGAGGACAAGAATGGAGTAGAGGCGGTTAGATTTAGCGACCAGTAGGTCGTTGGTGATCTTGGCAAGGGCCGTTTCTATGGAGTGAAGGGGGCGGAAGCCAGATTGGAGAGGGTCCAGGGATGAGTTAAAGAAAAGGACTGGATTGCACATTTTGGGAATAATTTTGGTGGCTCTGCTAATGTATTCCTGGTTTCAGAGAGCTTGGAGTCTTCTGCTCCTCTTGGGACTGATATGGAGGATCCTCTTTTATCTGCTGTTACAGAGGACCAGTTTTTAAAGTTATATCGCAACCTTAAAATCAGGGAAGGCACTTGATATAGATTATATGCCCCCTGAAATCTATAAGAACTTTGCTTCGTGGTGGGCGTCTTTATTGGCCAAGCTTTTTACATTTTTCAGCCAATATAGACGGCTTCCAGAGTCATGGAGCTCTGCTATTATAGTTCTGATTTATAAAAGAGGCTGTAGATCAGATCCAGCTTGTTATAGACCAATCAGTCTGTTACCCCTAGCAGGCAAAATATATCTACATTTTTTATTGGAAGAATTGCAGTCGTGGGTAGCTGAAAAACACCTGCTGGCTGAAGAACAAGAGGGGTTTCGACACGGTCGATCTGTCCTCGATAATTGTTTTACATTGGCCCATTTAGTTGATAAGTATACATCTATTAGACAGGGCCACCTATCTGTGGCCTTTATTCATTTCTCTGAGGTTTTCAATATGTTAGACAGGTCTATCCGTTCGTCCAAACTGGCGAAAATGGGCATAAATCACCATTTGCTGGATACAATCATCCTATTGCATAAAGACATTAAAGTTGCTGTACGGTTGGATTTTGAAGGAAATCTTTCTAGATTTTTCTCAGTTAAAACGAGGGTGCGACAGGGGTGCCTGTTGGCCCTGTTGCTTTTCAACCATTTTATAAACGATCTAGCAGGCCTAATCAATAGGGAGGCTTTAACTTCTCCACAGATTTCTGGAAAGTCGGTAGCTATTTTATTGTATGCAGACGATGTGCTTTTGATTTCACAAACTAAAAAAAGCCTTTAGCATAGTATCAGTCATCTGCAATCTTATTGCGCTGACAACAGGATTCTCAAAAATCTCAAGTCATCTGTTTTGGGCACTCTAAGGCGAAATATAATTGGCCATTCGGACAGTGTTTTTTCCCCCAGGTTTCACAGTATACCTACCTAGGAATCTGTTTTCCTGCTAGAGGAACCCGAGTCAAACATCTGCAGGGACCTATAAAGAAAGTCACCTGTTCAGTTGCTGGGGTATTGCGACTTTATAGGTCCTTTGATAGGTCTTCTGTACAATCAGTGATCAACATTTATAAATCTAAGGCTTTAGCCCAGGTTACATATGGAGCTGAGATTTGTTTTGCTCATTACACCAAAGAGAGTGAGATAGTACAAAATAAGTTTATAAGAGGCTTACCGGGGGTTCCTAACTGTACACCGATTCCTATGTTATTAGCTGAAACCGGGTTGCATTCTGTGAGCACTGTGGCAACCCTGAAAGCTTTATGTTATTGGAATAAATTACGCTGTTTGGAGGCCTCTCGATTCCCCCATATGGGTGAAACAAATGCAGAATAATGGTAGTAAGCAGTATCGTTGGTGGGCAGAGATCTCTAAAGCTTTATATAAGATGGGATTTTCCCCCAACTATTGCTGTTCTACGAATGAAAACCAGTTATGTCCACTGTTGATAAGGAGACTTTTGGATATATCCGCTCAGTTGGAGTTAGCTAAGTTAACCTAATTTAAGATAGCCCCATGGTATCCCAAGTGCAAGTCTGTTTTCCAAATGGAACCTTATCTTATTCTTTTGGAAGTTTCAGCTTCGCAGAATGATGTCCCTGATTCGTTATCAGCTTTTTGATTCTGCTGTTACAAGGGACAGAGCAGCAAAGGTGACATATTCTAAAAGACTTTGCATCTGTCACTGCCGTGAAATAGAAATTTTAGAACATGTTTTGATTTTCTGCTCTTTATATGATGATTTGAAAAACTGTTGGTTGCTCCCCTTGTTTCCAAAAGACAATTCGCCTTCTCTGCCTCAGACTTTAATTTTGTTTTTGACATCTAACAACAAAGAAATGTTAAAAGCCTTAGTTTTGTTTTTATATTTGCATTGCGTCTTTGGAATACTTTGCTGTAATTTGATTATATTACTATGCTGGTAAACAGTTGCCTCTAACAGTCTTTTATTAACGTATGTTAATCAGTCAGTGTTATGCTGAACATAGGTGTAACTTTTGATTTTACTAATTCAGTTTGAAGGTGAAAGTCATACTAAAACTAACTACTAAATAAAATAAATAAATAAATAAATAATAAAACCAGATCGGGGGGAGAGGGAGTATTTAAAAAAGTATGGGTAATTGTTAATGCTGGAAATGGTAATGGACCTTCCTGTCAGCATCCTCATCCCTGTCCCAACCCCTCCCCTCCTTCCTTTCCCCAGCACCTCTCCCTCCTTCCACTTGCTGCGCCTGAGCCCTGGAGGCCTTGTGCCAACGCCACTTGCTCTGTCCTGCTGGGTGGTTCCCACACACGCTGCAGGTGCTTCTGCTTCCACTCAGTTCAGTCTCCGTCTGGCCGCACTGCAACAGGACAGGGTATGCGGACTCTCCCCCAGCTTGGTTCTTGTCCGGCCCCTGACAGCTTGGGCCCCAGGACCAATTTCCCTCCTGTCCCTGTGATAGCTACACCCCGGCTATATTTGAGACCTGCTCCTGAAGTGGCACAGCGATGGTTATCTGCACTCAGAAACCACCCATAGTTTGGGGATCCTGCCATGTCATCTTAACTCGGCAGGCGATCGGGCCTTTGCTGTGATGGACCCCTGGAACTCGCTCCCTCCCAACATCCATCTTAGTTCTTTCCTCTTTACCTTTATAAAGCACCTAAAGACTTATTTATTGTGTTCTCTACATGCTTTTAGGATCCACTGCTGGTTCCCCTTAATGTGTGTTGTCCTCCCCCTTTTTAATTGTTTTTACATCGACTTATTGTTGCAGGACAGAGCCACATTGGGCTACGGCCCCATTAACGCAGCTAGTGCATGCACAGGAGTTGCGCTGATGCTGACAAAGGTGCAGGTGCTGCTAGTTGGGCAGGACAGCACCTAACTGGCTGCACACCTGAGTTAGGTGTGGCTGTGACTGGCTAAGGTGGAGTTAAGCCAGGGGGCTAGCTCAGTGTTATGTGGGACTGCAAGGGAACAGGCCTTGCAGAGAGATCTCTTGCTGTAAGAGGCAGCAGCCATAAGGGAATTGGCTGGAAAGGACTTGGGAGAAGGCCAGAGGTGGGGAGCCTGGCCTATAGGATTGGGAGCTCTGGGACATGAGGGAGACTAAAGGGCCTGGTGGGAGCAGCTGGAACATGTAGTAAGCCAAGGGCTTGCGAGAGGCAGCTGGGAGCTCCTTAGACTGGGAAAGGCTGAGATCCTCTTGTGTTATGAGCAAGCAGACAGGCCAGGGCTGCTTGATTCTTGAGGTGAGAGACATGAATTGTAGAGACTGTGAGTAAATAAAGGACTTTTGAGTAGAATTCCCTAGGCAAGTAGTTGATTGGGCCCTGATCCTGCATACACTTGCACCTGGAGGTGGCTACCCTGCTACATTTATATTTTAAATGGATTTTATATAGTCTCCCTGCACCACTCTGCTCCCTGCTAGCATTTGAACTTTGTAGACACTGAACAAGTGGGCCAGCACGGAGGAGGGGGGATTAGGAGGTAGAGCTGTGGAAGGTTAAGAGAAAGGAACAGAGCCATAGCCAAGCAATTTAGCCCCTATGGTGGAGTGAGGAAAGTGCATCCTTCACACAGGCACTAGGAGCTGGGGTTTGAGAGCAGGGAGGGGGTGCTGGAGATTGGGGGGCAATGGGGTCTGAGAGAAGGGAGGGGGTGCTGGAGATTGCGGGCACAACCAGAGGCTGCACAACCAGAGGCTGCTGCCCGCATAGGGTGGCCAGGGGTCCAGAATTTTCCCGGACTACGCGGTTTTCCTGACAGCTCCAGCTGTCTGGAATGGAAGCGGAACCGGAGCATTGAAGCGCCCGGATTTCCCCTTCCATCCCTGAGTCTCGCTGTCGGCTGGCCACAGCTGCGCTCTCTGCACTTCTGCCCAGAGTGGAAGTGCAGCGAGCGCAGCTGCAGCCAGCTAGCGGGCTTTTGGTACAGCGTGTGACTGAACTGGCATCAAGTTCAGTCCGTGCTGCGCTCCGTCTCATCTCCCTGCCACTCTCTGGCCTGCAGCTCTCCCTCCCTCCCCACAAGTACAGAAAGAGTGAGCTGCTCAGGGGACGGGACTCCGTCTCTGGCTGCTCGCTGCCCGGAGTGGGCTGAGCTGCTGCCTGCTAGTGCCAGCCTGGCTCTGGCCCCTGCCTACGTGTCGTGATCATCTGACCGTGAGGGGGAGGAATTTCCACCACCTCCTCCACCCACCTGCAAGGGTGCCCTGGGCTGGGCTACCTACCTCTCCTATCCTGAGAGTCCTGGTCAGATCGCCACAGCAGCACCCGACCTCGTGTGGAGCAGAAGGTTGCTACCTTGTAAGCAAGGTTCTTGGAGATAGCTCTAATCATTCTCACCTCTGGGTGTTGTGAGAATGGTCGGAGCCACTCGAAGAAGTGCATGTGTGTGCGCGCACGTGAGAGAGAGAGATATTGTGTGTGAGAGAATCGCTGTGTGAGGGAGAGAGTTTGCGTGTGTGAGAAAATCTGTGAGGGTGAAGGGGAGAGACAGTGTGTGTGAGAGAGAGAATTGTTGTTTAAAAGTTTCTCAGGATGACATGAGTGTGTTACCTTACCCCCAATATTATGTGCAAACTTGTTCAAAGGCTTTTCAGGGTAACTTGAGTGTGTTACCCCCAATATTCTTATGTGCACTGTTGTTCAAAGGCTTCTCAGAGTGATGTGGGTGTGTTACCCCCAATACTACGTGCAAACTTGTTCAAAGGGTTTACAGGATGACCTGGGTGTGTTATCCCCAATGTTCTTATGTGCAATGTTGTTCAAAGGTTTCTGAGGTTGACTTTGGTGTTATTCCCCATAAAAAAGGAAACGAAAACCAAAAGACAAATAGAAAAATAAAAGTTGGTTGAAATGATAGGGAATCACTGGTGGTTATTATTGGCTTGATGAGACACTTAAAACATCAGTTTCTCCTCTCAGTGAGCCGTGGCTCTATTTTTTCACACTGCTAGGGAGAAATGGGACTAGTGGGAGAAAGACCGTGCATGGGACCTTAGTAAGAGGGCTCTCTATCCCCCAGTGGCAGGGCTTCACGCAGCAGCAAGGAGTTCACAGGGTTAACTAATGTAATCTCCTTCCAATGGTAACTGGGAACTCCTTGCTGCTGGGTTAAGCTACACCACTGGCTTAATGGTTGGGTTGGCGCACCTAACATTGGATTGGCTCTGCCTACCATTGGCACTGCCTACCATTGGCTTTGCTCTGCCCACTTCTGGCCCTGCCCTCTGCCCCACAAATTTGCATACATTAGTATAAAATAGTATATGCAAATTTCATGCAAATGTTGGTCCTCTTTTCTGCTGATGCATCAGTAGCCACCCTATGCCCGCAGCCAAAGCCTGCTGACTGGGTTCCCATATCTCACCTGCCTCTGCCATTGATCAAGCTTTTTGTTTACAAACAACTCCTCCCCATGTGAGTGATCAGAAGGTTGTTGCCTTGTAAAGAAGGTTCTTCGAGATGGCCCCTAGCATTCTCACAACTGGGTTGTGCATGCCCACCATATTTAAATAATAGACCACGTGATGGTCTCGAGCTCCTCTAGTATAAAAAACACTCTCCCCTCAGAATGACAGTTCCTTCCAACCCTTTCTAGGAATATAAGCAAAAAATTCCATTCTGGGCCGGAAGGGTGGGTGTTGCGAGAATGTTTGGAGCCATCGAAGAACCTTGTTTACCAGGCAGCAACCTTCTATTGTTGTTCAAGTGGCTCCTCACAAGCCCTTTTTACATGGCTCCGCTCGGTGGGAGGTCCATGGGCACACTAGTGCGTGGGCGGGGCATGCACACAGCCGCACACACATCCCCACTCACCCCCCACTCATCCGCACCCACAGAGCAACCACCTTTCCCCCCGGTTGCTCTGTGTGTGGGGATGAGTGGGGGGTAAGTGGGGATGTGTGTTAGGCAGGTGCACACACCACCACCACCCCACTCACCACAGGTGTGCGCATGCCGCATCGTTCACCCATGAACACGCAGGGTGGGGCTTGGCTTGGGGCAGGGCTTGGCTTGAGGGCAGCAGCCTGAGATGGGCCTTGGGGCACAACGTTCCTAAGTCTGGTCCTGGCCCCAGAGTGTAGTCTGCCTCTTGACTGTCTCCTACATTAACTGTTAGTGAATGAATGCCTGGGTGCAGAGGCAGCTGCTTGCTTTCTCCCATGTGCCTGAAGTGCATGCTATGATTGTCTCTGCAGGGCTCTGTCTCCTGCCCTCCTCACGCTGCCCTTGCAGAAGAGTCTCTTAAAGCCAACTGGTTCGGCTGCTATCTACCGTAGGAGGCTGCATGAACAGATGATGGCTGCTCGTTCCCTGCTTGGTGCTGGTCTTGCAGAGCACAGGCTCACTCTGTTCAGGACTGTTGCGCTGCAGACAGAGGCAGAGTCATTCTCACCGGTTGCTAGAGCGCAGGAGGGCTGCTCCAAGTTCAGACCGTCCTCCCGAGCTCCCAGTGCTGCTCTCAGGACAGGCTCACTGTCCATCAGCAGGGGGCTGCTGCCTCAGCAAGAGCAATCAGCCTCATGGTGCCTGTGGCAGCAGCCATACCTAGCTACAGCACTGGGAAGGAGACGCCCCCCCTCCTTCGCTACCCCAGTACTCCTGTCGCTTTGACCTGTCATTAGTCCACTGGTCCAAAACAGGCTTTCTTTTCAGTAATGAATGATCCAAACTCTCTTTAGCATAGTGCACCCATCATTTCATTGCCAATTCCTCCTGCCCTTCTCCTTTTATGCTTTTTTTCCTCGGTGCCTTTACTTTCTATTATTTTATTCTTTGAAACTTAACCAGTTAGACATGGGGGCCAAACCAATAAACCAACCTCACTTGTAAGTAGGGTTGCCCCTTCTCTGGATTTTTTCTGGAGACTCCCAGTTTTGGCTCAGTCTCCAGAAGCTCCAGGTTCTCTGGGTTAGCCTAGGGCTTTTCTGGTAAACCAGAGAAATTGGGACTCCTGGGGGCAGCAGGAGGTGGCCATAAGAAAGCGGGCAGGTTATAGGAACTTTCCAATGTGCCCCTATGGACATCATGATGCTCCTCTATAAGGGGCGGGGTCATGTCAAAAGGAGGTGGGAAAGTCTCTTTGCCCACTTTCTGACACCAGCCTGTCTCCTGCAGTGTGTCGTGATGTCACAACACTCCATAAGGGGCAGGGCTATGTCAGAAAGGGGCATAACAGCTCCTTTACCCCACTCCCACCAATGTGGTCCCACTTCCTCCACATGAAAGTCCAAGGGGAGATGGAAACCCTACTTGTAAGGAGACCTGGGTCTCATTCCTGAATCTGGCATTAGCCTTCTGTGTGACCATGAACAAGCTCAGTGCCTCAGTTTCCCCATCTGTTAGGGTTTATTTTCTTCCTTGGAAAATGCTCTGAATTCTACATCTCGCTTGCAAAGGCCAACCCAGCATGTTTCCCCCTCCCCCATTATCCATGTCAAGGGGAGTGCATGGTGGCTGCCATGGTAGCCACGCCCATTTGAATCATTCCCCATGCACTCCATCTGCATTGGTGCTCCACGGCAGTGCCACTCAGCAGCCATGGACACACACACACACACACACCCATCACTTAGCTCTTCTGAAAACACTCATAGAGAAGTAAAAAAAGAAAAATCAACTGAAGAGAGCTTTTTCATGTCAGTCTTGTTTAGCTAGCACCTCAGCGAGGGTCTGTACTGGAGAAAGTGAGAGCACGGTTATAGGGAAATTGTTTTTCCTTGCCCTGTGGCATAGGATCTGAAGTTTGCATGGTTTTCTTTATTTAACAATGACCATTTCACTTTCCTTCTGTCACAGGAGCACAACTGCTGCATACAGCTGTTGAGAAATTGCTGCTGCAGGGCCAGCAGAGGGCACACAGGACACTTACTGGCGAAGACCATAAAAGCATGCCTTTTAAAAAAAAAAATTATAACTGGATTTCGTTTTTCATTCTTTCTAGAGCAGAGCTGGGATTTTGAAAGGGCAGTTGGGAGCCCAATTGATTGAAAATGTCTAAAGTAGTTATTGGCCTAACGCAGGATGAGGGAGATACCCTGGACCTGATTTTCTGCACTAGTCTTGAGATGGGTGATCTGTTGGTGAGGGAGGTGTCAACAGTGCCCTTGTCATGGATGGATCATTACCTTCTGCGGGCCTGTCTCCCGACGCACGTCTGCCCCCAGAGGGGTGTGGAACCAGTTCGGTTGGTTCACTCCCGGAGACTGATGGAACAGAAGAGGTTCTGGAATGCTCTGGAGGAATTACCCTCTGATCTTGACGACTGGACGCTTGATGATCTCATTGCTATTTGGAACATCTTGCTGACTGAGGCCATTGACCGGACGGCTCCTAGGTGTCGGCTCCCTAGGCATCGGCACTGCAGGCTTCTTTGGTTCACCGAGGATCTGCGGTTGTTGAAGCAAAAAGGGCGACCGTTAGAGTGATGGTGGCATCGTTCTTGTGCTGAAACTGACAGATTGCGATGTAGAGCCAGTTTGCGAGCCTATGCCGTGGCTGTGCGGGCAGCAAACAAGGAGTTCTTTGCTGCCCTCATAGCATCAGCGAAGTCTCATCCAGTGGAGCTTTTCCAGGTGGTGAGGGGGCTGGTCGGTCCGGCCTCCCTCCACCTGGAAATGGAACTTTTCAGTGCCCATTGTGACATGTTTGTTGATTACTTCGCTAATAAAATTGCTCGCATTCACCATGACTTCGACACTGTACTTATTACAATAGGAGAACCAGAGGTTATGGAAGCCATGCCTTATCCTACTTTGTGGGATCAGTTTCAGTGGGTCTTTCCTGCCGATGTAGAGGATGTTCCTGGGATGGTCAGAGCCACCTCTTGTGAACTGGACCTGTGCCTGTCCTGACTGGTTAAGGCCAGCCGGGAGATGCTGGGGCCATTGCTGGCAGGAGTGGCAATGCCGCCCTTTGGGAGGGCAGGATGCCGAGCTGCCTTAAAGAGGCGATGGTGCAGTCCCTGCTCAAAAACCCATCTCTGGACTTTGACTCGCTCGCCAGTTATCAACCTGTCTCTAACCTTCCCTTTTTAGGGAAGGTTGTTGAATGGGTAGTGGCTCGACAGTTGCAGGAGTATCTGGACCGACTCAGTTTTCTAGATCCCTTGCAGTCCGGTTTTCGTCCAGGCTACGGCACTGAGAGTGCGCTTGTGGCTTTGGTCGCCAACCTTCGCTGTGATTTAGACCAGAGTCGCTCGACCCTGCTGATTCTATTAGATGTTTCGGCTTCTTTTGATACCGTTGACCATGAGATGTTGGTGACTTGCCTGCGGGACCGTGCTGGGGTAGGCAGGACTGTTCTTGGATGGTTCTTCTCATTCCTGGCCGGAAGATCTCAGTGAGTAGTGCTCGGGGAACATTTTTCATCTCCCCGGGACCTCTTGTGTGGAGTCCTGCAGGGTTCAATTCTGTCCCCTTTCCTGTTCAGTGTGTATATGCAGTCACTGGGCGAGGTCGTGAGACGCTCTAGAGTTCGTTGTCATCAATATGCTGATGACACTCAACTCTCTCTCTCTTTTTCATCTGACCCAGACCCCGCAGTCTCGGTATGTACACGATGTCTGGCGGCTGTGGGGGACTGGATGAGGGCGAGCCAACTGAAGTTGAATCCTGACAAGATGGCGGTGATACTAGTGGTGAACCCTGTCGCTGATGGGGTTCACCCCCACACAGGTTCCCTAGGTTCAGAATCTGGGAATGCTCCTTGATGCGCAGCTTCGTCTAGATGCCAAGGTTGGAGCTGTGGTAGGGAGCGTATTCCACCAATTACACCTGGTGTGACAGCTTCGGCCACTATCATCCACGCTTTCATCACCTCAAGACTGAACTATTGTAACGCGCTCTACATCGGGCTGCCCATGGTGATGGTTCGGAGACAGTAACTGGTGCAGAATGTGGTGACCCGTCTCCTTATGGGAACGGGCCGCCGGGAGCATATTACACCAGTACTCTGTTCTCTGCACTGGCTGCCTATAGTCTTCTGGCCAGATTCAAGGTGGTGGTTCTTACCTATAAAACCCTACACGGCTTGGGCCCCATATATCTGTGGGATCGCCTCACTCCCCGTGCTGTGGGTCGACTGGGAACGCCCTTCTCGAAGTTCCTTGGGTATCCTGGGGTCGACTATGGAGAGGGCATTCTTGGTGGCTGCGCCGAGGCTGTGGAATTCCCTCCCAGCAGAGGCCTCATTGCCCCCGGACCTATCCTCTTTTCGACAGCAATGCAAGACCTGACTGTTCCACCAGGCCTTTGGCGAGGGAGACAAGTGAGGGTGGGTTTTATTTTCATGGAGAGTGGTAAAGATGGGGTATTTTTTTCCTCCCTCTTCTTTTTCCATGGGGGATGTTTCCCCCTTATTTTTCCTCTTCTCCCCCGTTTTTAGATGTTTTATGTTTGTGGTTTGTGTATCTTTATATGTGTATTTTTATATTTTTATATATTGTAAGCCACCCTGAGCTGTCGTTGGCAGGAGGGGTGGGATAGCAAATGTTTTAATAAAATAATCATTAATACAATTCAGGAGAGCCAAGGGCCTAATTATCTATCTAGGGCTCTTTTGAAAATTCCAGTTTAGAGATCTGAAGCTTTATTTTTAAAATATGGCTTTCCCTTTTGAGGGTGCAGTTTTGCACCTGTAAATAGTTGTGCCTGCAGTTTTACACCCACACTAACTTCATCCACAAACACACTCATCGAGGAACAGACATGCCTTACACTTAAATTCTGTAAATAGCTGGAGCCTCATCTACCTGCAGGTGCAAAAATATTGCACCAACTTGTGGATGCAGGCTAGTGCATCTGGATGTCTAAGTGCTTGAGCTGCAGGTGCAATGAAGTTTTAAAATCTTTATAGTTACTAAAATCATCCCATGCTATTTCCTAGAGCCAGCTTGTTCACATATAGCTGTTGTGGGATAGGAGATGAGTAGCACAGCTGTTGGCATGATGGATGCTGGGGCACATTTATTATTATTATTATTATTATTATTTATTATTATATTTTATATTCTGCTCTATCCCCAAGGGCTCATGGCAGCTTACAGCTTATTAAAAAAAAACAAAAAAAACCACCAAATACACAGAAATGACATTAAAAAGTCACACTTCCCTCATCTATACATCCTTCAGGTAGTACATCTGATCTAGTACTCACTACTTTGTAGTGTGGAAGAGGCCTAAGTGACTAAGGCCCTTTTCTAACGGGTGCAGGTGCGTGGGCGGTGAGTGGGGGTGCATTCCCACAGACCCCACCCACCCACCAACCATCTCCACATGCGGTGCATTGAGCATTGGCACCCATTGCTCCGTGCGTGGGTGATAGCTGAAGGTGGGTAGAGCACGGGAGTGTGCATGAACACACACACCCCCACGACATTCCTACAGGTGCCCACTGATCCCCCGCACCCGCACCCGCCATGGCGTCTGCCCGCCCCCCCCGAACACGCGTGTGAGGGGGTGGGGTGTCCGTGTGAAAACAGCCTAAGACTTTAGATGTCAAGCTTCAAGACTTTTAAGAGAGATTAAATTGTGGGCCGTAAATTCTTGATGGTGACCTTTTGGATTTAATTGCTACTGTCACAAGAGTATCTTGCATCAGAGGAAATAAAAGCATTTTACAGGCATTCGTTAATTAAGTTTTTTATGGTGGTATTATCAACCCAGTCTGGAGATTTGATGAAGCAGCAGATTGTTTTTAAGAATACCAGGGGCATAGCTGTCAGAAGGACAGGAGGGACATTTGTCCCAGGGCCCAAGCTGTGGTGGGTACAAATCCTGTCCTGTTACGGCATGGGTAGGTGGAGACTGAACTGAGTGGAAGCGCCTGCAGCATGCGGTGTACATAGGACCCACCCACTCGGTGGGTGGCACAGGACGGAACAAGCACCAGAAGCGGCCCAAGGCAGGCAGTGCAGCTGTAGCCTGCAGAGCTCAGGCGCAGCAAGCAGAGGGAGGGAGAGGCACAGGGGGGAGGAGACAGGGGAAGAGGATGGGCGTGGGGGAGGCCTTTTCTTGCACCTGGGTCCATTACAACCTAGCTACAGTTTCTTTATTATTGGGTTTATATTTTGTATGAGGGCTTGAAACCTGGACAGACACCAGAGAAGAATATATTCATTAAAATATTCAAAGTGAGGAACTCAAGCACCAAAAGGTTATGTAACCTGGTCAAGGCCACACTATGGGTAATTTCAGACGTGATGAGCCCGACGGCCTGCCAGCCACACTGAACCCTGAACTGGAATTCGTCTCGGATCCCGGTCTGTGATCAGGCCATCCGTCCTTTAGACGTGCTGGCCTGATCTCTACCGGGGGGTGGGGCTGCGCAGCATGACGTGCAGCCGCACAGCCCCCCCCGTGCTCCCTCGGCCAATGAGGCCGCTGCGCCCGATCCTGTATCGTGGTTCGGGGTATGATTCTGGAACGGGACAAGGTAACTGATGTTACTTTTGCCCCTTTCCAGACTGTGGCCAATCTAACCACGGTTCTGGACCTTGGGCCATCTGGAGGTCCAGAAACGTGGTTACCTTTGATCCCTGCCAGAAATTCACTGTGGTGAACATCTGGTGGGGATCAAACTGATGTTATCACGATCGCTGCCACCACAGGGAATCCACTGGGATTCACTGTGGTGAGCAGCGATTTCGTAATGTCTGAAATTACCCTATGATACAGTCAAGAAAAAACACTCTGGACTCCCAGCCCCGTGTTCCTCTCACAGGGCATGCACGTTCTTGCAGAAGCAGGGAAATTCACACCAATATAGAATTTATTAGCTTTTTAAGAAATGGAAAAGGCAACAAAAATGATCAAGCTATAGAATGGCTTTCTTTTACAGAGAGGCTCAAAAGAGTATGCATCGTTATCTTAGAAAGGAGATGAACAATGAGGGATATGTTATAAGACCATGAGTTGTGCAGAGAAAGTAAACAGGGTTCTCTTATTTACTTTCTCTCATAAAGCCAGTTAGGAACAGGCCTGACACGGAGCAGTGAATGGGGATACGTGGGTTGGAGGGAAGCTAAAAGTCTTTCTTGTTATACATTAAAATATGATGAGCAAAAAATAATAACGGCAAATAGTGTGTAAATAAAGTACCAGTATGAATCTCCATAAATTTCAAAACTTATTATTATTTACATTTCTATCCCACCCATTTCCATGTCAGGGAGCTTACAAAAGATTAAAAGCACAATATAAAATGTGCTAACCCCAACACCCATCCACCCACAAAATGCTTTACAATTAAAATTACAATTTAAAATATGATGGTGGAATGGAGAGATTCCCTCCCCCAACTCCACCCTAGCTACCAGGATGTACTGAGGCCCCCCAATTTCTCTCAACAGGCCTGACTAGGAGAAACTGACAGCAGGGCTAAAACAAACAAAAGGAAGTTTTTCACACAATACAAAATTAACCCATGGAACCCATTGCTTTGGGAAGTTTGAAGGCCAATATTATAGCTATGAAGGAGCTATTCAGTAAGTCATGGAGGATAGGTTCATCAATGGCTATTAGTCAAGTTGGTTATGGGATGAAACCTCTGACTGCAGAGAGCTGGGAATGAATGATCCAATTAATAATGCCATACACACACTATTTTTGAGCACTTCCCCTGAATCACTTAGTGCTGACCACTTTTGGAGACTGAATACTGGAATACATGGATCATTGGTTTGATCCAGTGTATGGCAGTTTGCTTGTTCTTTATAGCCATCTGCACGTGGGATATAAAGCCAAGACTCTAGTCTACAACTCCAGGCTGCACAAGGAGTCAGGTTAAACGCTTATCTTCCAGCAATACCTTTTAGCCCGGTACATTAATGGGTGAACTGGGCTCGCAGCAACGTAAGGTCTATACCGGATTCAGCAGACAATGGAAGTCGTTAGCCCCTCATTGATCCAGCTGGAGAAAGAGTTGGCTGACTCACTGCCCTGGCAGCTGTTAGTGCTTGTTTATTGCTGGGGATGAGGTGGGGCACCTTATCTCACTTCAACACGTTTAGGAAAAGCTCCTCTATCAAAGACCATGGAAAGGTAACACCCAGGCAGAAGGAGCTGTGTGCCTGGGATCAATGAAACTAAAAAAAAAGAGAGAAAAGGTAGGATGGGTATGAGTGTGTGTTTGTTTTTGTTTTTGTTTTTTTAAAAGAGATGATCCTTTGGTGTGTTGACAGGGACTGTCACTGCTTCCATCTGGGTGACTTTAAAACGAAAACTTTAGAGCCAAAGTCAATGCACACATTTAAGAATTTTTACTTTTTAATAGGCTGAGTTGTAACTTGAACCATTAATCCTGCACGTGCAAACGTGTACACACAGTGGCGGCTGGTGGGTTTGGAGACTGGTGGGGCAGTGGGCGGGTTCCACCGGTAGGCCTAGGGGCAGAGCCTGGCCTAGGGGTGGAGCCAGGGCAACGGTAGGCCAGTGACATGGCATAACCCAGCAGCAAGGAGTTCCCAGGGTTAACATTGGATGGGAACGCTGCTGTGTGAAGCACTGCCACCGGGGGATAAAGAACCCTCTTACTGGGGTCCTGTACACAGTCTTTCCCACTGGGTCCAAATTAACCATAGTAGGTTAAAAAAATAGATCACGCTCCCATTGCCTACCTTTATCTTGAACCCTCAAATCCTCGATTTTCATGGCATGCTTGGCCACCTGTAGTCTTCT
>QEPC01005252.1:1525218-1558932 GCA_003113815.1 Sphenodon punctatus
AGAGATCAAGGAGGACAAGAATGGAATAGAGACGTTTAGATTTAGCCACCAGAAGATCGTTGGTGATCTTAGCGAGAGCAGTTTCAGTAGAATGAAGGGGGCAGGTGTGTTCCCTGTCACTGGGGGGTGGGGTTCCGTACCCTCCAATTGTATCTTTTTGCCAGGTACATGAATGGGTTTTGTTATCTTGTACCAGGCTCCCAGCATTGGGTCTTTTCAGATGAGATGCTACCCTGCATGGCCACCTAGACGCCATGGAGCCGACCACCCATCTGAAGGTGGAGCAGCCGGATGTGTGCTCTCGTGAGCCACACAGCACCCACTAATGGCAACCCACAGAGCATTGCCGGGAAAACTGGGTGCTCAGGGCAGGGCAGACCAAATGGATGCGTAGCAACCCAAACTGTTGTGCCTCAGGCTGGGCGGCTGCCCGCGCCCTCCCCACTGCTGCTGCTGCCGCCTTCCTACCCTTCCCCCCGTAGGCCATGACAGCAACCATCATCCATGCCTTCATCACCTCGAGGCTAGACTACTGCAGTGCGCTCTACGTGGGGCTGCCCTTGAAGACTGTTCGGAAGCTGCAGCTGGTGCAGAATGCGGCGACCCAGCTCCTTTTGGGGATGGGTCACCAGTAGCACATAACACCGGTGCTAAATCTGCACTGGTTGCCTATTGTCTTCTGGGCACAATTCAAGGTGCTGGTTTTGACCTTTAAAGCTCTATACGCTTTGGGACGCACTTATCTGGCAGATCACCTGGCCTACTATGTCCCATCACAGCCTCTGCAGTCAGCTGGGGATGCCCATCTGAAGGTACCAGGTTTTAACTTGCCTCCATAGCAAGGAGGGCATTCTTGGCCGCTACCCCACAATTGTGGAATTCCCTCCCCTGGGAGGTTCGTTTATGCCCAGGCTGGTACCTTTCAGAGGCAGTGTAAAACTACCTTATTCACAAGGGTGTTTGGCTGTGGTGGCTAGGGGTAGGGAGGGAGTTGTGAGGGTAAAGAGTGAGTCAGTAGGTAGGAGGCTTGGGTTGGGAAAGGGTTGTGGGATGTTATGTCTTTTGTATTTATGTTTTATATCTGGTTTTTTGTATTGTACTGTTGTTAGCGACCCTGAGCTGTCTTTGATGGGAAGGGCAGGGTAAGAAATTTAAATAAATAAATAAATGACTCTTCAGGGTGTAGAGACTCATTTGGCCCTAAAGATCCCAGAGTTATTCCTTGTGTTGACTAAGATGGTTGCTATTATGCATAAACCATACAATATAAATTTCATCCATGAACAGGTCCACTCCTAGTATTTTAATAGGGTGCTTATTTTTGGTTAAAGACATATAATGGGATTCAAACTATTTATTGCTAAGTGAAAAGCTGCAAAGGTCGTTCTAAAGAAGTAGTCATCTGCTTCGATGATAGGATTTTCACCTTGGTCAAATCACAATTTTACAAAAAACTTTATAGACCATAATACTGTGTTTTAGAAAGGGTCTCTGAATTATTATTATATTCTAATTTGGCTGTTTGTAAATCTTGTTTCTAATCTCCTAACCCCTTAATAAAATCCTTAAATTAAACCTCCACATTAGGATTATACATTTTGTTCCTAATCTTATATCCTAAAGTATTGATTTCATATAATCCTCCATCATGTGTCCCAAATCCACAGGATAATCTTGTGTACTGGAATTTGCTTCTAGAACCAGGCAGATACCCAGAAAAGTCCACTTCCACCCAAAGATACACAAAAGCAACAAGACTCCTACTGTGGAGCACTGATTTCCGTCAGATATTCAAGTACAATTCCCAATTCCCGGTAGATGGGAATGGTTGTACCCATCTATCTGTCTACCCTACCCCTGCCTTCACTGGGGTTAACTATTAGCCTTTGCTAATAAGATCCCTAACCTGGGTCTTTTACTTAAAGGTCTTTTACTTTTATACGAGGTGCTGAAAAGCGCCTCCTGAGTCCCGCATTGAGAGAAAAGCTGCGCGGGGAATGTTTACATGCTCCCCGCGCTGCCGGAAGGGACGTGCTCCCCGTTGTCGGAATGGGCCCAGGTGCAAGAAATGGAATTGACACCCACCCCCGTCACCTCTTCATCCTCTCCGGGCCCTGTCCCACCCCACCCCTCCTTCCTCCTCCCATTGCCTCTCCCTCCCTCTGCTTGCTGCGCCTGAGCCCTGGAGGCTGAGGCTGCGCTGCCCTCCTCGTGCCACCACTGGTGCTTGTTCCGCCAGGTACTGCCCACCGGGTGGGTCCTATGTACACCACATGCTGCAGGCGCTTCTGCCTGGCCATGCGGTAACAGGACAGGAATTGTGCCCCTCATGCCCCTCATCTTGGGTCCTGTGCCTCCCACGGCCCCTAGCTTGAGCCCTGAGACAAAGGCCCCTTCTGAGCCCTGGCTGGAATGAGCTAGAGGAGACTGGCTTAACTCTGAAGGAGCTCTCCAGAGAGGGCCTAGAAAACCCTTAGCAAACCATTCCTTCTCTTTATCTCGGAGAAAGGGACTCTAACCGGGGTCTCTAACAAGCAACAATTTCCTGCTTGTTTTTCACTCACTGGAGGAAAGCAAGAGACTTTTCTGTGCTAAGGGTAAATGAAAGGTCAGGCTCTACTAGGCCAGGGGGTGGGGTGGGGAGCAGGCTGCGGTTGTGACCTCCACCAGAGCAAACTGTGTACAAGCCCCACATGGAGAAGGTGCTTGAGCTCCAGAACGTCCCATCTTACCAGAAAGGATACATGTCACAACTGCTGAGAGGCCTGGAGCTTTACAGCATATAGCGTCATGAGTGGTTACTTGTTAGTTAGATAGCTAGGAACAGAAGGAAGCAAACCCTATGCTGCGCTGATCAGAGCCTAAAGGTGAATGGTGTGAAACCGGGGAACAGAGAAATCAACATGCCCTCTGTGAGTGCTCTCCTTGCTATGGGTAAGAATAAATGTGACAGCGGACCAGTTTGGCCAGCTTGGGCACGGACCCTGCCTGCACATATATTCAGGCGCTGCCAGATGTTGACCCGGGGTATCCCAGGTCCTGTTGGCAACTAGCCTGGGCTCTGAACTCGGAAAACCTTTTAGATCTGTCACAGCCTGGGCTATTGTCTGCCTGATCAGGCCAAAGTGGGCCGCCCTGAGGCTGCATGTGTGTTCCTGCACCAGTCTGCCAGCGTAGCCTGGGTCCACCATGACAGGCAGCCATGGTTGGCCATCATTCGCTGCCATGACTGCTCATCATGCCAGGGGGCTGAGTGCAGCATGGGGCTGGGCAGCTGTACATTCATGGGCTCCCCTCTCTCCCTGGTTACACGGCTGCCAGCACATCTGTTGTGCCGAATGACCCAGTCCGAATCTGACCTGGGTCATGATGGTGGCATGCCACCGTCACGTGTGGTTTTACCCTATGTTGGGAGGGGGGCAGCCTAACGTGGCTACTACTGCACACCCATTAGTCACTTTGGTAAATCTGAACATAAGGACAGATAGAAATACAGATCTATTTCCTCAGACTTGGGGGTGAGGGGGGATCAATATCCGACTGGGCTATGACTGGGGCTATGACTGGGACAATCAGGGGTGACAGTTACCCTGACTTTTAGGGTGCTTTCAGCTTTCACAAAAAATATTCAGGTTGTCTCGTTCCCCTCAGTAATACCCTATGGTAGATGTCTCGTTCCCCTCAGTAATACCCTATGGTAGATGTCTCGTTCCCCTCAGTAATACCCTATGGTAGATCTGTTCAGAAGTTACGACAAAATGCTGCTATGAGGTAACAAGCCACAAACCAAGCAACAGTGTTGCCTATGAAGCCGTGGGTGGAACCTGAAAGCCAGAACAAGAGGTGGGATTTGGCCTGAATGCAGTAGGTTCAAGGGCATAACAAGGCCAGGGACAGGCAGTGCAGCTGCATCCTCTGCCACTGGGAGGAGGAGCAGGGGGCCCCACTCCATCTTCTGCATCAGGGCCCATCCAACCTAGCTATGCCCCCTGGGCAGGTTTGCATTTGTACTGGCATGAAGGGGAAACTCTAGAGAATGAGCTTAGCTGCTCACGTTTCCTTAAATGAGGGCTGAATCCAATAGTGTCAGCTTCAGCCAGGGAGTCTCTGCTGCCTCAGAGTGAAGTTCTAGCAAGTCCCCTGTTTGCTGTGTATCTGTTATGTAAGAATGACTATTCTGGGCTGTGCTAAATTTAAAAGAGAAATCTATCAGAGAAATCCAGCAAGTTAGGCATTGAGATGTTCAGCGCCGGGATCTTTTGCTTTGATTAGGGGGCTTTCAAGGAGCAGAGCGCTGCTTAGCAGCTTAATTTAATTCCCAGTTCAAGTCTGAAAAGCAAAAATGTAAAGCCCTAAACAAAGTGCCAGCAAAACACTCCCTTACTTCACTCTCCAGCTGGGTGAGATAGAAAGGGCCGTGCCTGGAGGCCCCTGTGTAATAGGTTTGACCCTGAGACTCCCATAGACCAAAATGTGAGTCTCAGGGGGTGCAGCCAGACAAGCTGCCCGGGCCTGATCCCTGCACCGCCCTGTGGTGGGCAATTGCCCCCACCACTCTGTGGGGCCAGTGCAGGGAGCTAGGCACGTGAGCAGGGGGAAGGCAGGCGACCGGGCCCATTGCAAAACAGGCTGGATGCTCCCACTCCTACAGTACAGGATCAGGCCCACTGCCCATATTCAACTGTTGGGAGCATGCTCTCTTCCTAGACTCCCCCTCCCCCCATCAGCTGTCAGTCAGGTGGATCAGGGGAGAGGGGAGCCTGGGAAGAGCGCAGGCTCCCCTCTCCTTATCCACCTGACTTACAGCTGATGGGGGAGCCCAGAGGAGCTGCCCGTGTGCCCCTCTCCCCGCCCCGACAAACAACTGATCAGGGGAGGGGGCCCCACTCCTCTAGGCCCTCCTTCCCTGATCAGCTGTTTGTTGGAGTGGATAGAGGGGCACATGCAAGGCTTCTCTGGTCTCCCCCATCAGCCTGGGCGGACAAGGATCCCATCCCAGCTGTGATGTAGCTGTGAGTGACAGGTGCCAGCGCCCATCGCTCACAGCTCACAGGGTTGTCTCAAGCATTGCAGAGCAAGTAGATGTTCACCCCATCCTGAGATGAGGCAAACATCCGGCAGCCCCTGGACATACAAACCACTGCATCATGTGCTCCCTGGGTGTCTCGTGTGGCTGCACCCAGGGTCAAACCATAAAAGGTGAAAACCCTAGTTGTGAGGAAGACCAGAACATTGAGTAAGTGAGGCACACTGCTGCCCTCTCTTCCCCCAGTGGGCAAAAGTTTCCATGACCATGACAGCCTTTCCTGGGTTGGTTTCTCTTTAAGATGAGAAACACTGGAGTCTTCTGGTGTAGATGAGAATCCACTTGTAGCCCAGGATTTTGGAACAGCCCATTGAAAGGGAAAACTCCCTGGGCGGGTTCTCCTTGGGCGGGTGTGAAAGCAAACTGCTCCATGCCATGGATGTGTCCTCCCTGAGTGTATGTCATTTGCATGCATGCCTGGTTTGCATGCACATTCCAGATGCATGATGGGAGCCCACAGAGGACAAATTTGGGTCCCCCCTTGGACAAGAGGGAATTAGTTCTCCCCAAGAGCAACAGTGGTCTCGAACCACAATAATCTGGACAAAGCCCTCAGACTGGGTTGGGTTTGGATCACCATAACCTGCTGAGCTGTTGGAAATAGTGCCTATCAAGGTGCAAGGCTAACATAAGCAAGCAAGATATTATTATAATCATTTATCTAGTATGTGTATCTGGTGTTTTACAGAACAAAGATAGGAATGAATAGTGGTTTGTTTTGATGATTAGACTATGACTAGTTAATGTCCAGGAAGTTCCTATGATCTGGTTTCTAGTTGAAATCATTTGCTGTGTCATAAGATTGATTTTTAGAATCTCTAGAGGATAGTTCCAGAGCAAATAGCCAGTGGGGGATAGTTAGACCTGCTATGTTTTTCTGATCCATCTCCTTGTTGAACTTACTTGCTGGATCAGGAGGCAGACTCCTGGGATCTCTGGGGAATAGTGCCGGAGAGCTGCAGCAGCCTGTGAGGAATGGTCTCCCTGGGCCAGGTGGAGGCAAAGACTGCTGAGGTGTGCCTGGGGGTGCTAGTGACAGAGACCAGGGTTTTGTGAACTGAACATCCCCCAGAGAACTGTGAGCAGGGTGGAGAGGTTAGGGAACACAGAACTGTGACACTGGTCACTTGTTCTGAGGGTGGGATTTATGTGTGGGAAAGTTTGTTAGTACCAAATGCTCCTTTGTTTGTTTTAATACTTTGTTAGTTCATACCTTTTAATAAAGCTCCTTTGTTCACAACCTCGCTGGTGTGCTTGCAAGTTGGGGGAAAGTAACTGCCTGCCAGGCTGCCCAGATTGCTGGGTAGGGGTTCGAGCCAGTGTGTTTAGTTGTGCTAGAAAAGGTAACCTGGCCCTTCTTGCCACGGATGCCATTGTCACAAGGGTTACGTGTCGATTTACAGGTTGAGGAGTGGATGGGAAGCAGCTGGCAGCACCTGTAGACAGTTATCTCCCAAACAGACACCACTGCATCCCCCGAAGCCCAGAAGGTCCCCAAAGACTGTCTGCAGGCTTTCCCCCCAAAACCAACGTCTCAGTTTGCAGCCTTCCCTGACAAGCCCAAACTCGCTTTTCTTTTGCCTAGCAAACTACCCCCAAACTGGTTCTTCTGCAGCATGTCCCGCCGCCTCTTTGTCTCTGTCCATCTATCCTGCTCCACTCCCAGCAGCAGGGGACACAGCTACACTCGGGAGCATTGGCTCCCTGGCTCATGGGCCCCAGTACAGCTGCATCATCACCTGTCCCTATTACCTTTGTAATACTCCTGGGAGGTTGTATAGTAATAGTGTAACTATAGAAAAAATGGCTAAACATGGAGAATAAATTATTTGCCCAAGGACACAAGGCAAGTCCACGGAAGAGGTAGGATCACTGGGTCAAAGTGGCAGCTTTCCTTCCCAACCACTAGGTGTCACTCTCCCTCATTACAAAAATTGACTTGCTAGCCAAACCTCTAGTATAGGAGCTACTACATGTAAATTCAGGTTCAGTTAATTGGGTAGTGTCAGTGGCTGCAGTGCTAGATAGAAAATCCTTCTGCAAGAACCAGGCTCACAGAGGCAGAAGGTACACGATTCTTAGGCCGCTCAAACACAAACATTTTTCTGTTAAGTAGTTAACTGCAGCGGTGCTAGAGTGCAGGTATCTACTAACTAGTAACTACTCATAACATACCTCCCATCAGTCCTTATTTAGGAGGAACAGTCCCTCTTTGGGTGTTGAATCCCACTGTCCCTCCTTCAGGCATCAGCATTAGGGCTGAAACTCGTTCTCATGATTCTTTCTTGGCAAGAATCACGTATCTCGGCTCGTTTTGACAAACGAGAATGAGCCAAGAACCAGCAGCGCCTCAGCTGCATTCTCGCTAAGAAACATGAACAAATAATTTTTAAACACCCCCTTAAACTGTGCATGCACAAAATGGCCACCGGGGCTGCTCTGCTCTGTCTTTTTCCAAAATAACACCGATGCTATCTGTGCCATTTGGTCTTGGTGGCCATTTTGTGCAGGCACAGTTCTGTTTTTCTTCTTTTCTTTGTTTTTTTTTTTAAACAAAAAAAGCTGTCTTGCAAGATTTCATACCAGGGCCCAGATCTCAGAGAAATCTTGATCCCTGACACGAAATCTCACGAGATATCTCTGTCACTAGTTTGCGGGTCCAACATCCCACGTTCCTGGGTTGGGTGACTCAATTTCCCTCACTTGCAGTCCACCTGAACCCAGTTCTCTCTCTGGCTGGTCCAGTTCTGCAAAGGGGAGAATCCTTTTGCCAACCCCAACTTCCAGAAAGCTTCCCGTTACAGAGTCTCTCTCTCTGGGCTTGCAAGAGTTTGAAAACTCAAGTGGCTTGTTTGTGTTTCCAGTGTTAGACACAGACACGTCTTCATAAAGATAAGAAGAAAATTTATTGATTACATAAGACAATCTATTTGATACAGAGTGGCTAAACAAAAAGAAAAATATAAAATGTGATATAACGCATCCTATTCTATTCTATACTATATAAATCTTACCCTATAACATAGTCCATGTGTATTCATCCTTTATCTCAGTCAGTGATGTAAATGACTGGGCCTTCAGTCTTAGAGTTGCTAGAAAGCAAAGTTCTCTCTCTCAGTCCATAGTTTATTTATTTATTTATTTATTTAATAAATTTGTATCCCGCCCCTCCTGCAATGCAGCCTGTGGCGGCTCACAACAATAAAAACAATTTAAAACACTCAATACAATATTAAAACAGGGCTAGCTACATTAACTCATATAAATAATAAGTAAGGTGGGGGAGATAAAACCCCTCCCCCTCCCCTCCCCTCCCCTCCCCCCCTCCCCAAAGGCCTGGGCAAACAGCCAGGTTTTGCAATTTTGCCGGAATGTCAACAGGCTAGGGGCCAGGCGAGCTTCCTCCGGAAGGGAGTTCCAAAGGCGCGGCGCGGCCTCCGAGAATGCCCTCTCCATTGTGGCCCCCCGCTTTACACGGGGGACCTCCAAGAAGGCACCCCTGGCAGACCGAAGGAGCCGCTCTGGGGCGCGGAGGGCGAGGCGGTCCCTGAGGCATGAGGGGCCCAGACCGTGTAGGGCTTTATAGATCAACACCAAGAACCTGGCTCGACACGCTATCGGCAGCCAGTGCAGAGCTCGCAGCACAGGTGTAATATGCTCCCGACGGCCCGTCCCCGTGAGGAGACGAGCCGCCGCATTCTGCACTAGCTGCAGCCTCCGGACCAGGAACAAGGGACCAGGAACAAGTTCCAGCAGTCGCTTGCTGCCATGCAAGATGGAGCTGAGAGCTCTCTCCAAGAGTTAGCAGAAGATGGCTTAATGGCCCCTCTTTGTCTTGTTCGTTGACTTAAATAGCATTTCAGAGCCTTTGTTTCCCTTCCCGCCTTGGGGAAAAGCTCAAGAGATCATGCCTGTCTACACGTAGACAAAGCCAGCAGGTAGGCACATAGGCAAACTTAATTTGCACCTGAATTGGTTTCTGTCTGGTGTCTCTTTCTGAAACAACATTCTTTATCTCTCTGCATTTTTTGGAGGTTTCCCAATTTTCAGTTTACACTACATGATTACATGACTTGAGTTTTTCAGTTCTTAACTTCAACATTACATACATGTTTATCCTTCAGCTTTACATATTTGTTAAACCTATACTCCCATATCTCTTATGTGTGATCCTATGTTCCTCCGTGACAATCTCGCATAACCAAAAAGTGCGTTTAGCCCTAATCAACATCCCTCTTTCAGGAGAGGGAGAGAGACTGGTATTCAACCCCAGGCACCTCTCTCCAGTTGCTGCCCAAGAAAAGCACTTGAGAGGGCAATGGGAAGATGATAGTTTCTTGTCATTCCACGTGGAAAGAGAAGCAGGATCGCTTCTGCCCCTCTTGGTGCACTTGGAATGTTGGGAGTGGTACTGTCCATGTAAGGGTGCAAAGGGGCGGAGCTTATTCACTGAAGGGTGGAGCTTATTGGCAGAAGGGGAAGTTGTTTTTCCCTCTTTGGGTGCTTGAAAAGTTGGGAGGGATGGAGTAGAGTGTTATACACGAAGAGTAATAATTCATTTCTCTTGTAGTGGTATAGTCTGTGTTTCTCTGCCACATTGGGGCATGATGGGATATAGCTTTTGTCCACATGGGTGGAACTACACAGTTACTTAGGAGCAAAATTGTAACTCTGGAGACAACCAGGTGCTAATAATCTCCAGCTGACCTGGAAACTACTTTGTAGTGATGTGTTTCTGTGAGCACAAAATATTGACTCCGCAGGTAATTTTGTTTATTGCATGGCTATGTATTTGTGGATACATGGCCTTAGCTAACCACTAGGAGCTGCAGTATTTTCAGAATGATCCCCACTGTTTTAAGCACATGGAACAATCAGGAAATGGTGGAAGGGGTAGTATTCTTGAGGAGCAGAAAGCTTCAGCTGTCCATGAAATAGCTTTATTTAATTTTAATGCCAACAAGCATAACAAATGAAGCCAGATTCAGTGTGTGACCCAGAATCCACAATCCTTGCTTGTTCCCGTGAGCTCTAACCTACTTCCTGTTGTATGCCTATAATGACCACAAGATGGCACTACATCATGGTATATGGGCACTGAAAACTGCATACAGGATCAGCGTTTTGCACTTTTTAGCCCTCATCACCATTGTACAAACATGAGGACCTTACAGATGTTACTCCATGAATCCTCCCATTCCTGTGTCGAGGTAGGTCAGGACTATGATTCCCATTTTACAGCTGGGAAAGTAGGGTTGAGAGACAAGACATTCAACCAGAGCTACCTCGTGAATCTGTGGCCAAACCAGGATACCAGTTAGAATCTCCTAGCCACAAGTCCTGTGCTCTTCCCAGTGAGCCACGCTGGTTCTTGAATGAGACAGCCTGGGATGGTTTACCTGCTGGGTACAAATGAATACTTGCCGGCAAAGGGTGCTCACTGATGTGATGGTGCCGCTGTCATCCTGCCTGGCGGTGGGGTGGGGAGCTTCCCAAGGCCAGGTTAGCTCCGGCCGCAGGAACACGCGTTCCCACAGCCTGATCTGGGCAGGGAGGGGAGCGATGTGTGGCTGCTTGGTCACACCCCTGTGCTACCACCATAGCCCCCCCCCCCCACATGATGGGCAGCCATGGCTGGCAATAACAGGCAGCCATAGCTCGCCACCATGGCAGCCCGCTATGCCAGGCCAGGATGGGGCCAGGAATGGATGTTCCCGCCCAGTTCCACCTGCTCTGACCGGACTGTGGGCCCGCTTCATTCTGGGCCCATGTTTTTTAGCCCAGCAGCTAACTCTGGCGGGGTTTGAATCGGGACCATATCTGGTGGGCCCGGAAGAAACGGACCACCGTGGCATTGGCCCAGCGTCAGGGGTTGCCATTGGGAGTGGGGCGCTGGCTGCAGTGTAGGGGAAGAGCTCCCTGCCCCCCCTCCCCTCAGCCGGGGNCCCCCCCCCCCGCCGGGCGGGATGACAGCTGCCTGTCACATTAGTTAACATCTTGTGATGTCCCCAGCAAGAAGCTGGATATGGTTTAAGAAGAACTTACTGTAAGTGAAGCAGTTCTGGGTGGCAGGTTTACTCTTTAGACCCTTGCTTACTATCAGTGTTAATAGACGTGATGTTGGCCTGCTGTGGCCTGGGACCCACCCGGACGCCAGATGTGGGCCTGCTTCTGCCCCAGGGCAGCTGAGTGGCTGGGCCTGGGATACATCCCTGGAAAATCTCTGGAGATGCATCCTGGGCCAAGGGTCATCCACCTGGGCCAATGTAGGTCTGCACATCTGTTTGAGTCCCACCTATCCTCGCCATGCTGCATGTCATTGGGGGGGCACTGCCTACACATCTGTTGCATTCTCCAGGCTAAACATACATACCCAATTCCCTTCAGCCTTTTCTCATAGGTCTGGCATTATATATACTTTATTTAAGTGCATAGACAAAGCCGTTACACTATAACATAAACAAGCACATACAAAAAGGACCGACCACATACAAAACATACATATCTGGTCAAAAACAGGCATACAACAATAGCCAACACTCAAATCCAGCCAAATAAATAAAAGGGGTGCCACAGAGATCAGGGGTCGTGATGGCTCAAGGCCTCCCTCCCATCTCGGAGGGTGCAGGGGCCTTCCTAGCCGCCCTCAAGGCAAGTACTTTAAAGAGAAACCAAGCCACTTTCTTGGTCATAATTTCGTCCCACCCTGCCAAAAATATCATTAGTGCCTGATGGTCAGAGCTCAGTAGCCAGAGATTTGAATAAGAGGAGAGCCATCTAATTCGGAGACTAGCATACAGCCCACAATAAAATAATATATGTGCAAGGGAGTCTACCGCCCGCAAAGGGCAGTCACATAGGCAAGAGGATAGGTGTCTCCCCCGGAAGCGGTCTTCGGTCTCTCCCGAAGGAAACACACCCATCCTTGCCATTGCAAAACACCTCCACACAGAGGGGCTCAGCTGAAATGAGAGATGCGGTCCCGAGGAGGGTGAATACTCATATAGCCCTAAAACAGGGGCCGGCAAGATCTTACATCTGAGAGAGGCCGTTTCATCTTGCACTGTGATATCAGCCAGCCTTTGATTGAACAGTTCTCTAATGCACCTATAATTCAAAGAGTACAAGGTATCAAGTGGAAGGCCCATAGCACATAATTTGGCCCTCACCTGGGTTACCCAGGGATTATCCTCCGTGAGTACCAAAGTAGCCAATGGGGCAGTGTACCCAAAGTGACGTTTCAGCCAATATCCTATGGCTATACACCACACCTGGGCCTCAATGGGAATTAAACCACATTCCCTGCGGAGGGCAGCACTGGGGGCTTGGTTGGGCAAGGCAAGCAGTGATCTTAGAAAGGTAGTTTGCAGTGCACCCTTTCCAGAGCAGTAAATCTCCCGGCTGTCCAGAACTGAGCCCCATAAAGGAGCTGTCCCAGACACTTGGCCTTGAATACCTTAATGGTGGGGACAACCAAATGTCCCCCTCTGGCTCTAAAAAAACTGCAAACTGATCTCCCCAATAATTTGGCTTGCCTAACGGCTGCCTTGACATATACAATCCATGACCCATTGGCCTGGAAAACCAGCCTCAGGTACCTTTAAGATGTTACCTGTTCTAGTTCATGTGCCCCAATAAACCATTTATATATCTTCCTCCTAGGGGAAAAAACCATAACCTTTGTCTTGGTGTAATTGATTTTGAGGAAATTCTGAGAGCAATAAAGATGAAGTGCTCCAAGTTGTCTAGAAAGGCCCAAACGCGACCTGGCCAGCAAAATGGCATCGTCTGCATACAATAAAATTGCCACCTCTTGTTTCCCTATCCTAGGCGGACAGTTGACAAAAGAGGTGACCAAGGGGATGCGGCTATTCAAATAAAGGTTAAAAAGAGCAGGGGCGAGAACACACCCCTGCTTAACCCCCCCACTTGTTCGGTATCTCCTGGGACAAGGAGCCATTGTTGTCTAATCGAACCTGCAAAGAAGTATTATTGTATAGACTTTGTATTAACGCCAACAGCCTCAGATCAATGGATGAATGAGAGAGCTTTGCCCATAGGTGGTTCCTGGACACCAGGTCAAATGCCGCTCGCAAATTCACGAAGGCCGCATAGAGCCCCGTGGACTGCGAGTATTTGGAAATGAAATGGCTTAGGAGAAAGCAATGATCGGAGGTAGAGCGACCTGCTCTAAACCCATTTTGCTCATCTCCTAGTACTCCCTCTTCCTCCATCCATTTGTCCAACCTGCTCAGAAGATACCGAGCGTACATTTTTCTGACCACACAGAGGAGGCTAATGGGCCTATAATTCTTAGCCTCTTCCGGGGAGCCCTTCTTGTATATGGTGACAATCTCGGCCTGTGACCAACCCTTAGGGAGCTCACCGGTTTGGTTGATGCCTGTGAACAGTGCAGCGAGAGCCACAGCCCACCAGGATCGATTGGCCTTAAAGAGGTCAGGTGGAAGGCCATCGGGGCCCGCAGCCTTTCCCCTCTTTAGCCCATCAATAATTGCTTCAATGTCAGCCGACGAAACTGGAGGCCAAGTAGGCAGGGACCATAGTATAGCCAAGGGGGAGGAAGGCCCTGGGTCAAAGGAATATAAAGCGGCAAAATGCCTAACCCATTCTGCCTCCAGAACGTGGTTCCCAGTCCNCGAGTCTTTCCACAACCCCTGATTAGTCTCCAGAATTACGCCGGATTCTTAGATCTTAGGGCTAAATTGATCTTTTCCCATTGCCTAGTATAATACTTCCTCTTCCTCCTCCAAAGGAGCTCCTTATACTCATAGCGCAGGTGCCTAAAAGCTGTCGAGGACAAGGTGCCCCTCCGTCTAAAACACCTGTAAGCAGCTCGCAACAACTTCCTAGCCCAATGGCAATCCCTGTTGAACCAGGAAGGGGAGGGAGGCGTGGGGCCCCTCTCCCTGGCCGGTTTGGCTGCAAAGAACAGAGGTGACAGACCCTCCACAGTCGCCTTATATCCGAGCAAGATCTCCTCTGCATTCTGAGCCTGTTCAAACCCTAACAACCAGGTTTTACCCTCAGAAGAGGACAGCAGGCAGCTAACCCTGCCCTGAAGTTCAGCGTCCCACTTTAGTTTCTGTTTAGCCGGGACAGTTGAAAGGGGTAGGACTGAAAGGGGCAAGGCAGCGGCCTGCAGCTCCCCCCTGGTGATAAAGCCACTTTCCGTAAGCCCCATCTGCACCGGGAAGTGATCGCTGCCTGGCTGAAAGACTACCCTAAACCACTTGACCAAAGGGAAAAGAAAATCTGAAACCATCAGCAGATCTATCACACTAGCCCCCAGTGGGGAGGTAACGGTAAACTCAGCGGGGTGGTCCTGAATAGACCTGCCGTTTAGAATAATAATTCCAGCCGCCACCGCTAGCTCTGCCAGGTGGAGACCACTCCTATTAATTCCCCTATCCTTAGAAAACCTTCCAAGGGCCGAGGCAGAGTCCTCCAATACCCACGGCCCGCCAGCCTGGGCAAGGGCTAGGTCTGAAGCACCTATACGGGCATTAACGTCCCCAGCTAAAAGTATTCCAATTCCTGGATGGGCCTCTTCCAATATTACAAGCAATCTGCTCAGTTCTTCCCAGCATGAGTCTTGATAATAATGCGAGGAAGAGGGAGGGACATAAACATTGAGTAAAGCCACAAGCCCAAGGGGAAAAGCCACTATTGTGCCACACATGAAGGAGTACTGCCTGGGTAAGGGAAGATATTCCACTTTAAGTGTGGTGGAGACAAAGCACAAGCAACCACCACTGGGGCGACCCCTGCCCTGCTTAGGGCAGGCTGCCAGCCCAAAGGTGTCAAAGCCTGCCAAGGAGACCGATCCCTGATGCCATGTCTCCTGGAGACAAATAATGTCATTGGCTCCCAAGAAGGACAGAAACTCTGGGTCATCTGCCTTAGCCTTCCACCCGGCCATGTTCCAAGACAGAACCCTGATCTTTGGAAAATGTCAGTCAGAGGGCTCCCCCTTCGGGGCTTCCCTGGCTAATAGAGGCTGGGGACTCAGAGCCCTAACTGTCTCAAGGAAATTACCCCCCGGGGGGCCTCCGGCCTCTGCACAATCATTAAATGCCTCTAGCTCCAGTGGTTCCAACATAGGGGCCTGAAAGTAGAATAATTCCCCCCTTGAGGTATCTCCAGTCCCACCAAAAACAAATAAAGCGGGACTCCCCTGCCACGTTATCCCTTCAGCTTCCGGTACAGGGATACCCACCCCCTGGGTACCATGCCGGGTGTGTGTGTGTGTTAGTCCCCCCTCCTCATGAGGGCTGAGGAACCTGCTCCTGGTCCACTGAAGAGCAGAGCTAAGCTTATTACCCTCCCCCAATGCTCCCACAACTTCCATTCCCGGGCTTAACCCCCCGTCAACAGACACAAATCTGCCAGCATCTACTTGTATGATCTCGATTCTTGGGGACTGATAGCTTACCAGATGCCCAACTGGCTGGCAAAACCGATCCTGCTCAGTAGGTCTGGCTTTATTCTAGCCCGTTTATCCTCCTCACTCTTCTCAAATTTGCTGACAGCCTTGCTGAGGGGTGGTACCCAAAAGTGATCCATGATCAGTTCACTCTGATCTACTTCAGGTGAGATCTCACTAGTACCAGGTAAAGTGGCACCAAGTCATTATGATGCTTCTAACACAACCTCCAATGGCACTTACCTTCCCGCCCCCCTAACAGAGTGTCCTTGCTGGCTCATGTTCAGTTTATAATCCATTCTTACCATCAGATCTTTCGTGGTGCTGTCCTGCGTAGCCAGTTGTACTCCTCTTCACTTGTGGGGTGGCCAGATATGCAAATTTTAGAGGACATTTATTGTCGCGGGGTTGGGGTCCACTACCCCACTTTCCTGGCTTGGGTGACTCAATTTCCCTCACTTGCAGCCCGTTTGAATCAGTTCTCTCTCTAGCTGATACAATCCTGCAGAGGAGGACAATACTTTTGTCACCCAAGCCCCAGGGGCTTCCCGTTCTCAACTCTTTCTCTCTCTGGGTTCGCAAGTGCGTAAGGGCACAAGAATACTCAGACTGCGTTCCCCAATGTGAGACAACAGAAAACACTTCTTAGTAAAGAAGAAAGTTTATTGATTACATAAACAAAGATAGTTTGAACGCAGAGTGGCACATAAAACAAAAGTAAATAGCACAATCCTAGTCTGTATTGTGTAAGTCCCTAGTTCAGATCTTACCCTACAGAAAGTCCATTTTTCAGCCAGATGTAGTGTGGCTGGGCCTTTGTCTTTCAGCTGGTTAGCCAGCAAAGTCTCTTCTTCCCACTGAACATCAGGGACAAAGATCTCCCCCCTTTTAATATCTTTTCAAGTTTCTTTGTCTGACTTTCCCACCTGGAGAACTCTGTGTGCTTTCCGTCACGTCCACAGGAAGCCATCCATTTACAACTCAATGGGGCTCTGGCTAGTGTCTGCAGTGAATACACATTTGGCATGATTTTGCATTTCTCCCTTGTATGAAGTGAGTTTCCAGTATCTCCTTGTAACACTTATGAGAAATACAGGTTGCAGGGCTGCACTGATGCCAATACAACCCTGTAAGCTGTATTTCTCATGTGTCCTCTAAAATTTGCATATCTGGCCAACCTACTTATGCATAGGGTTGCCATATATGCAAATTTTAGATGGTACTTATGAGACATACAGGTTGCAGGGCTACATTGGTTGCACTCACTTGAAACCTGTATATCTCATAAGTGGATTAGGGGCAGTAGGTGGAGAGCGCGAGGTGATGGAGGCCCCGTCTGGTCCAACTTTGTGGGGGAAGTTTCAGGAAGTGACGCCAGCCGATGCGGCGGATGTCTTGGGGTCTGTGAGAGCCACCTGTTGTGAACTCGATCCATGCCCATCCTGGCTGGTGAAAGCCTCCATGGAGACGCTGGGGATGGTGCTGGCGACGAGGGTGGTCAACGCGTCCTTGCAGCAGGGGAGGTTGTTGGCTAGCCTCAAGGAGTCTGCAGTGCGTCCCCTGCTGAAGAAACCATTGTTGGACGTGGACGCACTCGCCAGCTACCGACCTGTCTCTAACCTGCCCTTTTTAGGGAAGGTTATTGAGCGGGTGGTGGCGATCCAGCTCCAGGCGCATCTAGATGGGATTGGTTTCCTGGACTCTTTTCAATCTGGGTTCCGCCCTGGCACCGAGACGGCGTTGGTGGCCTTCGTCGACGATCTCTGCTGGGAGATGGATGCAGGATGTTCAACATTTCTCATTCTGATAGATCTCTCGGGCGCTTTTGACACCGTGGACCATGGACTGCTGTTGAGATGGCTGCGTGACCTGGGGGGTCTGGACGGGACTGTTCTTGAATGTTCCGCTCATTCCTCTCAGGGAGAAGCCAGCGGGTAGTGTTGGGAGCTGAAACATCTTGCCCCTGCACTTTATCCTGCGACGTTCCGCAGGATTCCNGCAGGGTTCCATTCTGTCTCCATTATTATTTAATGTATATATGCAGCCCTTGGGGGAGGTCGTGAGAGGGTTCGGGGTGCGATGTCACCAATATGCTGATGATACTCAGCTGTACCTCTCTTTTTCAACTGACCCAGACCCTGCTGTCTCGGTGCTATCCCAGTGTCTGGAGGCCGTGGTGGAATGGATGTGGCAGAACAGACTGAAGCTCAACCCTGATAAGACGGAGGTGATGTTGGTGGGGAGAGCGAGGGAGGTGTCAGCCCCTCCTGATTGGGGGGGGGGGTTCGCCCTCCTATAGCTCAGCAGGTTCGGAGTCTGGGGATGTTATTGGACACAGACCTCCGCTTGGAGCAGCAGGTGGAGGTAGTGGCGAAGGCCGCCTTCCGCCAGTTATATCTGGTGCGGAGGCTGTGTCCGTATGTCTCCGGCCTGGACCTGGCCTCCCTCATCCATGCCTTTGTCATCTCGAGGCTGGACTACTGCAATGCGCTCTACGTGGGGCTCCCCTTGTGCCTGGCTCGGAGGCTGCAGCTGGTGCAGAATACAGCGACCCGGCAGCATATAACACCGGTGCTCCAGACTCTGCACTGGCTACCAATAGCGAGCCGAGCCAGGTCTATAAGGCCCTTCACGGTCTGGGCCCCTCTATAAGGCCCTTCACGGTCTGGGCCCCTCGTACCTCAGGGCCCCTCGTACCTCAGGGACCGCCTCGCCCTCCACACCCCAGAGCGACTCCTTCGGACTGCCGGGGGTGCCTTCCTGGAGGTCCCCCGTGTTAAGCGAGGGGCCACAATGGAGAGGGCATTCTCGGTGGCCGCGCCGCGCCTTTGTAATTCCCTCCTAGAGGAGGCCCATCTGGCCCCAAGCCTCTTAACATTCCAGTGAATCTGCAAAACCTGGCTGTTCGCCCAGGCCTTTGGGGAGGTGGGGAGAGGGGTTAGGGTTTTTTATCTCCCTCCACCCTTATTTATTGTATTATTATTTTTTTTTGTTCCCTAGCTGTGTTTTAATTGTTGACTTTATGAGTGTTTTAAAATGTTTTACAATTGTGTTTTTATTTTTGATATTGTTAGCCGCCCCGAGCTGTTTCAGGAGGGGTGGGGTATAAATGTGATTAAATAAATAAATAAGTGCTGCTCTGTAAAAATTGGCATATCTGGCAACCCTACTTGTGCACATACTTGTAACATTATCATTTTAAAAAAAAATCTCTTTTTTTTTTTTTAAAGCACTTTGGGATTATTGCCAGGGAATCAACCGTTGCAGCTTGGAAGGAGGTGGTCATGGGCTTGTCGCCAGAGGTGAAGTTCCCATAGAAGGAAGAGGGGTTGTTTAGGAATGTTTCTAGGGAGGGAGGAGGATGGCAGTGGGAATGAGGAAGGATCTGCAGCAGGCAGAGGTGGGAAGGCAGGTGGGCTGAACCTTGTGTGCTTTGCAGCAGGATGGGGGTGGCACATCCATCTGGCAGAAAGTCGTAAATAATCCCTTTTCAGTGCAGGTGGGTGGACTAACTGCCCTGCAAAGCTGCTTCCAATCCTGTAGTTGTATGATTCTGTAACCCTTGCTCTTCCAGGAGCTACCGTACTTGATAGCTGCTGCCTTCAGAGCCAGTTCTACAGCCCAGAGGAGAGCATCTCACTTCATACTCCTGCAGGTCTGCAAAAGGGAGAACCTGAAACAGCTCAGGTGGCTTCCTCTTACTTTCACTTCCCCCTCCACAAAGGCTCAGGCTTTGTGGAAGGGGTTTTCCCCAGGGTGCAGGGAAGTGCGTTACAGGTATGTATGATATTTATTTATTTAGGCAACCTTTTAGATATATGAAAACTGCTATTATGGCTCCCGCCCCACCCGTTAAATCTTTTTTTCTCTAGGTTAAACATACCCAAGTCCCTTTCCTCATGCAACCTGCATTCAAGCCCCTTTCTCATCTTCATGTTTTTCCTCTCAATCCTTTTACGTTTGCCTACATCCTTTCCTTGGGCAGGCTGGAAGGGCTGCTTGGGTCCGATCAGGCTCAGTCTTGTATGCCTGGCTCTAGTTCAGGATAACCCAGCAGTCACTGGCAGAGCCAACCTGTATCTCTGAGGTTGTGGGGGGCACTTTGAAAATGAGTACAAGCTCTGAGGGCCACAGAGAAGTTGGGGTTGAGGGGCACTTAAGTGAGTGAGCATACTGCTTAGGAGGAAGAGGGTCCAAATCATGGATCTGTCTTCTGTCCTTGTGTGCAGGGCCCCATCTCGGCTCCCTTCCCCGGAGCTCAGTCTGTTCGTGGTTGAGGGAAGGGACTAGTTTCAGGGTTGGAAAGGGCCCACATAAAAACTAGCCGTAGGCTGCATTTGGCCCATAGCCCTGAGGTTCCCTTGAAACCTGAATACCTAGCCCTAGTGTTTGTGTGTTGAATATGGAAGCCGAACGGGCTTTTTTGTGTGTTTGTGTATTCTCGAAACCTGAATGCACAGCCCCAGTAGCTACGCCCATGGCAGCAGCTAAGCACTGTCTGCAGCTGTGCTTTCTGGGAGCACAACCCGTGTTAAGATTGCAACACAAAGTGTGTTTGGTATTGTTTGCAAAACAGACATTCTGTGCAAATGTGTGTTTAACACCCAAACTAGTGGCTAGCGTTACATGCTGTAATTTCTGTACTACAGGAACATAAAGCCCCCCCAAAGTCTGGAATCTTTTTGGAGGGGGGGAGGGGAAAGAGGACAAAAACATGCTAACACAAGCAAGGAAAAGCTGGCTGAGAATCTTTGACTTCAGAACAGCAGCAACAAATCGTTTGCACTTGGCAGGATAAATTTCCTTGCAAAGGAGGAAAGAGCAGAGAAAGTTCTAAGCAAGAGAGAAGCAACAGACTGACCAATCATCCAGACAATAACTAGACAGAAAAATCCTAACTCTCTGCTGTTCAACAATGTTGGAACAGCACTGGAGAGCTTTGTGCTGGCACTGGAATAGCCACAAATTGGCAGTGTAGAAATGCTTGAAACTAGGGACTCGTTAGACCAGAGAAAATTCAAACAAAAGATATGTCTTTGCACTTTTCATTGATACGTCTGATAATGGGGTGACATTAGATTGGTGGGGCAGCAGGTTAATTGATTTCCCCCCCACAACACGTTCAGACAGTAGTAAAACTGGTAATAGAACCTATGGCTCCTGGAGTCCCAGCCCCTGGCAGCCATAAAAACTTGAACAACCTACTATGACTCATAAAATCATAGAGTTGGAAGGGACCTCAGGGGTCATCTAGTCGAACCCCCTGCTCAGTGCAGGAAACACACAGCTACAGCATCTCCAACAGGTGTCCCTCGAGCCTCTGTCTGAAAACTGCCAGTCAAGGAGAGCCCATCACCACCTCCTTAGGCAATCTGTTCCGCTGCTTTTACCGTTAGAAAATTCTTCCTAACGTTCAACCAAAATCTGCTTTCTCGTTTTGCTGTTTGCCTGGAAATGATAGCAGTGATCTCCAGGAAACAGATCACGCCCCTAGACAAAAGCATTCTTAGGAATTGTGACATCCTGTGCAAAACTGCAAGTTGGTGCACTTGGCGTTTTATTTATTTATTTTATTTATTTATTTATTTCAATAGATTTCTATCCTACCCCTCCTGCAAAAGCAGCCCAGTTGGTGGGGTTTCTGTTAGTGTAGGGCTGGATTAGGTGTTGAATGCATTCAGAAACTCTGGTGGGACAGGTTTAAGGGTTGGTGTGCTCCGAGGTCCCAGTGGAGCCCCTGTTAGGATAGGGTGGATTAAAGGTTGACACACTTGGAAATCCTGGTGGAGCCCCTCCTACTGTAGGGCTGGGACACTTGGAGACCCAAGTGGGGCTCCTCCTAGCACAGGGGTTTGTGCAGCTGCAGTGCTGAAAGGACACTTCTGCTCCTAGAATGGCACCACGGCGGGGCTTCCATGCTCCTCTCCCTACTTTCATGCAGATGCATGAGAGTTTCAACCACTAGGGATATAAAAGAGGCTGACTGTCCAGAGCACTGGGTTGGCTTCCCCCATATCTCTGGAGATCACCTCACTTCAGGGTGTCCTTATTGCCAATGCATGACGAATGTTACAAGAGGATCAACATAGGTTTTTTCTCCTTCTGAGATTCCTTTAGAAGTTCCCCCCCCATGGCAGGAAAAAGCTGAGAGTAAGGGAGCAGCCCAGCTCCAGGCTGCAGATGTGCTGCAGTTTGGGGGGTCCAGTTCAAAATCGTGACTGCTATGTTGTTCAGGAAATTTTGGCTTCAGTTGAAACCTGAATACCTAGCCCTAGTATTTGTTTTTTGAATATAGAAACCGAAAGGGGCTTTTTTTTATTTGTGTTATTGAAACCCGAAAGCACAGCCCCTAATAGCTACGCCCTTGGCAGCGTAGGAAGGTTTGCTCCAGACCCGGGTGACTGAGGAACTGAATATTCTCATATGCATTTCTACGGGGGCCCCTAAGGGAAAAAGCACTTTCTTGTTTAACTCCCACTGGCAAGAACACTCTCTGACTATCCCATACAAAGTGCATCTGTCTTCCAAATTCAGGCTTTCCCTTTAAGCAATTTACAAACTTGTACTATTAAAATGCCTTCTCCTAATTCAAGGTACCATCTCTGCCCTCCGCACAGTGGAAGGGAAACGAGACCTATGAGGTCATGTTCTAGTCACATGACCACTGTAGCATCTGTCAACTGTGATACAATTACTAAGACATAACTGTACATTTATGACATTCAAACCTGCTAAGCCAAGCCTCTCCTCCTTTGGTGTGCTAGCAGTTTCTCCACTTAGGGATCATATTAAAACTTATCTAAGCAAACCCAGGCTGCAAATCAGAATGCCTGAATATTTATTTGGAAACTGTTCATTGTGCTGAATTCCTCACTGGAATCACACTGGGAAACTTTCATAAGCAAAAATCCCTTCCACCAAAAGGCTGTCTTCCTCTCTCTTTTGTTTGGGGTTTGTGTGTGTGTGCGCATTAGATTCAACTTAGCTTGGGGAGAACTCTTAGCCTGTCTGAACAAACACACATCACTGCTGATTTTAAGTGAAAAGTTGAGACTCTTAAGTACACAAAGAGCAGGAAACTTATGCTTGATTCTCATATCACACAGACAAGAGACAAAAGCTGCAATCCACAAACTACTTACTCCGGAGTAATCCCACTGAAGAGTGTGGGATTACTTTGGCAGCAGTGAGGCGGGTACTATTAGGAGCAGGCGCTCCCAGAAGTGGAGGAGCATATCTAAAGCCTAGCACCTGGGTTGGGCATGGTAGGAGCCTAGCCTAGAGTATAAAAGCCTGAGCCCAGAAGTCAGGGGAGGAAGAGAAGATCCAGAGCAGGTTTCAGTAGGTGAAAAGCTGCAGAGGAATGAGGAAGAGCTCTGCCTCTCAAGCCTGAGCCAGAGAGGGTTACCTGGGCTGAGGACTTGGGGAGCTGCTTGGGAGCAGCCAGAGGAGACTGTGAAGAGGCAGCAGCTTAGAGGGAGCAAGAACCGTGAGAGCACAAGAGACTTTCCTGGCTTGAAAGACTAAGGCAGGCGCAGAGGGGGTTGCTTGAGCCAGAAGAATTGGTGGGTGGGCTCCAAGGGGGACTCTGCCTGACCCAGAGATGGTGAGTAAGAGCCAGAGGGCTTGTGCTTGGCTAAAGAGAGCTAATCTTGAAGACAGGCAGTGGGTTTGTGCCTGCCGGCTAAAGAGACTGAGAGCTAATTCCCAAGGCAAGTGACTCTTGAGCTAAAAATTCCCTGCTGAATTGGGTCTGATCCTGCAAGAGCTTATCCTGTGTGGACCACACCCTCGTACAGATAGGAGTAGACAAAATTTTATTTATTTTGGTATTTTAAAAAGTTTCATTTGAGCACACGTCAGTAAGGAAACCCATGCAAGAGCCTGACAGTGACTACAGCCTGTCTGAGCAGAGTGTTGGCAAGACCAAAACTATGTCTTTACAACGCCAAACCTCAGCCAGCTACAGTACATGTCGATGGTTAATGCAGCTACGTTACATGAGAGGAGTTTGTTGGTTTCGACCATAGAGTGGGCAGGTCAGGAGTCCATAGTGCAAAGATAGTGGCTACAATTGGGCCTTCCAGTTCGCTGTCTCTGCAGAGACCAAAGAATTAAATGACACGACGAATGAACTGTTGCACCCTTTTCTCCACAGATGAACTACCACCCACGTTATGTAGAAGTTGTAGAGCTATAGCAGACATGCCAGCCCTAGACTAAAGATTTTCAGATACTCCCATGTGTTTAGCCCAGGGCTGGGGAACCTTTTCCCTCCCAGGGGCTGCTTTGAACATTTAGCACAATCTCTGAGGTCTGCATAGGGCGGTGCTCTGGGAGAGGAGGCTCCAGATCATGGATCTCAGAACCATGGCTCTGTCACCTGTCCTTACGTACATGCCTTCCTCTCCCCTCTCTTACCATGAGCTCGGTTTTTCAGTGCTTTGGGGCTGGAACTGGATGCAGGGGCCAGATCCAGGAACTGGAATAGAGCCCCATAGAACTGTCCATGGGCTGCATTTGGCCCTGGCTGGGCCTGAGGTCCCTCATCCCAGGTCTATGGGGAAATTTTCCCCTATGGGGAAAGTTTCACCTGACTGGCTCCCTGTCCGTCCCCCCCATTCCCCCCCCCCCCCCCCCCCCCCCCCCCCCCCCCCCCCCCCAGCTCCTGACAGTAAGAGTCGGCAAGAAGAGCTCTCTCCCCCATGGCCCTCGTGAGCAACAGAGAGTTTCGGAGGCAGGGAGCAGAGCAGCGGGCAGGGATGTTTTTACAAGATGGGTGAGGGGAAGTAGAAATTACTCTGATGCCCCCCAGGGCGAGGAGGGAGTGAATGGCCCCAGAACTACTCACCCAGGCCTGGCATCGGTGGGAAGCTGGTGCTCCATTATAGCTGCAGTAGGAGAAGAGGTTCACAGGGGGCAAGCAATGCTAAAAGTATATTGGGGGAGGGGAGTCTCCCATTTTAAAAAATATGGGACACAATTTCAAGGGCTGAATAATAGGGACAGGTGGTGCCGTTTTATCGGGGCTCATGAGCCTGGGGGCCCACACTCCCTGGGGTGGTCTTGTTACACCTGTCGCTGGAAGGGGTAGGCCTGGAGGGGTTATTCCATCTTCTGGAGCAGGGCCCATTCCAACCTAGCCGCATCCCCGTACAATTTGCATAAAGTCGACATGATGGCTGTGCAATCCCAGGTTACCCTTAGACTCTAGTACCCTTGGAGGGGAAAAGGAAATTCAATTGCAGCCCCGTGTACGTAGGGGATGGGGGGGAGGGGGACCCCAAGAACTTGGACTCCTTACCCCCTTTGTGGGCACTGGTTCCTCGCAGAATTCTGAGATGGAGCGGAGGGAGAGATCCTGGATCACTTCCCATTCCGAGTCCTGCAGGAGGGGGGTGGGTCTAGCTTTCCCCCCAGCCCCCCGTCCCCCCGCAATATCTGTTGGGGAATACAGCTGTTCCTTGGCCTTTAGGGGCTCTCTGGCAAGTTTTCTTGTACATCTGTCTAGGAGGAAGAGTTGGTGCCTGCTGCTCCCACCCTTTACAGCTCTCCTAGGCAAGGGTGAGCTGTTGGATTCAGAATGAATTAACAAAATTGATCAACCATGGTTTTAGGAGAAGTGGGGTGCCCTTCATCCCACCATGCCACGCTCTAGACAAGCCGGCTTATTCAGTCTATGGCTGAAGCTAATATTTGGTACAAATACTGAATTCTACCAATGTGGTGGTCTGTCTCTCTGTATTTATTTATTTATTTAATCCCATAGAATTTTAGGGTCGGAAGGGAACTCAAGCATCATCTAGTCTAATCCCCTGCCATACAAAAAAGTATGGAAACCAATAAAAATTTTAAACTACAGAAAATTCTAACTAAAGTCACTCACCTCTGCCAATCCCTACCCGTTACCCAGGTGCTTTTAGGACCCACTGCTGGTTCACCTAAAGATGTTTCCTCCTCCCTCTTTACCTTCCCCTCTTAAATTGGTTTGAAATAGATTTGTATTTTAAATGAATTTTATATTTTATCAAACTTTTATGTTGTGAAGCACTCTGAATGCTATTTTGTGGAGAGGGGCGCTTAGAAATAAGAATTATTTCTATATTTCTAATTCTTATTGAAAGGGGTGGGCCATGGTTCAGGTGGTAAAGTGCATGTTTTGCATGTGTAAGGTCCTAAATTCAATCCCCAGCATCTCCGATTTAGGATCTATGGTAGCACACCTGGGTGAGGCCTCTGCCGGGGATCCTGGAGGGTCTCGGGTAGCACGCCTGGGTGAGGCCTCTGCCGGGGATCCTGGAGGGTCTCGGGTAGCACGCCTGGGTGAGGCCTCTGCCGGGGATCCTGGAGGGTCTCGGGTAGCACGCCTGGGTGAGGCCTCTGCTGGGGATCCTGGAGGGTCTCGGGTAGCACGCCTGGGTGAGGCCTCTGCTGGGGATCCTGGAGGGTCTTGGGTAGCACGCCTGGGCGAGGCTTCTGCCGGGGATCCTGGAGGGTCTCGGGTAGCACGCCTGGGTGAGGCCTCTGCTGGGGATCCTGGAGGGTCTTGGGTAGCACGCCTGGGTGAGGCCTCTTCTGGAGACCCGGGAGTGCTGGATTTGGAACCCTGCTGCCGTGTCAGGTTGTGACAATACTGGGCTAAGATGGACCATTTATCTGACTTAGTTAGGCATATCCTTATATTATTCATTTAAAAAGTCTGGCCAAATAAGTAGATCTTACACCAACGCTGTGGAAGTCCCTCCCGACGAAGGTCCGCTTGGCCCCAGACCTACCCTCTTTCTGTAGACAGTGTGAGACCTGGCTGTTCCACCAGACTTTTGGCAAGGGAGAAGACGGGTGATGGGTGGGAGGTTGGTAAGGGGAGATGGAGGGTTTTTATTGTATTTTTATAGTGCTATGCCTATTTGTATTTTTGTTTTTTAATGTTGTTGTTTATATTTTTATGCACTGAATATGTTGTGAGCCGCCCAGAGCTGTAATAGCAGGATAATAAATCTAAGATTTATAGGCAGCCTATAAATCTAAGAAAATAAATAAATAACATACATTGCCTCCCCAAAATGCTCATGCTTTGATGAACTTCCAGAGGATGGGGATGGTTCCAGAGCTGTGGAGCAGCTGCCAATCAGCTCTCTCTGCAGCCTTGCCATATGGACTTTGTGCAATGACGATGTGCATGATGCATAAAGTGATTTGCAAGAGGGAAAATATTTTAATGGAGTGGATAACAAAACTCTATTCACTTTCCACTTTGTTCATGGATCCGAATATTCATTTGCCTTATTTTGTCTTCGATGTTTTGCTCCATTCTTTGGTTACTTCATTGATTTGGTATTTCTTTGGGATTCCTTTCACTTTGGTGGAACAGCACCAGAGCACTGTTTCGCCGTAGGGGCTGCTTTTGCACGAGATGGTAATTGCTTCCTGCAAGTTTTATGCTCGTGTGAGTGCACTTTCCAACGTTCATCCCGCAAGTTCAGGTTACAGTAATTAATTGTGTGTTACCAGTCTTGGAAATCCTACTCTTTACAGTGATGAGTGTTGTTGTTGTGCAAAAGTTTGAACATGGGAATGCTGTTCCTGTGATGGTGGTTATACTCGTGCCAAATCGTGAACGTGGGAATGCTAGTGCTATTACAGTTGAGCGATCGGTCCTTCAGGGGCCATTGCGATGTCAGTAACAATCACATAAAAGAAACTCGTGGGAGGTATGTCCCGTGAAAATGGGTACCCAGAAATTAATTCCATTATTAGTGATGCCACCGAGAATGGGGGGGGGGGGGAGGGGGCGTGAACAATTATGGGAGAAAATGTCTTGTGTGACAGTGGCCACTGTGGTGAAGCATGTGATTTAGCAATGCTAAATGGTACTGCTAAATGGTACTGCCAAAGTGACGGGAGCACAGAACACGGAACACACACAAACACGGGAAACGCTACATGCCAAACCCAAGTCTGCTGCTCTAGAAAATCTGGGGTAGCAGTTCTGGGCTTGGGTCCATGTTAGCTAATGGGAGGTGGGGACCCTGTCTGGCGGGGAACTGGGCAAGAGATGAAGGTGGGGCTTTCTCAAGCTTTTAGCAGCATTCCACATCTCTTTCAAGGTGGTGGTGCAGCTGGAAGGCCGGGGGGTGTAGTCTGCTGACAGCAGAATCCACGGGGAAACGCCAGGGGCTGCACCTGCCAGATGTGGATGCACCCACACATTAAGCAGCACATGTGAACGCCTCTTACAGGAGTTATTTCTTTTTATCTTATTAGTCAGAATTTATAGACTACTGCTGGTTCCCCTTTATGTATTCTGTCCTCTTTCTTTACCTTCCCATTTTAAATAGTTTTTACATTGTTTTATTTGTATTTTTATTGTTTTCTTGTAAAGCACTCTGGATGCCCTTTGGTGGGGGGCTGGGTTCTATAAAATAAATTATTATTATTATTATTATTATTTTATTATATAGTGCCAACAATGTACCTGGCATTGAACAATCATTAATAGGGCCCTGCTCTTAGGGGCTTACGATCTAGTAGAGACAAGGGCGTAGCAATGACAAGGAGTCCCGCGGGACAGGCAGTGCAGCTGTACTACTACCAATCATTTCTATAGCGCTACTAGGCGTACGCAGCACTTTACAATCACAGATTTTGGAGACGGGTCCCTGCCCGGTGGGCTTACAATCTAAGATGAACAAGGGTGAGGGGAACACAGGGAAAGACGCACATGCGCATATTCCCATTTTATAGATGGGGAACTGAGGTTGAGAGATTGTGACTTGCCCAAAGCCATCCAGGGTGTTTTCAGACGTGATGGTGCATGGCGTAGCCCCGCCCCCTGCGCTGCTGAGCACAGGCCGCCCACCTCTTTGACGGGCAGGCACGGCAGCCTATGGCCATTTTTTTTTTACATGGCTGCCCCTACTCGGTGTTTGGGCGGGTGTGTGTGGGGGGGGTGTCTATGGAAACGGCTGGTGGTGGGTGGAGGGATGGGTGGGGGTGTTCGTCCATGTGAACACCAAGCGGGATGGGTGGGGGTGCGTGTGGCCAGACTCCAGCCCTTCCCTTATTCTCATCAGTGATGCAGCGGTCACATCTGAAGGATGGCCGGCCTCATCACCGACCGGGATTGGGGAATGATCCCGGTCCGTGATTCAGTGTGGCGGGCCCAGAAGCCCGTCACGTCTGAAAATACCCTTTATTTGAATTACCATTGGGGGAGGGGGGAGTGACTGATGCTCTGGTAACTCAGGCTTCTTTTCTATGTTCAAGTGTTGGGGCAGCCACGCTGGATGGTCTCTACTCCTAGCCATCTGCTGGAGGGGAAAACACGGAGGAGAAGCAAGGGGGGAAATTTAAACTATGCAGAAAATAAAAAAGTATCAATAAGGAAAAACAAGTACATTATCATTATTACTTTTTTCTTCAGACAATGCACAATTAACTTGTGGAACTCCTTACCTTAGGATGTAACAAAGGCCAGTAGTATGACTGGATTCAAAAAGCTTGTCAGTGGCTATTAGCCAAGTTTGTAATAGTCAACGGCGCAATCTCTGACTGAAGGAAGCTGGGAACAACAGGGAATAGATCACTTCGTATGTGGCCTGCTTGTGTACACTTCCTCTGAAGCACCCAGTGCTGGTCACGGTCAGACAGGATACTGGGATAGGTGAACCTTTAACCTGCCCCAGATGGACAATTCTTAGTACTATTGATCATTTGTATAGTATTGATCATTTTTCTCTCTCTCTCAGGCTGGGTAGGGGTCGTTCGCAACACAGCTACAAAGCAAGGGGGCCAGTCTCACAGGCTCAAGGCACTGATCAGCGACAGGGACTAGCAGTCAGAGAGCTCCTATTATATCCTGCTACTTGCAGGAACGCTGGCGCAGCCACTCTGAGCGGTGGGGGCTGTGGTGCAGGGGGGCGTGGCTTGCCGTGACGTGCGTGGGCGGGGCTGAACGCCAGCAGCTGTGTCACTCTCCGCCACCACTTGTTGCGGTGGCCGTGTGTTTACAGGCCCTGTTTCTTCTAGCCCTGCAGAGGGCTCTGAGGATGGTGCCGCCGGGATCTCGAGCCGCGGCGGTGCTGCGGGGCATCTAAGACAGGTATGGGGGCATTGTTGGACCCTGAAGGGGATCCTACCCCACCTCGTCAGACCCCGCTGCCAGGGCCTGACAAGGAGCAAGCCCAGACTACAGACCTGGGATACCAGCGGGGGGCGGACCCCATCACCGCCACATCCACTGCCCTTCCCACCACCATCACCTCCATCTTGTTGGGATTCCGCTTCAGTCGATTCGCCTTCATCCAATCCCCCAACAGCCACCAGACATCGGGTAAGCACCGAGACTGCCGGGTCTGGGTCAGATGAAAATGAGAGTTAGAGTTGAGTGTCATCAGCATATTGATGACACCACATCCCATACCGTCTCACGACCTCGCCAAGTGGCTGCATATACACGTTGAACAAGAGCAGGGACAGAATAGAACCTTGTGGGACACCACAGGTGAGGTCCCGTGGAGATGAAGAACACACTGAGTTCTCCCAGCCAGGAAGGAGTGGAACCAGTCAAGGAAAATCCCACCCACTCCAGCTTGAGCCCGCAACCGAGTCACCAACTGTAATGTTGAGGAGTCCACACTCTGTTTTGTAGAAGTTTCAGCAGACAGAAGTCTGGAGCAAGTCCAGACTAGATTCTTAGAGGTTACCCAGTTAACCAGTAGAGGGAGCCTGGCTGGAATACTGCTAGCAAGGGGAACTCTGAGGAAAAAAGAAAGACCTGGCTGTGTAGGCCTTGTTGTTGTGCTGATGCCATTAATAAAGAAAATAAATAACCCTATGCTGCTTGCTGCCTCACCTTCATACTCTTCAGTATTTTACATCAACCTCTCATGGTCAATGGTATCAAAAGCAGCTGACAGATCTAACAAAATTAGCAGGGTTGAATAACCCTGATCTAATTCACAGTGAAGGTCGTCAACCAAGGCCACAAGCGCAGTCTCCGTGCCTTAGCCCGGACGAAAGCTGGACTGAAAGGGATCCAGATAACCAATGCGGTCTAGATGCCCTTGCAGCTGCTGGGCCACCTCCTGCTCAATAACCTTTCCTAAAAAGGGAAGGTTAGAGACTGGCTGATAACTGGCGAGGGTATCAATGTCAAGTGATGGTTTTTTGAGCAGAGGCCGCACCACTGCCTCTTTGAGGCAGCCCAGCACTCTGCCCTCCCGAAGGGAGGCACTGATCACCCCCGGCTCCACTGTTTCTCGGCTAGCCTTAACCAGCCAGGAACGGGCACGGGTCAAGTTCACAAAATGTGGCCCTAACAGCCCCAAGAACATCCCTCACCCTGGTGGACGACAAGGCGGGGCTTCCACAACCTCTAGTTCACCCACTGCAATAAGTGCGGCATAACCATTCAGTTATGGTGAATCCGAGCGATTTTTCTCTGCAAAATAGTCACCAAACACCTCACAGCGGGGACTGGATGACTCTGATTCCGGGCAGGGAGGAAGAGGACCGACCAACCACCCGAAAAAGCTCCGCTGGATGAGATTTTGCAGAGGCGATACAGACAGCAAAAAAGGAAATTTTGCTGCCCTTACAGCTACAGCATAGGCACACAAACTGGCTCTATGCTGCAATCTGTCAGCTTCAGCACGTGAATGACGCCACCGTCGCTCCAACCGCCACCCTTCCCGCTCCAGCAATGTCAGGCCCTCTGTAAACCATGGAGGCTTGAGGAGCCATCGCTTAAATGCACACATTTAAGAATTTTGACTTAATAGGCTGAGTTGTAACTTGAACCATCAGTCCTGCACATACAAACATATGTACAGAGAGCCTCTCAAACAGACTTTCCTTTTTTTCCAGTTCAGCTCCAAAGTTAGTCAGTGAACTATTACAAATTTTCATAAACACATGCAAATCTATGCAAATTAGGGGTGGCATGAAGTACCTATTTCTCTCCGTCAAATGTTGGAGGGTATGAGATATGCTAAAATTGATCAAAATTCAAGACAAGGCAAACCTAGTGAATAGACCTAACCTGCAAAGCCCAGATTCATATCTGAATTTCAAGAGGTGGCACTGGGGGTGTTTTCACACAGACATTTAATTAGGAATTCGGGCTTTAATTCTTACTTCAGCTGTCCGTGTGAATACTGCAAATCCTTGTTGAGCAGTACGGTTTAGTGAAAAACTAGGTATTTGTAAACCCTTGTTGTTAGGGTTTACAACATCCGGATGCCAAAATAATCCTGATTAGTGTCTGTGTGAATAATCAGGATTAGTCAATCCTGATTAAAGACACAGAATGCAGCGTAAAGACTTTACCTAAGCTCTGGGAATTTTCAGCTCTATGGTACATAGGGGCATGTGACTGTGGAGCGATCATATTGCCTCCATTATCGGTCCACAGTGCATCATCGAGCACCAAGTTTAAAACCCCGGAGAAGAAAGGGGAGAATCTCCATTTTCTTCTCCACCCGTGTACACTGCTTTAATAAATTATTGATTTTCACTACTGCTTTTCTATACAGACATCAAAAGGTTTAAATATTGCATGTCTCATTGCCCTGGGGTACTGGGATACACCCAGTACATTCACTTAAAAAGTTTCATGCCACAAGGGCAAGGTGGGGGAAACCGCTGGAACAGAGAGTGGAGGGTTGGAGGGCTTTTTAAATTAGGGCGCTTGCAGATGGGAGCAGCGGGAGGGGGAACTTGAGTGCGCTTTCATCGGAGTGAGCGCTGCTCGATGTGGTGGAGGAAACCGCTGGGGTGGAGAGTGGTGTGACTCTTTAAATGATGCCACTTGCAGAGGGGAGCAGCAGGTGGGGGAACGTCAGTGAAGCTCCGCTCATGTACGGGGGTAGAGGGGTTTGGCCACTTCAAAAGTGACGTTGCAGAAAAAGGACGTGGGAGACCCAGAAAACATTGTGCTGAGCGTGGCAGCAAAGCCCCGGGCAGGGGGCAGTCTCACAGGCTCTAAGCACTGATCACTGGCAAGGGCTCTGAGCCGTAGAGCTGCTTTTATCCCCTGCTGAGGGCAGGGAATGCTGGTGCAGGCGCTCTGAGCACCGTGGCTGAAACGTGGGAGGTGTGGCCAAGCAGAGCTGCGGTGGCATAGCCCGACCAGGCTGAGGGCTCACAGCTTGGTCACGCAGCTCCAGGGCTGCCTGTATCTGAGCCAGGGAAGCCTCCGTACCATCCAGGAAGCCCCCTGCTGGATCTGCTGCACTCCTGCACTGGATCTGATGGCGCTAGAGGCACAGATCCCGGCGGTGGAGCCGCAGGACCCAGAGGAGCCATAGTGCGGCCCCCCAAGGGTTCTCTGTCAGGTGAGTCCTGGCGACCCCATGCCTGATCCCTCCCCCGAACCCACAGGCCCGGTACAGGGGTCTGACAGTTATACAATGAACTGTTGACAATGTCGGGTAGACAACTTTATACAATCAGTTGTACACAGTGCAATTCTGCGCAAAAGGACAGAGTTAAGGCAGATTGAAAAATTGTTTGTCATTGAATGATAATAAAGAAATGATCAATAAAGAAATAATGTGATAGTTTAGTTAGTGATAAATAATAAAAGTATTGTGGGAAGTAAATATGCTGCTTATTTACTCGGGTAAGTATCACGAGGAGTAAGTTTGCTGCTTGCCGCTGCTGCTGTACTACTAGCAGGCAGAGGCAGGTGAGGGATGGGGACCGTGATCCGCCCCTGGACTTCCCTTCATTGTTTGTAATCACAGAACATGTGTTGCTGGGGGAAAGCTAGAATGGTTGCTTTGGCATAACAGGGCCCACTGGGGTTCGCCCCAGTCTCCCGGCACCCTGTTACCCACTTATTTACTGGCCTGTTACCCGCTGCCACCACCCCAGAGCTTTTTATTTATTCAGATTCCGGCCTCATTCCTCTGGGGAGAATGAGACCTATTCTGCTTCTTTATAACAGTCAGGCTCACGAGCCCGTATAAAACAGTTCCCAGTTTCTGCCACCCAAGCGTACAGAGGCGTATTTGCTAACACACACACATACACACAGATCATTTAGATCAAAAAGAAAGAATACTTTACTGATAACATAAACCCAGCATCACAGGCTACAACCATGTGAGGTATTTTGAATCCTTGAGCAAAAGCAATTGATCAGAACAGTTTAGGCACAATGGCCTTTTTAGAAGCATCT
>QEPC01005252.1:1559975-1572870 GCA_003113815.1 Sphenodon punctatus
AGAACAGTTTAGGCACAATGGCCTTTTTAGAAGCATCTGGCCTAAACTGGTCCCTCAGATCTAACATTCAATTACTTACAGCTTCAGGTGCTCCTTTGCCTTGCAGCAAAGGGGTTCAGTCCTTAGGTTTAGTTTAATCCCAACAGGCCAGGAGCCATTCCCTTAGCTCCTCAGCACCAGGTCAGTGTCCAGAGCAAACAGAAGACAAAAATGGAAGAGAGCCCTGAGAGGTGTGACTTTTCTTTTTAAAAGCCCCTTGCCCCTCAATTGTGATTGGTCCTTGGGAGGTTGCCTGGCTGTACCTTCCCCTGGTATTGCGAAATCCTGCCTAGTAGCAACTGGAAGCCAGAGTGTCAGTGAAGGTCAGCTGGAAAGGGCAGGGCTGCTCCTGGCAGCTTCTGCCACAGTTGCCAACCGGAAGTTTTTGCTCTACGGACTCCCATTGAACAGCATTGTTCAATGAGAGTTTGCTACCGCCTTAACTAAAGAGCTACGATTGTGGCCCTATAATCACTTCTGCTGGCTGGCGCATGTGCAGTCGAGCAGCCGCTGACCACCAAAAAACAGCATAAGGAAAATTGCTTGACTCTGCTTTTTAAAATCACGTAACTTTATCAGGAGCCAGCTCTGTAACAAAGACTTTACGTTCTAGTCAGTTTCATGTCAATTACCCACTTGCCTCAGAAAGCCAGCAAAAGGTAGCTCTAGTCAGTTTGCATGTCAATTATCCCCTTGCCTCACTCCATCGTTTCCACTCTGTATGAAAAGTTGCATGACTTTTATGCATTCACTCCCTGGAGAGGATTTTTAGTGATCCATATCTCCTCCCCCTGGATGAGTTGAGCCCCCAGACTTCACAGCCTTGGAGCATGAGATCTAGATCAAGTGCTGGTGTAGTGTGATAATGATTGGTGCAGCCAAAAAGGAGTTATTAAGCATTACAAAATCAGTTCTGCCGGCTAGTGCATGCGCAGTTGAGCAGCTGCTGACTGCCAAAAACCAGCACAAGGAAAATTATGCGACTCTGCTTTTTAAAGTCACTTAACTTTATCAGGAGCCAGCTCTGTCACAAAGACTTTAAGCTCTAGTCCATTTCACGTCAATGACCATCTGGCCTCACTCCTTTTTGTCTCCTAAAAGTCTGCAACTTTTCATACAGAATGAAAAGTCTGCAACTTTCCTTATGCTGTTTTTTTCCTAACAACACAAATGACGCTTAGCAGCTGCTCGACTGCGCATGCACCAGCCAGCAGAACAGAGTTTTTAATATTTAATCGTTTTTGGCAGCACCAATCATTATCACACTACACCAGCACTGTAGCTCAAGCCATTTCCTCAATATTGGGACTCCAGCAGTCCCCTGTTTATAATGGAGACTGGTTCTGCCTTTAACTTTCTTGCAGCTGCTGCTGCAAGAAAATGTCTATGTGAAAACACCCTGGGTTATAGAGGGTACATCTGGAGATTTTGGGGCAATGTAGGGTGCAGCTGGAAAAGCTACGTCAGAACCCATAACTGGCCTTAGAGAATTCCCAGATGTAGGGTTTAAGTTCCTCTGTAACACAAAAATATAGGTGGGGGACCCTCTGTTCTTCTCCATAAAGGTCTTTTGTTTTTAAAACTTGAAATTTTAGAACAATTTGTTCATACCTCAGGGACTGCCTCGCCCTCCGCGCCCCAGAGCGGCTCCTTCGGTCTGCCAGGGGTGCCTTTTTGGAGGTCCCCCGTGTTAAGCGGGGAGCCACAATGGAGAGGACATTCTCGGTGGCCGCGCCGCGCCTTTGGAACTCCCTTCCGCAGGAAGCTCGCCTGGCCCCTAGCCTGTTGATATTCCGGTGAAGTTGAAAAACCTGGCTGTTGGCCCAGGCCTTTGGGGAGGGTGGGAGAGTGGGAGGGGAGGGTGAGGGGGTTTTAGGTCCCCCACCTTACTTGTTATTTATTATATATTATTTAGCCCTGTTTTAATATTTCAATATTATTGTCATGAAATGTTTTAAACTGTTTTTATTGTATTTTATTATTGGAAGCCGCCCCGGGCTGCTTTGCAGGAGGGGCGGGGTAGAAATCTATCAAATAAAATAAATATAAATAAATAAATTTAAAATGGAAAGTTCTATTGAAGGGACCAGCTGGTATTAGGACATACTAATTAAGCCGCTGTCGAAAACATTCACTCAAACCACACAGCCACAGTAGACGGTGCAAGGCGGGCTTCACATCTTGCAAAAAGTTTTAGGTGTTCTTAATTAAAAAATGTCCAAAAGGTAGACTTCCTCATTCTCCCTAAGCTGAGTGCTCTGCTGCTTCAGGAGTCCTCCTGACAGAGGTTCTGCTCTTTTCTTCTCTCCACCACTCCCTGCTTGTTTGTGGTATGCAGGAACAGCTGCCACAAGAAACGGCGGGGAGCTGGGCCTCCTTTGGAAAGCACAGAGGAGGAAATAGGATGCCCAGAACCTTGCAAGGTACTATGTGCCCTCCGACGCAGTGGAATTAGCAGACAGAGTTGCCACCTGGGGTGGCTTTTTACCTGCCACTCCCATAGGTCAAAATGGAAATGCCAGGTAAAAAATGACCGAAGGCAGATTTTTCATAAGCGTTCCTTAAGAATCTGCATCGATGGCAACCCTAAGCTGGCAGATGGATGCTCCGAAGCATCCAAGAGGTCTCGGCACTTTGATACATTCTCCAATTTAGGGTTAGCTTCGTTCAAAACGACATGCCTATTGGAAAGCAGCCAGGTTTTTCTGGGCAAGTATTGTTATTGTATTGGAACAAGAAATCTCTTTTCTATTCTATTTATTTATATTTATTTATAAAATCATTTGCTACCCCGCGCCTTCCTGCTCCAAGCAGCCCTTACTCTGCCAGGATTCAAATGGCAACACTGGGCTTGGGTTGGGGAAGGCACGGTGTCAGCCCAAGTTCCTTTGGCTTGGGTTTGGGCTGGGCTTCCCGTCGGCAAGAGGCCCCACGCTGGGCTACCCACGAATATATCAGGCCCAGGCTCCGAATAACTCAGATGCATCAGGCCCAGGTTCAGATTGGGGCCAATGCAGCCAGGTTTGAGCTGCAGCTGAGCCATAGGTGTCGGCCTGTGCTGATAACGGATTACTCAGAGTTATGCTGGAGTACTAAGTGAGTAACACGGGTGTAATTGGAGATGGGGAACGAGAGATGTAACTTTCATACTGGGGGATAGTTCCCCATCACTTGTGGGATGGGCCTCTCTCAAAAATAGGTGTGTGTGTGTGTGTGTGATAACAAAGAGGGAACCTGGGGGGCCTGTGCCCCCATTCAAGGCCAGTAAACCCCCCCCCCCCTTAATTTCTCTCCTCTCTCTTTCTGCTATTGCCCTCCTCTTAGTTGTGCCCCTCATTTGAGAGAACTTGATTACACCACTGGGGGGCGGGTGTGTGTGTGAGAGAGAATGAAATACCATGATGGCCGTGAAGGAGAGAAAGGGTGAGTAATTAGTGGCAGGCTGAGACACAGAGAACGAGTAATAAATAGTAGCCAGAGAGTCACACACACACACTCCAACTTCCCAGCACCTTAAGGTAATGAGGTATGACTCGATACTTCATTTTACAAATAAGCTGACAGAAGGTCACTGTGAAGAACAGAATCCCAGGCTAGCAGCACAATCCTCTGAGCAGATAGTGCTGGTGCTAGCAGTTGGCACAGGTGTGAGTCCCTTTGAAGCAAATGGAACTCTCATCCCTGCTAAGTGCTAGCCCCTGCACTATCTGCTCAGAGGATCCCACACTATAGCACAATTGTGTCAAAATGTAGTTACTGTCTGCCCTCCTCTGCAGACTGCTGCAACCAACCTGATTGTAACCAAGCCAAGCACACGCACCTGAGACTTCGCATCCGCTTGAATGTTTGTTGTTTATTGGTCTTCTCCCCTGTCTCTCCCACTGTCCCCTGTCCCTGTCTCCCCGTCCTTGTCTTTTAGATTGTAAGCCACAGGCAGGGACCGCGTCTATTTCTATGTTCTGTACAGCACCAGGTCACGCTACTGGCGCTATATAAATGTTTATAATAATAATAATAGCCACACTGCAGCCGTCTGGCATGTAGGTATTGGGGGGTGGGGTGGGGTATGTTTACAGGAAAAGGCCTTTTTGACGCTTACCCAAAGACAATTTTTCACACCCCCTCTGCACTGGCAGTCTTGTCCCTCACTGAGCTTGTCAGCAAGGAACAGAAATTCCAGTTCCGCTCCCATGAGGAGGGTGCCACCTCTTGTGGTTTGACCTTGAGACTCCCATAGGCCAAAATGGAAGTCTCGGGGTCAAACTGCAAAAGGTGGCAACCATGGGGTAGATACCTGAAGGGGCTGAGGCTTGTGATACCAGTAGGCATCAGGAGACAAATATCTTAAAGAAGAAGAAAACTATGGATTATTAATTATTATTATTTTATTTATGTATTATTTTATTATCTATGTAGTGCAAGCAGTGTACCTGGTGCTGTACAATCATTAATTAGAGACTGCTTGTTGTGTGTACCTGACCCCAAGGGGTTTATTACAATCTAGGAGAGACAGGGAATCCATTCACAAAGTTGGGAGGTTGCAGGTGCACATGATGCTTAGCTTAGTTGCAGGGGAGAAGGAGATCCTGAGTGAAGGAGAGAAGAAGAGACATCCATGACATGTCTGTGTGTGGGGGTGGGGAGCTAGGGAAAGCTTGACAGAAGAGGTAGGTTTTTAGGAGGGATTTGAAGGTTGGGATGGAAGAAGTGGATGCCCATTTTCAGAGATTCACACCCATTTTTGCCATTTTCATGACTTTTTCCTTTAAACTATTTACATCCTGTCTAGGGAATGCTGGGTCCGATTCCTTGCTCTGTTAAACTCTCTGTATTGGGCTTGTCCCTCTGTGCATCGGTTGCCTATGTGTAAAATGGGAATGATAGCACTTCTATACCTCAAGGGAGATGGTGTGAGAATAAAGACATCAATGACTTTGAGGTGAGACCTAGCTCTTATGGTAATGAAGATCCTATACAAACCTAAGAGATAGCCTTGAGGGAAGCTTTCTTAAACAGACTATGGTGTAGTGCATTCCAAAGGCAAGAATATTAATTTGTGCTTCAGGGTCCTTTTTAACGTGTGATAAAAATTCACCTTGGAGGGGATGGTTTAGCAGCAGAATCTAGGGTGATGATTCCTGTCGGGGAAATCTCCTACCCCCACAACACCAAATCCTCTGTGTATGATGCATGCACCCATTATTTTGGTTTTATTATATTATATTGCACTTGACTTTCTGTTAGTGCGTGTGTGCATATACCCACATCATCTTGTCAGGTATGCTAGCCAGTCCCATTACATTTTGGTGGGATTTGGGCACCTATTCCCATTAGGCTTCTTGGAAAATTCACTTTGGCCCCCATTCACAAAAGCACTGAAGTACATTCTTTAAGCTAATCCTCTTCTCGGGAACTTTGCTTCATTGGACTTTTTCTCCTTTCCTTTCCCTCTCATTCTCTCCAGTTTTCTTTCCTTATCCCGTATCTGAGCTGATCAGCAGGGAATAGATATACCAGTTTCCCTCCCATGAGCAGGGTTGCCTACTCCATCTTTCATTATTTGTCTCCTTATTCCATCTCCCCATTCTTTTTCTTTTTTTGTCTCCCTCTTTTATGTCCTTCTCATTCTCTTGGGAAGGGAACACAGTAGAGGCAAAACAGCTGGAGTTCAGTCAGGCATTTGATACAGTGAGTAAAAGCAGCCATGCGGCCGGTGCAGCAGCGGCTCCCCAGCCCAGGGGGAGAAACAGCGGTTGCTCCGGGCTAAGTCAGGGCACCAAACAACCATGCCTACAGCTGGAGAGCTGTCCCACCACCCGCACGGCCCAAACAGGGTGATGGGGCGCAATAAATGTCCAGCTGGCTGGCCGTCCGGCTCCGCCCCCACCCTGCTCCCAGCACCCCGCCCCCAACCATGATGGATAGCCATGGTGGCCAATGATGGGCAGCCATGGCTGTTGACCTTGGTGGCCCCTGTCCATGGCAGGTAAGGCAGGGCAGAACAGATTGTTGGCCTTCATTGGTGGCCCTTAGCCCCCTGGAGTGTTCTGAGGACACAGGCTACGCTAGCTGCCTACCTGTCCCAGGACAGTCCTGGGCCAACATCTGGTGGCATGTGAGCACACATGCCGGTGGCCGCAGTGGGCCAGCAGCATCTCTGTTTTTACCCAGTGTCAGAATATCTCCAGAGTAATTTCACATTAGCTTGAATTTGAATGTTGTTGTTTTATGGGCAGTCGTAGAATAAACAAAGGGGCCCAGACACACAAACCTAAGGACAGAAAGGAATAACTTACTCTTAGGCCACGTTCCTCAAACCACTTGCACCAAATTCATCTGACTGAAACCACTTTCTTCCCATCGCCTAGAGGCCAATGGGCTTCAGTGGAACTACTCTGTCTGGATTAAGTAGTTTGGGGATTGAAACCTTACTGGTAGATGGCTTTTAGTGGAGGCAGTGGAATAAAATGGAGCGAATGTCCAAACAGTGAACCCTACTGGGCTGTGGAACAGTCTCCCAAAAGAAGTGGTACAAGTGCCAGTGGGGTGTGGTGGATAAGGTGCTGGACTTGGTCCTGGGAAGCCAGGGTTCCAATCCTGCCCTAGCCATGAACTCACTGGCTGGCCTTTGGCAAGTCACAACCTCTCAGCCTCAGTTCCCCATCTGTAAAATGGGAATATGTGTGTGTCTGTGTTCCCCTCACCCTTGTCCATCTTAGATTGTAAGCCCACTGGGCAGGGACCTGTCTCCAAAATCTGTGCCTGTAAAAGCGCTGCATATGCCTAGTAGCACTATAGAAATGTTTAGTAATAGTGAGGTCCTAAGGAAACTGCTATTGAAAGAGAACTAGAAAAAGTACCTTAGGGGCAAATAGTGTGATGACCACCCTAAATGACCTGATGTGACTCATCATATCTCACTTTAATCATTTTAATTTTATCATGTGGTTTCCTATGGAGTTCTTGGCAATGATATTGAAACACTATGAGATCATACTTGGGGTAGCAAACGCACAAACTGGATCACTCCACATTGAAGAGAAATGCATTAAAACTGGGAAGAAAGTGTGCCAAACTCCTTTAAATAATGGAATAAATATTTGAGATGGGGCAGGCTTTACTAGCTAGAAAATTCCCTTCTGTAACTCTTTTACTGCGTGCGTATTAGCAATATGTCATGCCTCCTTTTATATTTAGCAATCAATTGCCATCATTCGCTGTATAATCTTGGGCAGAATAGCAAGACTGTAATCATTTTATTCACAAATGAATAAGATGCACAAAACAGTGTTCTCAATATTTAGGACTACAGAAAATCTTTTGGTAGGCGTTGGAGCATATAATTATACTACTACCTTCTGGCACTTGTAGAAAGGAAGGAAGATGTGTTCCAAAGAAGGGAGGTTAATTTGGCTATAAGAACCATAAGAAGAGCCATACTGGGTCAGTCCATCAAGCCCAGCATCCTGTCACCGACAGTGGCTGATCTTTCTCTTTTTAAACACACGTCTGAATGCCGCCCGACTCTTTGCTTTCTATCTTTTAACCAGTTGCCGATCCATGATAGGACACTGCCTCTTATTCCATGACTCTTTAATTTCCTCAAGTCTCTCTCATGCAGGACCTGGCTTCTGAAAGTCCAGATACACTATATTGACTGGCTCACCCGTATCCACATCCTTATTTACATCCATAATAAATTCCAATAGAGTTGTGAGGCATGACTTCCCTTTCCTAAATCCGTGTTTTCTCTTCCCCGTTAAGCTAAGTTTATCAATATGCTCAGTAATTCTGTTCTTAACCACCATTTCCACCAGTTTGCCCATCACCAACGTCGGGCTCACCGGTCTGTAGTTTCCAGGATCATCTCCGGATGCCTTTTTAAATATTGGCATTACATTTGCTACCCTCCAAACCCCTAGTACAGTAGCAGATTTTAGCGATAGGTTACAAATTACCAATAGTAGATCTGCAACTTCGTATTTAAGTTCCTTCAGAACTCTGGAATGAATACCATCTGATCCTCCTCCAGAGTCACACTTATTTGTGACAGTTCTAATGTCCTTATACTCCCGGAATACCCCCTGGTCATCTAATGGCCCAACTGACTCTCTAGCAGGCTTATTGCTTCTGATGTACTTGAAAATGTTTTTATTATTATTATTTTTTGCGTATTTAGTGAGTCACTGCTCAAATTCCCTCTTGGCCTGTCTGATTAACATTTTTACATCTAATTTGGCAATGCTTATGCGCTTTCCTATTCTCTTCATTAAAACTAGCTTTTCATTTTTTAAAGGATGCCTTTTTGGCTCCAATAGCCTCCTTCACCTCCCCATTGAGCCACACTGGCAGACATTCGGTCCTCTTGCTACCTTTTTTATTTGTGGAATATATTTAATCTGCACTTCCAAGAAGGTGTGTTTAAATAATCTCCATGCCTCTTGCATGCGTTGAACCCTGTCAACTGCTCCTTTTAGTTTCCCTCTAACTAGTTTCCTCATTTTTGCATAGTTCCCCTTTTTAAAGTTATTTATTTATTAAAATTTATACCCCGCCCTTTCCCGAAGGCTCAGGGCGGCTGACAACAACAAAAATACAAGAAGAAAAATAATAAAAATACAAAACAATACAATAAAATCCCCATAAAAATCCCAACCTTCCCCCACAAAACCAACTCATATTATTTTTATTCTCATTCTGGGGATTGTTATTGGATATTTTGTTTAATTTGGAAGGATTCCAAATTAAGTGTGTCGGTTCCATACTAATGCCCGCCTGTTCTCTCTCTGATTCTTTCCTGTCCTCTTTACTGGAATGTGCTGTAAATCCCTTTGGGTTGCCTCTTTCTGAACCACGTGCTCCACAGCAACTGTCGACTTTCCTCCAAATCTTAGTTTAAAAACTCCTCTACCACCTTTTTTTATTTTTAGCGCCAGCAGTCTGGTTCCATATTAGTTAAGGGGGAGCCTATCTTCCGCTATAGACTCTCTCTTCCCCAAAAGGTTCTCCAGTTCCTAACAAATCTAAATCCCTCCTCCTTGCACCATTGTCTCATTGACACATTGAGACTCCAGTGTTCAGCCTGCCTCTATGGCCCTGAGTGTGGAACAGGAAACATTTCAGAGAACGCTATCCTAGAGGTTCTGGATTTCAACCTCCTTCCTGTGTCATTGGCCCTTTTCACACAGACACTATAACACTGATAAAATGGGTGTTACATTTTATTATACATGTTTCAGGGCACCCATAGTGCAGCCCTGAAACATGTATAATAAAATGTAACACCCATTTTATCAGTGTTAGTCTCTGTGTGAAAAGGGTCATTGGTGCTGACATGGACCATGACAACCGGCTCCTCCCAAAAACTCGTTAAAATCCTGTCTAGAAGTTGCGTGAGGTTCACAACCCCCTCACCTGGCTATGATGAAAACAAAATGTACTGTAAACAATGTATATGAGGGGGATAAGTGGGTTTGTTTTTGTTTTGTTTTTAACTTTTTATTTTTAAAGATAACAAGTGAACACTGAAAACAGAATCCATGTACATACTTGTCTTATCAATAAACTGTTTAGTTTACCCACACAAAGCATTTTACAGAAAGACACCATCTACCTCAAGTTATAAAAGCTAATACAATGAAGAATTTAAGTCTTTTTCCCCAGTCCACATTAGGAATGAAATGTATCTAAAGCTCCTGCTAAGCAAAGTTTAGAAGTGGATTCCAATCTGCATGAAATGGAGTGTGGTGGACCTGGGCTGATGTCCCAGTTATGGGGCCCCCCTCAGTGCAAGGGGGATGGGATTTCACTATGCAGTGATCCTCCCTCGAGGGCTCCCAGCCAGCTTCAGCCTCCCCCAGGCCCCAACAAAGGTGGTGGCACCGCCCTGGTTCCCAGCAATCCCCCACCCGCTGGAACTACAGCAACTCTACCAAGGAGGACGTTTTAAGAGTGGGCTGCTGACCCAGCACTTCTGCTGACTCTGAAAACGTCCATTTTGGCTGAGTTCTTTGGAAGTGGCTTGAGTGTTGCTAGAAAATTTCCATAGTGGGTGGGGGCAGAGTGTTGGCCCCACTGTCTCCCCAACCCATTCTGTAGATTTTCTAGCGGTGCTCAAGCAACTTGCGAAGGACTTCCCCTGCCCTCCCCGTCCCCCTGCAGAGTCCCAGGCTTACGCTCAACTGAGCCCCGTCCTTCCATGGTAACTGTACCTCTGTGTCAAGCGTTTCCAGTTCCTGGTTCTAGTGTACATTCACAGAAGGAAGAAGAGTTTGGAAAGCTTCTGAAAATTGGAATTACGTATACTGGGGTTGTCCATTCTCACGATTATATCTGCTGGCCACCTTGTTTTTTTTTCTGATTGATTTATACAGACTATGAGATGTTCCAATACGACAGTCAACCAACAACACTAAGTGAAACTAGATGGCTTCAGTTTAAAAATGGCTAAACATTTAAATATCACTAGAAAAAGTGGTCTAAATGGAGAGAGTTAAGAGGGATTTTGTCCAATAAGAACATTCCACTTCAGCCCAAGAGGAAGATTCATACAACCCTGATCAGGCCAATAATGACCTCCGGATCTGAATGCCAGCCTGTCCAAAAGAAAGATGAACAATGTTGTACAGAAGAAATAAGAATGCTTAGGAAAGTCAAGTGCTGATTGCATACCGAATGGAAATGGAAGAGCTACAGTGAAAATAGTGGTGATAGTAGAAAAGATGAGGGAGCGACATATGAATTGGCTGGAAAATGGGACCTGGCAGGATCTGGAATATGTTGGTGTCACAAAATAGAGGCTCAAGTGATGAAGTATCTGCAGAATCAGGCCCAGGTTTCCTTCCCCTGGGTCAGGGCTCAGCCCTACAGAGGAAGAAACAATGTATTTTCCAGATACCAAAAAATCTGCTTGAACTGTGACTTAACTATTCAAACAATGGTGGGAGGGAAATCTTTTAAAACTTTCCTGTTATAGTGAATAGGGTTGCTAGGAGAAAACCCAAAGGGGGCAGGACCAGGGTGGGAGGGGCAAAGGTGCTGGACAGAACCCCGACCCTTATAGCATATTGTGATTTCACAGTGCTCCACAGGGGGTGGGACCATGTCAGAAAGGAGTCACCTGCCATACCCTTTGGGGCTAGAACCTTGACCCTTATGGTGCATTATGCCATGACAATGCTCCCCTGGAGATGGGGCTGTGTCAGAAAGCAGGCAGGGCAAAGGAGCTGCCATTCCTCCTCTTGACTTAGCCCTGCCTTTGTGGAACATTGTAACATCACAAGGCTCTGATGGAGCCACGTTGGAAGGGGGTGGGGGAGAGAGAAGTCACTGTGGTCCATATACCCATACATGAGTGCACCCTGATTCTCCTGGAAGCCCCAATTATCCAGGAAACTCATGATTTGTTTCATGAGCACCTCTGGGCACCTCTGGATGACTTGGAAACTCTGGGTCAAAACCTGAAGTCTCTAGGTAAAATTCAGTGGGGTGGCAACCCTAATCATGAATGGTGGACAGAAACTATACGGGAGCTGTTAGTTACCCTTTCTTATAATACTCAAACTAGGGGGCTGTGAGTGAAGTATACAAACAACGGGTTTAACGGCAGCTGCCTAGTGATCCAAGAAATCTCTGCAAGTTGCAATAATCTGTTTGAGCAACCTGAGTGTAGCAAGTCAGCCTGGTCAGGGTGCAAGTCCTTGCAGAATCCAGCCCCAAACACTCCACTCACACATAGGTTCTCTCACCACAGTGCTTTTACTACTGCGCACTACACGAACACCTATCCATACAGTATCTGAAGCATGGAAGTAACCCCCGAGTCACTCGGTCCTCAAGCAGGAGAAGAATTCCCAGCACCTCTGAGCTCTAAATTTTCTGGGGTCCTGGCTCAGCCCTAAGGACTGGCAGCCCTCCATGAGGCAGGGGCTTGAGCAAGTTTCTGCTGCTGACAACAAACCCTCTGACTGGTAATCCCTACAGCTAGGTTCCCAGCCCAGGTTTAATCAGTGGGTAAAACCACATGTGATGGTGGCGTCCCGCCGCCATGACCTGAGCCAGGTCAAGAAACCACCGCTGACAAGGCCGGGGACGGCTTATGCCACCAACCACACGTGAATGAGGCTGGGAGAGCTGTTCCAGAAGCCTGGCCCAGGCAGCGGCCATATTGGACGTGTCAGTGGCCAGCCCCACACTGTTCCCAGCTCCCCACTCCCTGCCATGACAGACCCAGGCCGGGTCACAGCAGACCAGTGGTGACTGTAGCGTGGGGGCGCCTGGGGGCGCCTGGGGCAGTGCCCTGCCCCTGCTCTCCCCCGTCCCCCCGCTGCCGCACTGACAGAGCGCTCACTGACTGAGCGCTCTGTCTCTGCTGCCGGCGGCACATCGGAACGCCGCGCTGCTCTGACTGCTGCAGTCAGAGCAGCACGGCGCTCCGATGTCAGTTTCACCGGCGAGGCAGAGGCAGTGAGCACTCTAGTGCCTCTGCCTGGACTCCTTCTGGGACTCCAGAGTCTGGAGTCCCAGAAGGGACAAACTTAGGCTGAATGCGAGCCGGGCGGCTCAGCGTTCAGTCCAAGTGCGCCACTAGGGAAATGAAATTCACCAGAGGTGCATTGAGCCCTATGGGCTCAATGCAAAGCCTCACCTGGGCGTTCGAGGGAGGTGCTCTGGCAGCGAGATGGGCTGCAGCGCGCATGCTTGAACTGACTCAGCATGCGCGCGGCAGCCCATCTCGCTGCCGAGCGCCTCCATTGAACTGCCTGTCTGACCGACCGACCCAACGACGACGGTCAGTAAACGCACCGGGGGGTGTGTGTCGGGGAGCAGGGAGGCACTGCTCCCCGAGTCCCCCCCC
>QEPC01005252.1:1604998-1645361 GCA_003113815.1 Sphenodon punctatus
CAAAATAATTTTAAAATTCTGTTTCTTTTATGACTTTGGGGGGTGGAGGGGGAATGAGTCTCTGTAGACCCAGTTCATATTTTCTGTGGGGCCTCCGTCTCCTCTGCATTGCCATGGGGCTACCATGTGGCAGGCAGGTTCAGACATCATAGAAATTTCCACTATGTGGGCAACCCCTGTGTGGGAGGGACCAGCTATGAACATAATTTGACTTGGGGGTGGGAAGGGAGGCGTTCTTGTGACATCTGAGATTACCCATGGTTTCTCACCATCACTGAGAATAGTTTGAAAACTGTTCTTTTTAAAAATTATTATTTATTATTATTTTATTTTACATGGAAGTGAGAGCTGGGCTGCTAGGAAAAATATAATTGGGAGAGTCGGCAGTAGAGAAATAGGTCTCTCTCTAGTTAGGGTTGCCACCTCTGCAAATTTTTAAGGAATGCTTTATAAAAAAAACAATGTTGCAGAGCCTGCAATTGCATTGGTGCCATGTATTTTTCAGAAGTGTTCCTTGAAAATTTGCATGGGTGGCAACCCTACCTCCCTTGAACCTCTGTCAGCTGATGATCTGGCCCTACATTTTGGCCCAAAATGTTTACTAGAAAATCCCAGGATGCCAGCCCGAGAGCACCCATCTTGCCAGCTTCCTGATGTGCTCAAACCTTGACACTTTCCGTTCCTCATGAACCCAAGTGTCTCTCTACCAGCTTCCCCTGTGAGAAGCTTTTTCTTTTTTTTTTAAATGTGGAGGGCAAGTGTGCTCTCGAATTACTGGGTCTGCTGTGAAGAAGTAAGTTGGAAATTTAACAATGGGTTTGTCAGTCGCAGTCCGCCACACAGATCACATAATCCCTCAGCCCTAGTTTGAATGAAAATGGGCTGAGCCACTAAATCCGATAGTTTTGTAAAAAGATTAGAGGATAAAGTTTCATTTGTCCTAGGCGGTGAATGTACCGAGCAGAAAGAGATTAGGTTGACTGTTCAGGATCCCAGAGTCAAACACACATTCAGTGATTTCTTTCTGTGGACAAAGTTCCTGGGTGTGCATGTGAAAAGCTATACATTCATACCCCAGCCAGCCAGGCCTTCCTCTGAGGGAAACTATTTAGGGCCCAGATGAGCAGAAAATAGCCAGTACAGCTGCTGGCCGATGGAAGCTGCAGGAGCCAGTTTTGTTCTGCAGCTGTGGGAACTAGCCCCTGTTCTCTCCCAGGAGTAGGGCAGGAGTTCCCACTTTCCAGCGGACATGGCATTCCACAGCCAGTTCCTCGCAGAGGCGGGAGAACTTCAGCCAGCCCTGTTGCTGAACTCCAGCAGTTCAGTGAAGCTGGGGTCAGGGGAACAACTTTGATCAACTATTAGGGTAGCCAGATATGCACATTTTAGAGGACACTTATGAGAAATACAGGTTGCAGGGCTACATTGGAGCCTAATAGCTGGCTCCAGTGCAGCCTTATAACCTGTATTTCTCCCTGGCTGTGGTGGAGGTAGTGGCAGTGTGAGTCTGGCAGCGATGGGTGGGCCCTCATTGCTTGGGTCTCATGGGACCTGGCTGCAACAGGTCAACGTGCAAGGGTTGGCTCGCACAGAGGCCGTGCTGTGTCCGGTGCATGCATGGGACCTGGACATGTTGAGTGGATGGACACAGCCCAGGGGATGGCACCAGGCCCAGCTCAGGTGGCAGCAGAGATCCAGCCACTGTGGGGCCCCCACAGTGATGGTGAGAGCTGCAGTTCAAACGCCCGGGAGCTGCACGTGGCTCGTGAACAGCTGTTTGGCCACCTTCTTAGATTAGCACCTTTATGACCGAGCTGGACTCTTTATCGTCTCTATCCCTGAAATTACATTGCTCCCTCAAGCTGCAGTAACTGAATACGGAAATAGGGGTGGGATTGTGGGCAAAATGTTGGTTTCGGTTACTTTCAGTTTTGGTTCTTACATATTTCGGTTCTCGTTTCAGTATCGGTTGTTTCCGATCTTTTGCACTGATTTTTGTTTTGAATTTTTAACATTGCGGTTTGCCCCCATGGAAGTAAGTGGGGACAAACTACAATGTTAAAAATCTGAAACAAAAATCAATGCAAAAGATCTGAAACAGCCAATACAGAAAAAGAACTAAAATTTTGAATTAATCCGAAATGGCCATTATCAGATACTTTCGGTTCTATCCAAAACTGAAATTCCCATCCCTACCAGGATTACTAATGTGGCTAAAGTTAAACATACTTGTGAGAGCGGTGTCAAAGTCAAAATGTGGCCCTGGCGTTGGATCCAACAGACACAGAGACTGAACCACTAGCCCCTTACTCTGGGGACTTTAATGGGACTACTCCAGAGTAAGGGTTTTGTGGCTCATGCCCTGAGAATAAGGATTATAGTGATATGAACATGTGGGTACAAAGACCTGCTACGCACATCATTTGCAGTTTTTTTGTGATGGTGATATAAATAGTATTAACAATAGCAGTAATCCCTGCAAGCCAGCTGTGTAGCCTAGCCATTATCAGATAGTCTAATTCAGCTGTGATTTCTGCTTCCATCACGATACTGGCTCGCAGGCAGATCTCTTCTAATGCACACAATCCCTAGTGTGTGGAAGGAAGCGGAAACAAATATTTAAAAACCCAGGTAGGCCTGTTGACTACTTGAACTGACAATGGAGAGGCAGATAACTGCTATCCGCTTGTGCTCCATGGGAGATCCATTTTGGATTATTTCAGTGTGGTTGTTTCAAAATGTTGGTTATGTCACTTTGGCAATATTAGCACTGCTGCACATATGTGCATCGCTGAAAATGATACAACTAAAATTACTGAAACCCCAAAATAATGGAAGCAGATTTCCCCTAAAAAACCCCGATATGCGAATATCCATTTTGGTTATGGATAGAGTTGAAAGGAGTATCAAGTTTATTGTTCACGTTTTTGGGTAGCCCTTCAAGTTCCCAAATGAGACTGATGACCTAAATGGGTATGCACATATCTGCTTTTTTCTGAATATTGCATTTCATACTCCCCTCCCTGCAAGGTTTCTGAGGGGGCGGGGTTTGGCACAAATTATATCTCTAAAACAGTGTAGAATTATAGTCTTAGAATGATATTTTGGCTATGTAATGGTCGTCCTTAAGATCTGGTATGTTTTTCTACCATACCCTGATGATGACTTTGGTTGAAAACATGTCAGCAATTTTAGAATCTGAATGTTGATACCCCAAGATGTCTCCGGACACCCGGTGGAATCCTCTCCTTCACAGACTCTTCCTTTATGTATTTTTTGTTTTATCATGGGATTTGTATTCTGCATGTTATATTTAATTTGTATTTTGTGCACAAGACCAATATTTACGAATACATCACATCTCAATACATACTATTGGCACTGGTATAAACCTTTTTCCCCCCCTGCCTTTATTTTTTTGGTTCAGTTAAGTTTGGTTTTTCAGTCATTTCAGGATTTTGGTTGTCATTTTCAGCAATCGCACAAGTTGCATTGTACGATTTGCACAGCAGTCGCGTTGTGCAAATATTGTTGCAATGACATAACAAAACAAGAAATCAGCCACTCCCAAACTAAATAACCCCAGCGGATCCCTGACAGAACATCAATGCATATTGGTTATTACCCAAACCCGGATCGCGTAGATTCAGTGTGGGGTTACCTGTTTTTTCCGGTATATGTTTCGGCTATTTTCCTGGACAGCATCCAAGCAAAGGGTTGGACTTGATGATCCTTGAAGTCTCTTCCAACTCTAAGATTTGATTCATCTATTTGCAGGACTGTCCAAAAATGCAAATAATAAATCTGCTGCCTGTATTCGCTTTGATGCTGAAATGTATTCTTCACCCTTCACAGCTCACCTACCCTTCTGGCTGTTTTGAGTGAAATTGCAGAGCCCGATGCAGCCCCCTTGAAGTATATGGCCTATAATATTGAATTCCTGGCCTCCTAATGATTGTAGAACTTGAAATTAATTATCTGTCCACTTATTGTTTGCAGATTAAAAAAAATCCTACAGCAATGAACATTCCCCACCTTGTGTTACACTGACAGCTGCTGCCGGCTGCCCCCAGAGAGCCATTGTTGGGGAGGGCCTGTGAGCACTAGCACAGCAAGAACAGGAGCTCTCCCTTCTTGTATTGGCCCTAGGGGGAGACTCCCAGCGACGTATTTGTTAGTGCCACGATAGCAGAAATCCCTTTCTGCCTGTTCACCAGCTCAGGCAGCTTGAGCTGGGTTTCTTTTTTCTTCTTCCAAAAACGGTGGCTGCGTTATTCCAACCTTCAAAGGCAGTTAGGAACAGAGCGGCCGGGGGGCGGAGAGGGTTAATTTCCCCACCTCATCTCTCGCAAGGTAGTGGCTACTGTTGGAGATGGACTGTTGGACTGACCCTGTGGGTGTGTTTAAACGAGATGCTACCACAGATGACCGCCCATCAACCATTCATCCGAAGGCCCGTATGAAGGTGCTGGAGGGGATGCACGCTCCCATGACCCACTCATGGCCATGCACAGAGCATGGCTGAAAAATCCAGTGTGCGCCATGTGGGAGGAAGCTAAAAAAAATGCATGGGGGATCCCCTGCCCTTATCTAATCAGTTTTATTTAAATTTGTTATCCTGCCCTTACCTAAAGGACTCAAAGCAGCTCACAGGTAAAATATAAACATAACCTGTAAAACATATTAAACCGTCCATAAAAACAGTGAAAGACAAAAACATGCCCCACCCCAAAACTCATGTCCCACATCCAAGCTCCCCTCACAACCCGCCCCCAATTCCAGCCACCAACCCTCCCCTATCCCTCCCCGCCAAATACCTTTACAAACAGGAAGGTCTTACGCTACCTCCGGAAGACACTCAGCCTTGGGCTCAAACAAACCTCCAGGGGAAGAGAGTTCCATAACATCAGGGCAGCCCCTGAGAACGCCCCCGGCCCCTGCGAGCCCTCGTCGTATGAACAAGGCTAACCAACAGGACCCATGGTGAGTCGCTCCCAGCTGATCGCAGGGGCCGCAATTGGGCATGGAAGGACAGGCAGTCTCTAGTATGAACCAGGCACTTACCCATGCCAGGTCCAGTGCCGGCTACCTCCCCAGTCCCTCCCACGGCCCTGCCAGGAGCTCTCTGGGGAGCTCTTAAAGGACACACACGTGAAATACAACACTGTGTTGACTCAAAGCACCACAACCTCCCTCACAACACACAAGAGAAGAGCCAACGCCATGGAGGACAACAGCTCAGACAACAGGTTCTTGCACGTCCTGCCCAGTATGCGCCTCCGTTGTTGCCCGGGACTGCCAGCAGCTGCTCATGGGCCGGAAGGGGTTACTGGCTGCTGCAGCTTCATGTTTTCATGGTGTCTGCAGCCGTGTGTCATAGCAGAGAGTGGGTGGGACTAGGGGTATTGCCAGGCTGGGGGGAAGGGGGAATGGCTGCCTGTATGAGCTGTTTGCAGGGCCGGTCCATGATAGAGGGAGTGCGTGGAGTCTGCCTGAGTGGACGTGATGGCCACCCAGGGAGCTACCCGTTAGACTCCCTCCCCACTCACTCCATGTGTGTGGCTGCTTCACGGCTGTGTCACTCAGCAAACACACACACACACACACCCTCAAGCTGTGCTTGTTCAAAACCCCCTCAATGGACGTTCTCATGGTGTCGGCGAATGCAGGTAGCAGTGCTTCCAGGCCCCCTCCCATCCAGGTTTGGTGGGGAAGTGGGATCAGAAAGGTGCAGGAGCAGTTCACAGCTAAGGCCGCCATTTTCCTCTGGGAGGAAGCCTGGTGGGAGCCAAGCGAATGGGCTCTTGCACTCTCTTTCTGATATAATAACCCCAACCTTGCGAAGCATCGCAGCATCGTGGTGCTTCCTAGGGCTGGCGCGGGAAGGTCCCTGTAACCCACCCCCTTTCTAGCATGGCCATCCCTTGCTGTTTCCAGAAGATCCCATTCTCCAGGTTAGTCATGGGTGCCCCTGGCTGACCCAGAGAAAGAAAGACTTCCCCTGGAGCCAGGAGACTCTGGGTCCAAACTCTGGAGCCTCTGCCGGGTGGCGACCTCCTCGCAGCTCTGGTAAGGCTTGCCCTCTGATAGAGCAACGCTTGTCTCCAACACGGGCGGCAAGTCAGAGGCTGGGGGAAGCTCTCCAAATAGACTAGGATATAGCTGCTTAGTATGGGGTGCTGACAGCACAATGAGGCACCCGCCCGGGGAGATCGTTTGTGTGTGTCTGTGTGAGGAGGAGGGATCCTGGGGATGGGTGTGAGGATGGAGTGGCTGAGTAAGGCCTAAAGGCATTCTCCCACCCTAACCAGAGAGCCCTCTTTTATGCCCTTCTCCCCGAGCCCATTACTGCAGCGCGTAGAACATATGCTCCATCGGTGGCTTGCTTATTTATTTATTTTCATTTATTTCAATTTCTATTTCCACCCTTCTCTGATGGCTCAGGGCAGCTAACATAATTTTAATTAAAAAATTACACCCCAAATGCTTACAATCTTCCGCTCCCCCCCCCCCCCCCAATCATAACCCTGCTTGTTAAATGCCTATCGAAATAAATCTGTCTTGCACTATCTCCGGAAGATGCTCAGACGAACCTCCATGGGGAAGGCAGTTACAGAGATGTGGAGCAGCACTGAGAACATGTGTCCAGGTTGTTATGGACCTGCTCGGCAGGTGGAACTTGCAAGAGAGCGCTCTTGGCTGATAGAGGGACACAAAGAGGGAGGCGGTCCTTTCGATATGTAGGTCCCGGGCCATTTGTGTGCTCATGGGAATTCTCTCTCCTGCTGGGGACAGTCTGAGCAGCAACAGGCAGGTGAAAATGGGTGCATGTAAATGAATCTGAGAGGGAAGCATGCCAAATACATTGCCTACGTTTTCCGTTTTACAGTATTCCCAGGACAAAAAACTAATATCATAAACGCAGGTTTATGAGTTCTTTACCAGGCCTAGCAGAGTTATGGGGAAGTGTGTTTAATCAAAGGCAGATAGCCACCTTAGCAGGAAAGGGGACAATGAAAGCTACAGGCAGATTAAAAATTCTTTACGAATAATAATGTGTACAGGGCCTTCCTCCCTCACGATCTGAGAGTGATTTACAAACCTTGTTTTCACTGCAACAACTCCATGGGGGGGTGGGACATCTCTCCCTCCCAGTGTTCATAGCAGGAAGAACTGAAGAGCAGTGAGAGTCAACTTTCTAAAATGTTCACAAAGTTGGGATGCCCAGTTTGAGGCTCCTGAACAGGGCCAGATAAAGCCATGAGTAGCCTGTGCAAGCACAGGGCTCTGTGCACAAGGATGGGCCGGGGCTGCGGCACAGGACCCCGCTCGATATAGGGCCATTGCAATGACAACGTGAGTGTGAGAAGCGCTGGTGAAAAATAGAGGCCATATAGCCTCCAACATGGGCAAACCCAGCCTATGGAGGGTCCGGGGCATGTGGGGGCCACAAACAGATTAGAACATAGAGAGAGCCCAGGCCCCTGAAGGAGACGTTGGGTGTTTTTACACACACATTTCTTCTGCATGTTTGCTGTTACATCCTGAACTTTGTGTGTCTAAATCACTCACCCAGATCTTAAACATCCGGATCTTTGAACTTCTGCATAGAACTTTCTCCCAGAACGTTTGTGTGTAAAAGGTTCTCCTGGTAAACAGCTGGGGCTACTTTAGGCTGCTTCAGGACAGTGTTTGTGTGAAGAATGCATCCAGGAACTGCCTCGGGGCAGTGTGTGTGTGAAGAATGTATCCGGAACTTACTTGTGGACTTGTAAACCCAGAAGATTGAAAGACCAGCACTTTAAGGTGTGTGTAAAAATGCCCATTATGTTGAAATGAATTACTCGCAGCACGGCAACCTTTTCCTTTTTCTGTTGGGCGAGTTAGCATGTCTTGATTTTTCAGAGATTACAGAGGACCCAGAATTCCTTCTGACATGGGCCACGTTCACACAGAGGGAAGATCCTAGGACAGGGGCCATCCTACCTTTCCCTGGGGGTGAGGGGTGCCACCGTTGCATGAAGCACCCCCCTCCCCCCGCAATAAAGACCCATACAACAAAACCCCAGTGAAGTTTTATTACAGGGGGTTGAATCCTTCTCACAACACCACTGCCTGTAAATGAAGGAAGTATGGGTTCCGTGAATGTTCCCCCACCTGTTTTGGGGGTTGTGTGACTGTCCCTGTGAATAATCAGGCCTCCGGTATATCAAACTGGGCACTCGGAGCTCATGAACACTTTGGATAACATAGGTTAAGTGACTTGACCACATTTGCAGAGCAAGTCAGTGGCAGAGGGTGAAATTTGATTCAGAGGTGTTTTATTGGCATTGGAGGGAATGACAGATTCCCAAGGTATCTTCTAGAGGAGGGCAGGCATTGCCTACTGTAGAGGGAACTGGATCTTCTGACAGAGACCCCAGATGCCCTGTGTTCATAGTCATCAATGTCTATTTTTGAGCTAGTGGCAAGTTGTTATGTAGTCTAGAGACAGTGTAGCCTAGTAGATAAGGTGTGGCATCTAGGAAGCCAGCGTTCAAATCCCATCTATGAACTCACTGCGTGGCTGTGGGAAAATCACTGACTCTTGGACTTGGTTCCTCATCTGTAAAATGAGAATAATAATGACCTATCTCATAGGACTGTTGTGAGGACTGTAGATAAGGATTGTAAAGCACTTTGAACAGTGAAATTGTAATAGAAATGATTATTAATAATAGGATAATGCCAGTTGTGGTGTCTTCAGGTGCAGTTTTTCCTCAGTGCTTTTAGGTCTCAAGTCTTGTTTGAACCCTGAGAGTTTGTAGGAGGATCTTTCTCACACTTTCTCATCCTTATGTCACTGGAGTAGGTAGTGATTCTTGGGTTTCAAATTCTCCCATCACTCTTTCTGCTCTGGGCTTGGAGTATACTTTATGCCTCCTGCTTCCCACCTCTAGGTTGTGATCACTGTCTCTTACTTGGTGTGCAAATTAACCCCCCCACACCCAGTGTGAAAGCTCTTTTTAAAAAAAACCCAACAACCTTTATAATTAGAGAATACAGATGAAATCTCTTCTGCAATCTCTCTTGATTTTGAGACCCTCTTGCTAAACGGAGCCCATTTCACACTTGCTGTGCAGAATTCTGCTTATTTCAGATTTATAGTAATGGAATGTCCTTGAAGTCTAGACTAGGAATCCTCATGTAGTACCCTATCTATGATTGCTGTTTCCTCTAGAGTTTAGTGACACCTATCTTTTACGCTGAGGACCATGCATAAATTATAAGACCATATTGAACCCAAGTAGTAATCATTGATCTGCTAGTTAAATATGATCATCATGTGTCCTTTATTGTACTGACTCACTTCCTTTTTAATAACCGTGTGATCACTGAATACCGCAAGCTCTGATAGTCAACGCACTGCGAGCCCCATTCGCTTCAGTGGGGTGCATGGGACCCCCTTCAGATGCATGCTCTGCATGTAGCTGGATCCTTCCAGACATTTGGGATGTCCCAAATGTCTGGGATCATTGGGCTGTAAGGGAGCTCAAAGGCCGACCCCCTGCTCCAAGCCAGATACCAGCAGCATTGCAGACAGATGCTTGTTCAGCTGTTTCTTAAAAACCTCCAATGAAAGAGATTCCACGAGAGAGCTGCTTCTGATGGAAAGGTGGGGGGGGGGGGGGTCACCACCTGGGAAGAAACCTTTGGCTGTGACCCCCTTTCCATTAGAGCACTCTCACTCTCCCTCCCTTGCTGTCTCCTCTTGCAACCTCCTGTCAGCTGAGAGAACGCAATCCTAGCAGCTGCTCTAGGTGCGACTCTGGTGCGGATGGACTTGGTTGCGAGTGAACCTGATTAATGCGACGCGGCAATGTGGGTGCGCATTGGCACGCAGTGGCCCGCATGATGGGCCCTGTGATGTCTTGGGCGATGCCATAAGTGGGGGGTGCAGGCTAACATCTGGCAAACACCCATGGGGGGTGTGCGCTAATGTGGGCTATTCTTTATTTTCACCCAGTGGAACCATCTTCTAGCTACTTGGTGTGAATGAAGATGAGGCGGAGAGGAAGCTAGTTAGTGGATTTCATAGAACTTGGTGCATTGTTGCTTTTCTTTGAAATCTCTGCTTTGGCCTCATCCAGGCACCGTGGATTAGTTTCTTGCCCCATCCCCTCAGTGGCCCAGCTGCTTGTGAACCTGTAATAGGAATGGGGGGGTGAAGCAAGTTATTTCGGTTTGAAACTGGAAAGACTGGCTGCACCCCTTGCCACACGTGGGTTGCTCAGAAGGCATTGTCTGCGCTGTGGGACAGGTAGCCAAGTGTGCAGCCACCTTGGGAATAGGATTACTTTAACCCCGAGTCTCACAAATTGCAAATATCCTTGCCACGCTTCTGGTTACACCAGTAATTCTTCAGGTTAGTCTGAGATTGCCCAGGGGCTGGGCAGTTTTGACCACTCTGGTTTTAACCACTGGTGTGAACTGGTTTAAACCATCCTAAACTACAAAAAAAAAACCACTTGCTTAAACCTCCCTCCCTGCACCAAAAACACCCTGTGGAGAGGGTGTTGCGTAATGTCGGCCAGACCCATCTGCCTCAAGGGAATTTCCTTCTTTTGCACAAGGGAGAAAAGGGGATGGCAAAGGAAGGGAAACTGAAATCAGCCGAGGGAGAAGTTGCTGGCTTTCACGGTAGCGATTGCACTGTTGGCTCTGCTCCTCCTTTACCCCATTCTTGTCACAGCCGTGGGCCCCTATTTCCCACGAAGGGGGAGAAGAGGTGAGAAGTGGCCACAGGAGACCCAGGAGCCAGCACGACTTCCTGACAGGCAGCAGTGGTGACAGTGGGGAGCTGGAGGGGCAGGATCACAAGAAAGAGAAATGAAAGGTGCAGAAAATCCAGGAGATCTGCACCTCAAGTCCTTGTAAGAGAGCTGGGGGGTAGCAGGCTAAAAGTGTCATCCTCTGCCCATTGAAGTCGATAGCGAAACTCCTATTGACTTTAATGCTAGGGTGTGCCCTAAGTCTTGTTGTCTCTGTCGATGAGCCATGAGGCTGCCCATCTACTAGGGGTGTGCACTTTTTGTTTTTGTTATTCAAAAATGTCATTTTCGTTATTGTTTTTGTTATCGGTATCATTATTGATATCATTATCAATATTTGTTATTATTGATATCGGTATTATCGATTCCCGTGCACAACTAATATCTATTTAAATCGAAGGGGGAAGGGAAAAGGAAAACTACCTATTATTTAATCAATTATCTATATAACTATTCTAATCTATATGTCTATAATATATATCTATATCTAATCTATACTACCGATCTATATATAATGTACAGGGGGGAGAAGGGCAAGGAAAGGGAGAAGGTAAAATGTAGGGTATGAGTAAGGAAAGGTATTGGTAATACAATGCGGGCTAGGGAGGATTTTTTCTGTGCAAGCACCACAGTTCTGTAAACACAACCTGACAAGCAGAGCTTTCGCAGAATGGAGAGAAAAAACCTGGCCCTCCCATTATAAAGGGTTGTAGTGCCCTCCACCAGAGTCCCCCTGATTGGTTGTGGGAGAGAGCAGGCGTTGAGCAATCATAGAGTGCCATGAGACTGCTGGGGCCTGGTTGCGCTGCTCATTGGCCAGCGATACATCCATCAGATACTGCTGAGCTGCTCGCCCCTCCCAACACAGGCACAGTTCAAGAGTTTAACCCTGTTAAGGGCTCCGAGATGTCTGCTCCTTCCTCCTCTCTCCACATTTCCCCCCCAAAACCCAACTGCCACAGCACTAATAACTACAGCAACATTGTCGTTTTCGTTTCTCATTTTCAGTGTTCTTGGTTGTCGTTTTCAGTGTTCTTGGTTGTTGTTATTGTCGGTTGTCGTTTTTCTTATTGCAATAACAAAAACAGTTTTCATTATTGTAATAATGACAACGACATGCACACCCCTACCACCTACCCTTGCATCTCTGTGCATCTGCACCCAGACCCTTCTATCCTGCATGCGGATCCCATCTCTTTCATTTTTTATTAGCTCAGCTTAAAATTTGCATACATTTACATGAATGAATACATGCAAATATATGCAAATTAGCATTCCAGTTTTCTTCCCTGGGAGAGGTGGCCACCTTACATGGTAACACAGTGGCGTGTGTTGGGTGAGTTGTCATGACTTGCCATCCCCCTAGAATGCAGGCGGACCCTAGCATGATTCCAGTTTGATTTGGTTTGGTACAAATACCGATGGGAAGAGTGTTGGCTGGTTTTGGGGTATGGAGGATACAGTTAAGTGCAGAGGGCACTGGCTCCTATTGAGAAGCTACAGATCAAGTCACTTTGTGCCAGCCTCTCAGCTGGCGTAAGTAGGGACATACCTGTGCGTTCTGTGTTTTCCTCATTGGCAGCAATGATGGAAACGTAGAATACACAGGGCCCTCTCCCCATTTACACCGACTATGAATTTACATAGGTTCTTTTGGGGAAATTCCCTACAAAAGTGCTACATACCATTGTCCCTCTAGGAGGGGATTTGTGTCTACTGGAGTTCCATAATTCAGACCACAGTGGTGGCGATGCCTCCCTTCTTGCAGTTCATCTGAATCTTGTCAGCAGTGAGCCGTGAAGAACCTAGCTCTGCTGCTTTTTGGGTGTGCAGAGAGCTGAAAGCGGCTTCTGCTCCAGTCACTTCTCTTAATTCCAAGCAAAACATAAGGCGACAGCCAGATTCTTCCACTTCTCCTGATCCAAAGACTGCACTGGCTTCCAGGAGTGTTCCGGGCACAATTCAGGTGCTGGTTTTGACTTATAAAACCCTAAATGGCTTGGGCCTCACATATCTAAAGGGCCGCCTCTTCTCTTAGGCTTCCTCACCGCCTGTAAGGTCAGTTGAGGGTGACCTCTTGCAATTTATTTTATTTGTTTATTAAAATGTATACCTTGCCCTTCCCCAAAAGCTCATGGTGGCTGCCAGCAAAAACGCAAGAATAAAAATACAAACCAATACAATAAATTCCCTCACCCCAAAAGCCCAAACACCCAACCTATGTCCCCGCCTACCAAAAGCTCTGCCAAAAAGAAATGTTTTATGCCACTTCCAGAATATGCTGAAGCTCGGCCTCTGGCAGGAGGGAGTTCCATAATACTGGGACAGCAACTAAGAATGCCTCTCTGCGGGCCCTTGTCATGTGGACAAGATTAGCCGGTGGTACCCCCAAGAGTAGCAGCTGACCACAGGGGTCACAGTGGTGTATGGAAGGAAAGGTGGTCTTTTGGGTATATGGGGCCCAAGCTGTTTAGGGCTGTAAAGCAGGGCTAAAATGAATAGTAAAAAAATGATTCATGAGTATTCGCCGAGTTCCAAGGACCAGTCCCGAGTGCTCCGGCTGGTCTGAGGACCCTCAGGAATTCTGAGGGTGGGGGCAGAGGCCAGAGGGAGCCTCGGAGGAAGGGAATGGGCCAGGGAAGAGGGGTTGGGGGGGGCCTAACGGGGACTGAGGGGTAGAGTACTCACCCTCTGGAGGGGCTCTGGCAATGCGTGACTTCCTCTGAGCCAGGTACGTTTTGACGGGGGGGGGGTGGGAGGAGTTGAGCATGCTTTGTTCAGAAGGGCCGAATGGCCTCTTCTGAGCTTGCTCAGACCTTTTCCAAGATGGCTCTGGCAGTGTCAGCAAGCTGCATGCACCATCTTGCAAATGTCTGCATGCTCAGAAGGGGCCATTCAGCCCTTCTGACATGCCCAGCTTTTTTTTTTTTTTTTTTTTAAAGTTACCCAGTTCAGAGGAAGCCACATGTCACCAGAGCCCCTCTGGAGGGTGAGTACTCTATTCCTCAGGCCCTGCTAGACCACCACCCCCCTTTCCTTGCCCCCACTGGCCTATTCTCTCCCTGGCCAGTGGGGGCTAGGGAAGGGGGAGCAGGGGCCTGCCTCTGGCCCCCTTCCCTGCACTTGGCCGAAGATTTTCCAAATTCCGAAGTTTCAGGGGCCATTCCTTGAAAACTCGGAAAACAAAGTCGAGATCCTCAGTCCTCTGTGTTTTCCAAGGAAAACCCAGGACCGAGTTTCAGCACTACTTTAAAGGTCAAAATCAGCCCCTTGAATTGTGTCCAGAAAGCTATAGGAAGCCAGTGCAGACTATAGAGCACCGATGTACGTTCCATCATTGCAACATGTCCATACAGTAAGGGTACAAAGAGAGGTCATTCTCGGTGATCACAGCTTTAGAACTCCCTGCCCTTGGAGGGCTAACAAAACCCTTTTCTGAGCATCTTCTGGAGGCACTGTAAGACATAGGGTGAAAAAAGACATGACGCTAACCACCCTTTAACCACCCTTGGTGGTTATTTATGCATGTTGCAGGGCTGTATTGGTGCCCTATGCAGCCCGGAAACATGCATAAATGACCACCAAGGGTGGTTAAAGGGTGGCTAGCGTCATGTCTGTTTTCACCCTTACATGATTGGACAGGCATTTAGAAGGCAGAGTTAGGATTTGGGGTGTATTTTGTGGATATTTCATATGTGGTTTTATCTCTGTTTTATATACGTATGAGGTTTTGTTTTGATGTTAGTCATCCTGAGTCTTTAGGGAAGGGTGGGATAAAAATCCAACTAAATAAATAAATTTTAGTAATGCCTAATAGTGTGAAATTTTTGCCCGCTTTGTTGTGCCATCTCAGATGTGGACGTCCTAGTTTTCTTTTCCCAGGTGGTTTCCATATCACGACCTCGAAGTTGTTTCTGATCCATTGCTATCCTGCATACACACACTTCATACAAAGCCATCATTGTTCCAATACGCTCTTTCTCTGTGGGGTCCTGGACAGTCTCTCTTTGTCAGCCGCTCGACCACCGCCCCCGCCAGTCCCGCTCCACCTGCAGCTGCGGCGCCTTCCCCGGCGCAGTTGCCGAAGCAGCCAACTCCCGTAACAGCAGCACCACACCGCTTCCGGTGACCCCACAGAACGCGGGGTCGGTGCCGGGGCTGTTGCGGCGCTCTGCGCGCCTGCAGGCAAACAAGGGGGTGGGGCCTACTGCATAAAAGCCGGCGCTGGCAGGCAACCAGTGCTGGTAATCTGAGCGAGAAGCTGGCCCCCTAGTGAACGTTACGTGACAGCTGCCGTACTGTTGCGTGTGTATGCTTAGAGTTTATTAGTGCTTGCTTGAGTCCCTTGTGTCCCTTTCCCTCCAGTGTGCGTGCGAGTGGATGAAAGGTGAGTACTTGTGCGATCCCCTTCCCCTTCCTCGGGGTTTCCTCCCCTGTACCCGTGTGTAGTGCTAGCCTGTCGCCTTCCCTTCCAACCCTGGTACCTTACCCTCCTTAGCGCACGAGCTCGCACATGTTCCCCGTAGCCGCCTTTCCCCGTGTGAGTGAGAGTGCCTGGAACCCCCGCAGGGAGCAGGGAGGCGCAGAACTGCTTCTGTGCTTGGCGCTCTATGATGATAGGGACTTAGCCTCCTTGAGGCTTCGTTGGCCCACCTTCTGTCCTGACAGGCATTGCCTCCCTCCGTGGAGCCACCAGCACCAAGGGGTGAACGGCGCATGTGTGTGGGTATGGGTGCGGATCAGCCCCTTTCCCCCCTCCCCACTGACACGCTTCATAATCCATACTCTTGAGGAAGGTCCGTGACGCGGCCAGTAGGAGGCAGCACTGAACGTCTTGCTGGGTACATGCAAAGTCGATCCGCCCTCAGCTCACCAGTTCGTCTGCTGCCTCCAGACAGACAGGAGCACAGCAAGCAGCGCTAGTGATCTTTTAGGTCCCAAGGGCCTTTTTCTTCTTAAAACCTTCGGGCACAGCAGCAATCCCGCTCCCAGGCCCCAGGGGCAGCCTGACCAGAATTCCCCAGCTGCAGCCAGAGAATATCGTGCCTGGCCACAGCAGTACCGGAGCCCTCTCCAGCCTCCTGCCCTCTCAGCTCGGGAACAGAGCAGACTAGCCACGGCAGGTGCCTCCAGGCCTCCACGTTGCATTCCGGGCTGCTGCGGACACCCCTCTGGAGAGGAGTGAGGAGAGGCAGGCCCAGGGGGAAGAAGTGAAACCGAAAGCGCTCCCCCTCCCGCAACAGAGCCTACAAGGGCAGCTCTAAGAGTGTGGGAAAAGGAAAGGCACCACCCAAGAAGGTTTATGCTCCTGGAATCCTCTAACTCTGAATCGGAGAAAGAGACACCCCCCCTCCCCCAAGGATCAATCAGACCTGGCTCGGGGAGTGGGAGCCCTGATCCGCCGCTCTCCTACTCGAGAGGAGTAGGATGGGGGAAGAAGTGAGCACTCCCAGGCAGACAAGGCATCAGATGCTGATGGAAGAGGGCCAGTTCCCAGATAGCTTAGACAGGGATGAGGAAAAAGAGGAAGACAGAGAATGTTCCAGTTCACTTAGAGAGCCCCTCTTCTATTTCATCAAAAGAGCCCTACACCATAAGCAACTAGAGGAGAATGATGATCGCTCTGAGTCCTCTGACGAAGAGTCTTCCAAGGAATACCTTCCTAAACCCCCTAGAACAGATGAGGGGTTTCCAAAAGAATTATCAGGCAGAATGACAGCAGCCAGGTAAATCTGCTAGGCTCTCCAGGACCCAAGAAGATAGATATACTATAGCTAAAGCAAAGTCTGACATGTTTAAGGTGCCTATGGTAGACATCCCTTGCTAGACAGTCAGTGTTCCCATCGAAAGGGGATTTCTTCCCAAAAGACCCCTGTGACAGAGGGATGGAATCTTGTTTCCGACGGGACTACGGGGCAAGGCCATATCTCCAGGGGTCTGTCTAACTTCAATAGACCTCAGGGAGGCCTATCTGCACACATCCATATGCCCAGGGCACAGAAATGGCTCCAGTTCTCCTACAATCACCAACACTGGCAGTACTGAACGCTACCGTGTGGCCTGGCCTTAGCTCCGAGGATGTTTTCCAAGGTGCTAATAGTGCTGATAGGCCCCCTCTGCAGGGAGGGGATCAGCGTGTACCTCTATCTGGATGGCCTATTAATCAGGTCCCTGACCCACAAGCAGGCCATAATAGGCCTCCACAGGATGATGTCGTTCCTGTCAGAATTGGCTTCGTAGTGAACACAAAAAAAAGCCACATGACCCCCACCCAGACCCTAGAACATCTGGACATCTGGTCCTGGACAGTCCTCATAGATGCAAAGCTAAACTGGTTTCTCAAGAGCACCTGCTGGAGAAGTCTTACCAGCTTTTCTTGTAGCTGTTGAGGGAGAAAAACACAGTCAAGACAGTGACAAGCTTACTTGGGATGATGGTATTCTTTATCCACTTGATCCCCATGGCACGATTCCATCTACGACTGCTGCAGAATCTACTGAGATGGTACCAGAGACAAATCTGTGAAGGAGAGAACTTCTTCATAGAGGTACCAGACAGGGTCAAGACAGCCGTGGGGTGGTGGCTCGCTCCTCTACGGCTGTCCATGGGAACACCCCTCTCAAAACTCTCCAGAGCGAGCCTCACCACGTATGCCAGTCTCTCTGGCTGGGGGACGCATTTGAGAGGGAACTCGGCTCGGAGGACTTGGTCACGAACCGACAAGTCTCCCAGCATAAATTGGCTGGAGCTAAACGCAGTAAGATTAGCTCGACTCCATTTTTCTGCTTCCCTCAAAGGGAAGCACATCCTTGTGCACATGGACAATACAACGATGAAAGCCTATGTCAACAACCTGGGGGGATCTGGATCCCCGTCTCTTTAAAAGGCGGCATCCAGTCTCATTGCCTGGGCAGGACTCAATGTCCTCTCCATAAAGGCAGTGCACATAAAGGGATTATCAAATGCGCATGCCAATTAGCTAAGCAGGCAAAAGATAGAACCAGGTGAGTGGTCACTAAATGACAGGACATTCAAACGGATAACACAAACCTTCAGTGTGCTGGAAGTAGACCTGTTCATCTCAAGCGAAAACCACAAAGTACCGCTTGTCATGTCGAGATTTCAACACCCCCGTGCAATGTCCTACGACACCCTCAGCTGCAATTGGCCCTCGGGGCTTCTGTACACATTCCCACCAATACCTCGGATAGAAAGGGTACTAATCAAGGCGAGACAAGAAAGAGCACAAGTAACACTAGTCACCTCGAACTGGCTTCACAGGCCATGTTTTTTAGACCTGATCAATCTGAAGGTGGCTCCTCAGCTTCAGTTACCTTTCCATGCAGACCCGCTAACAAACCGGTACATCATCCAAATCCAAGAATCTTCAGTGTGACCGCTTGGAAATTGAGCGGCGATCACTCGGGAAGTTAGGCTATTCTAAGGAGGTTACAACACCTTGCTAGCTGACAAGCGTGATTTCCCTCCCCCCCGGGTGCATATTCTGGCTGCGGGAGGAAAAGGTTCAGAGAAGGGAAAGGTTCAGAGAAGGGAAACAAGGATGATAGAAGCATTGGATCAAATTCCGTCTGAGGAGAGGCTCAACAGGTTAGGGCTGTTTAGCTTGGAGAAGAGACTATTAACGTTGGGAGGATAGGATACAAATGTATAAAATCATGAGGGGCATGGAGAAGGTAAAGCGGGAACTGTTGTTTGCCCTTTCCCACAATAAGAGAACAAGGGGACACTCTGAAGTTAAATGGCAGCACATTATTTAAAATGGACAAAAGGAAGCACTTTTTCACACAGCAGACAATACAGTTATTGAACTCGTTGCCAGAGGAGACTGTGAAAGCCAGCATCATAACTAGCTTCAAATGGAAATCGGATAAATCCTCAAGAGGATAAAGCCATAAACACCTACTAGTTGGGATGTAAAATCCTGGCTACTGGTAGTTGGGAGCGGACTGGTCAGCAGGAGATGGGTCACACCTCCATGATCTGTACGTGTGCTTCTCTTGAGCTTACCTTCAGAGCTGGCCATTGTCGGAGACAGGATGTTGGGCTAGATGGACCACTGGTCTGACCCAGTATGGCACCACTTAGGTTCTTTTGTAACTACCTTGAAGCTTTAAAAGCTCCTCCTTCTGTCTTGATATATTGGTCTCTTTCCTACAGAAGCTACTCAGACGTGAACAATTACACTTGCACAAACGCTTCAGAATAATGTAACAAAGGAATGATAATTCGACTAGACTTTGCAAATGTATAATTCATACATAATTCAACTGAGAGGTGGATTTGGTTTCGCTCATTTTAAAGAGGGGTTATCCTGGGTTTTCATTGAATCTAAAGTCACAGATAATTATCAGCCAGTAGCCTCCATTACACACACAGCTTGCACCAACCAGCCATCAACAAAGGCAAGCAAAACCCCTACCCAAAGCACCCCCGTGTCCCCGAAACCGATTGCATTTGCAACATGATCTGATCCTGTTTTGTGGGTAATAGTAAAGAACAGTTGAAGCCAAGCTGGTAGCAGGGAAATTAAGTACAACACCCTGCATGATAGGGCCCTGATCCTGCTGACATGAGCATTTCTAGAATGCAAATACAGTGCAGCCTCATTCAAATGTGGTATCTGAGAGCCATGCCACGTTATATCAAGGATGCTGCAGTGGGAACTCTCTGGCCAGGCTCCTTCTCCCTAGTCAGGGGAGGCAGCTGAAGTTTGTATTCCCGCTGAGGCTGTTGACTCTACCGTTACTCCTCGGTGGTAGCTGCTTTAAATCCCACTGCCTATCCTGGAGCCCCTTCATCTCCGGGAGAAGCTGTCTGCCCTAGCGGGCTGAGGCTCCAGGGTGGGAGAGGAGCTAGGATGGAGCCCCCATGGCAGTGGGGGCCTAGGGGAGGGGGGTTGTGGTGGATAGAGGTAAGCTAGGGGTTGGGAACTGGGGTTGGAGAGGGTTGGTGGGATGGTGTAGGGGTTGGGGGGTATTTATGATTAGTTTGTTTTATATTGATTATGTTTTAGACTTTGTATTTTTAATATTGTAAACTGCCCTGAGCCGCCTTTGGTGGGAAGGGTGGGGTAAAAGATTAAAATAGTAATAATAGCTCGTGGGGGAGTAAAAGCAGAGCCTGGAGAGCAGCCGCCTGCCAGTGTGTGTGTGTGTCCTCACCAATCGCGAACTGTGCACTGTATTGGTGAGAAATTTTATTTTAAAATTGAATTTAATATTGCGTTGGAAGCCATGGTGCACACCGTGTTATAAATGAATTTGCTTAACAACAGTGTGCACGTTATAAAGCCTGGCACGGCTGTCCTCACAAGAACTCTTCACCTACCAGCACTGGCTCATTCCATCCAATAGAACGGTGAGGTGCCAATTAAACCAGAGAGGGAAGAGGGATGGTTGGCTCAGTTACCTCGGACTGGCGCTAGGTCAGAGTTGCCTGAGCTGCTGACTTTAAGCTCTGAAAGTGGGCAGTAGTGGGGGATGGGCACCGGGGGGTGGGGAGGGGGGTGGAGTGAGAAGCTGTGTTGAGCTTTTGGGGTGGGCAGCAGCAGTTGGGGTCTGCTTTAGGAACCAATTTTGTTTGTATTTTGACTTGATCATCAGTTGTGAGCAGTGCACCCAGGTAAGCCATGGAGCATGCTAGTTACAGCAAAAAACAAACAAAAAATGCACAAGATACCATAGCACGTCAAAGCCGCCCTGCGCTGTTTCAGGAGGGGCGGGGTATAAATGTAATAAATAAATAAATAATTAAATAAAATTATAATACGTATCAATAATGCCACCATAAAAGTAAATAAATCCATAATCAGATGAAAAGTCTGAAAAATACACAGTAGGAAAGAATGCAAAGTAGTTCAAAGAAAACATCTCAAAATTGTAGTCAGTCCAGTGTACTCAATGATTCGTCAATCCTGTCCAACAGGTTTCGTTCTGTAATCTTACTGCAGTGTGCTAGGCCTGTCGCAAATTCGGCTCCTATGGCCACTCCAGAGTGACTCGGAAGTCACAAACTGCTTCCCAGTCTCTTCCTGGGATGCACAACTCTCAGTTGCTCCTTGTTCAGCGCAAAACTATAATTCGGAATAACTCCATTACAGCCAGTGTGTTTGTCCCAGTTTTACCCCAGTGTATGTAGCTCAAAGGAGAACTCGGCGTAATTTCCACTTATTGTTTTACAGCTGTAAATATAGGACACCAACCCCTTTTCAAATGTAAATATTTTTTTTTCCTCAAGGAAGAAAATGATCCTCAGTGTTATGTTTCCTTAGCTCCCTAATGATGGCTTTAAAACAAGCTCCAAAATGATAAAGTAAAACGCGGTGACTCCTTCTGTGTGAGGAGGATTTATAAACTATCATTACTGAGAGCACTACTATGGAAATGGATTATAATTTAGTCCTGTAACCGGGACTTTGCTCTTCAGAAGCCCATTCTAGTACATATGTGTGCTTCACTGATACCCTCTGAGCAGCCATAATAGTTACCCTTCAGTAGATGAAGGTTGGATTCCTCTGCCTGATAGCTATTTTTGGTTTCCCCTCTAAAAACAGATGGTTCTGATTGAGAGCCTGCTCTTATGATTACTGCTATAAGCTGTGAAAGCAACAGATGGTTACTAATATAGGGATAGCAAACTCCTAGTTGTTTCGCTTGAGCAGTGCAAGTTTTGTGATCTTTCCTCCAACCCACCCTAAACTTACAACCTTCCCTTTTATACCATCCCATGCTATAAAAAGATTTTTTCCCCAAGTAAGTCCTTTTTCTTTAATTAGGTTACATACATTGCTATTACAGTGGAGTTGGCTTAAACTGAATTTCTCCAGCCATGTAAAAGTTCAACTTATCAGAAATTCTACTTAAGCAGACCTTAAGGAAATGGACCTGGAAATGGAGAAAATTGATTCCTAGACTAAGGCGCTATCTCCCGTCCTGCACAGCCATGTCACGACTGGGGGCGGGATAGTGGGTGGGCTGGGGAGGGTGTGGAGTAGGGCCGGGCTGCCACTTGTGTGGCCGGTGCCTTGGCCCACCTCAGGGTGTGGCAGGATGGCTGACAGTGGCCTGCCTATCTGGCTTCCCCGTGAGGAAGGCAACCATCTGCTCTGCTTCCCGTGCTGGCCCCAAAGTGTGGCAGCAGGAATTGCCCATCACGGGGTGTGTGGGGATCGTGACCACCGCAGCTTGTGTGGATACACCCAGGGTTTCTTTCACACACAAACTGCTCTGCCTGTCTATGTGAGTCTGGATGCCTGAAGAGCTGGAGACGGAGTGAACGGAAGTTCCCTAATGCCCATCTCCAGACTACCTGACATGAAGACTCACCCTGACAGGTTATATAATATAGTATTTTAACCATATGCTGCCAAGAAATCATGAATACATTCAATGGTTCTGATATTTTTAGCTGGGTGGGTATATTCTATACACCTTAAACATTTGAGTTATCAGCGTTCAGAATTTAACTTATTCAAATCAAGAAGACGTAGAGCTAAGGAAAAGAAATTAATTCCACTTATCCAGAAATTCAAGTTATGCTAATTCTACTTAAGTGGAGTCCACTGTATATTAACCAAGAGGTAAAACTAGGCTTGAACTTGATTAGGCTCCTATTTGGATGGGAGGCCCGGCCTACCACTTCAAACAAACAGACCAGGAAATCAGAATCGGACAAAATATTGATTTAAACATCAGCTTTGCACATTGTGTGAACAGAACTCCTGAGGTCATCTGAACTCTGGCAGTAGTCTGAGCTGACAGCTGGAATGTACTGTGTTTCTGTAGAGCTGCAAGACAATTCTTCAGAGTACACATTAAAAGCTTCTTGACACATCTACTTTAATTAAATAAGGGAAAGGACAAGCCGTAGACTGAAGAAAATCAAGTTTTGGCTGAGTTAAACCAATCTATCCAAGGATTGCAAATGCTAATGCAGCAAGACTCCCTGCTTTAGTGACCCCGTGCCAGGTGGCACAAAATCTCATAGTGGGACTATTACCACCTATAAGGAAATAGAGACAAAGTAGTACAGTGATATCTTTCACTGGATCAACTACTGTTGGTGGTGGTATTTGGGACCAACACGGCAACCTTACTTTCTCTATACACCTGTCGGGAGGACAGAGAAAACCGACTCCAAGTCGAGTCTGGGTGTGCTCCTCGATTCGCAGCTCAGCCTGGAATCTCAGGTTGTGGCCATGGCGGGGAGTGTGTTTCGGCAGTTACATCTTGTCCGGCGGCTTCGGACGTATCTCTCAGACTCCGACCTCGCCACTGTCATCCGTGCCTTCATCACCTTGAGGCTGGATTACTGCAACACGCTCTACGTGGGGCTGCCTGAGAAGCTGGTCTGGAGGCTGCAGCTGGTGCAGAATGCCGCGGCCCGTCTCCTGACGGAGGCAAGTTGCAGGGAGCACATGACACCAGTGCTCCGGGCTCTGCACTGTCTGCCTATAAAGCACCGGGCCAGGTTCAAGGTGCTGGTTTTAACCTTTAAAGCCCTTCACGGCTTGGGCCCTGCTTATCTGCGGGACCGCCTCACTCCCCATATGCCCTTGTGACTCTTGAGATCATCGGTGGGAGCCTTTTTGGAGGTTCCCCGGGCGAGGCGGGTGGCCACTGATGTTAGATTTTTTTCGGTGGCTGCTCCTGTGCTGTGGAATTCGCTCCCGGAGGAGGCTCGGTTGGCTCCCACTCTCCTGCTATTTATTTATTTATTTATTGGCGTGTATGTAAGACCTGACTGTTCCGTCAGGCTTTTGGCAAAGGGTAGGGGTGGGGGGTAGGGTTTTCCCTGCATATTGTATTTTTAAATTGTTTTTACATATTTTTTTAATTGTTGTTCGCTGCCCCAGGCTGCCTGTGAGCAGGAGGGGCGGGATATACATTTTAAATAAATAAAAAATAAATAAAAATAAAAAATAAGTTACTTTGTGGGGAAAAGCTACAAACGATTTGCAAAGCATTAAGTACAAACATAGAGGAATTTTATACCTAGCCATGTACAAACACTGTCATCTCACCATGGGGTCTGGCAGAAAGGCACTAAGAGGGTGGGAATGGGGCTACCTCAGAAAGAGGCAGGGCAAGGAATTGTGAGTCCTGAGTTTGAGTCTTACCTGCTATAGGCTGCCCAGCACTTCTTTCAGCCTCTGTTCCTTAGCTGTGACGTAGGGTGCTGGAGACAGGCCTGCCCAGTCGGGTGGACTTGATGCGAGTTGAGTGGTGGTACACTAGGATTAAATCCCAACACGCACCTTGGCTCCGCTTTAACATTTCTTATGCATCTTGCAGGGCTCTCTTGAGCTCTTATGCAGCCCTGCAAGATGCATAAGAAATGTTAAAGCAGAGTTAAGGTGCACGTCTGTCTTCACCTGATGGATGGGATTCCTGCAGGGTGGATAGAGTTATCTATATCTCTCGTCCCTTTGCATTTTGAGTCTCTCTCTTTGGCTACCCCCTGAGGTCCAGAGTCTTAAAAAAAAAATTAACCCTATTAAGCATCTCTGTTAGTACCTCACGCTGGAGGAGCTTAAAGCACTTTGCAGGCATAATTAGGCAGCTTGGTCCTCAAAGCACTACACTGACACAAATCCTATTCACTTCAAGGGTCAAGTGGCGGGACAGCGCTTTATGGAGCAGAGCCTACAGCAATACAGGAAGGTGGTGCCCTATTTAGATAAAATAATTAGGACTCTCATTTTCCTCCTCCTTGTGTTTCCCATTTATATTTGACTTCTCCAGCTGCAGCCAAATGCTTTTTGCTTAAAACCCTTAGAGTGGTGGTTCTCAGACTTGTAAATTGTGCCCCCCACCCTGCCACTTTGCTTTTGTATGTGATATTTGAGGCCCCCGCCCCCACGTACTCTCCCCCTTGCTACCCCATCACTGTGGAAATTCCCCGTAGCTCAGTCAGAATGGAGCCAATTCTTTGCCAGCTGTGCCCCCATCCCCAGAATACTTTCCCAACCCCTAGTTTGAGAATCGCTGCGGAGAACACTTGGAGAGGAGAATGGGCCTCTCCAATTTTGATTGCAGGCAATTTGACTGTTCCACATTGGTCTTTATTCCCTTTGTCTTCACAGCCTTGTTCTCAAAATATTCCAGTTGAGTTCTTCAGATGTTTTTCATGCCTCAAATACTCGTTGCCTCCTCCAAGTTAGAACTGAAGTTGAATTAACTGTGTGTGCACCCACAAGCACTCTTGCTGGATTTTATGTGGACTGCTTACCAGGTTCTGCCATGGAACTTAATTTTGGAATCAAGTAAAATTTTCTCTTACTTACACAGATAATGCAAGTATAAAATCCAGTGTTTCCTAAATGCTAAAGTCTGAACTCCGTGTGGGCTCATCTGTATAACAGGTTAACACACGGTGTTTCATTCTGTCCATGAAAACTCAGGTATTGGACGTGGTTCGGAGATGTTTTTTTTCAGCTATTTAATTTGCGTAAGCTACGTCCTTATTTCTCCCAGGCTGACCTTGCCACAGTGACCCATGCCCTGGTGACCACAAGACTTGACTGTTATAATTCCCTCTTCCATGGGCTTCCAGCAGTGCTTCTGCATCACTTGCAGCTTGTTCAGAATGGGGCAGCACAGCTGCTAACTAGTTTGGGCAGCCGTGATCATACTACGTTCTGTGCATTGGCTGCCTGTAGAGCAGCAGATCAAATTTAAGATTGCACCGTTGGTTTTCAAGGCCCTGAACAGCATAGGCCCTGGCTATAATCAAAACCCCCTCCTTGAGCCTCGCACTGATGGTTACGTGCACTCAGAAGCCACCCGCAGTTCAGGGGTTGCACCATCATGCCTTAAGTCAGCGGACGATCAGGCTTTTTCTGTGGCAGGCCCCTCAGTGTGTAACTCATTCCCGCCATGTCCATCTTAGTTCCTCCCTCCTCACCTTTAAAAAGTACCTGAAGACTTGGAAAATAAAGTGCTTTTAGGATCTACTGCTGGTTCCCCTTAAAGTGTTCTTCCTTCCTTATTACCATGCCCTTTTAAATAGTTTTAACTGGATTTTATATCCTGCTTTTATGTTATAAAGTGCTCCAAGTGCCAATCGGCGGTGGGGCACTATCGAAATGAAATTTTATAAATTGTTGTGTGGACAGACTATGATAGGTTTTAATGTGTTAGTTAATTGTATGCAGGATGGAGGACTTATCTTGGCTAGCTAATGTATTTACAAAGGTGTTAGTCTGTCTACACATACATTTTTTACTGTGGCCGATATGCTAAAATAACGCCCCCATAGCACATGTAAGCTGTCAGACAGATGTGCCCCTGCAGTATTTGAAACTGAACCCACTGAATTCAACTGGGATGTCCTACTCTTGCTAACACCAGTGGAGCAGAGCAACTGGTAGCAGTACAATCAGGAAATCTGAAAGACTTTCATCCTGCATTCAGGGCTGTACTGTGAGATACACCACATCCTTTATGGGTGTGTTTAGACCTGCGCTTTCCCACCCATCATGCATGTTGCAGGGCTCCAGAGCGTGTCAGTGCAGCCCTGCAACATGCATGATGGGTGTGGAGGCGATTGTCTAAAAACACCCTATGTTTTGTGTTTCAAGCAAAAGATTGCATACACAGGGCCAGATTTCCTGCCAGAGTAAATAGGCAGAAGAGAATTTGGCCCTGATGCATAAACTACCCCAATTGTCTTTCTCCTTTAATACCTTATTTATACTAATGTTATTAATAATTTATATAGTGATTTCAGCATTCAAAGTGCTTTACAATCCTTATCTAGCTCACCCTCAGAACAACCTTGTGAAGGTTGCCTTGTGGTGATGGTCCCATTTTACAGATGGGAGAACTGAGGCTGAGAGAAAGTGATTTGCTTAAGGCTCCCACCGAGTTTGTAGCTAAGATAGAATTTGAATCCGGGTCTCCCAGGCCTAAGTCCAGTTCCTTATTCACTAGGCTACATTGGCTCTCGGGGTCCGAGATGGATTTCAGCATTATTTAAGAAGCAGTCTGTGACTAACACTATAAAAATCAACATCAAGAAGAAAGGAAAGGCCCTGCATCCGTGTTAAGCAGCGGTGCTGACTTCCCAGATAAGTCCTAGCCAGTTTGAATGACGGCACAGTGCCAAGATCTAGATTAGGCCAAAGGGTTACGTGCTAGTTTGGGATGCAAGACACTCCAGTTCTCTGCTGTGGCACAGACTTGTGTGACCTTGGTGGGGGGGCATAAAAACTTCTCTAGCCACGTATCCATCCCATTGACAGTGGCCAGCATCAGATGCTTCAGAAGAATACAGGAACAGGACGTATAGAGTGTGACTCACTTTCAGATTCTGGCAGACAGATCACATCCCCTCTCCATTTTGGCCAATAGCCATCAATGGTCCTATTCGCCATTAAATTATCCAGTCTTTTTTTTTTTTTTTAACCGTTCTATTATTGGTCATTGCAATATCCCCAAGCAGCGAGTTCCACGGGTTAATTATATCTTATTTATATAGTGTCAGGATTGTACCTGTCGCTAAATAATCATTAAGCAGAGAAAGGTCCTTGCCTAAGGGGGCACTTACAATCTAGGCGACATGAGAGAGAGGGGACCATAGGAAGAGACAGGAACACATTCACAAAGTTGAGGAGTCGCAGGTGCGCATGCTTAACTTATTTACAGTTACCAAGGAGAGAGAAGGGAGAGAAACCTAGGGAGAGTGAAAAGGTCCTTGTGTTAAACATGTCCGATAATTTTTTAGGTATCCCTTACTCTTGCATTCTGAGAAATGGTGAATAACAGCTGTTTCTCTCCTCTGCATCATTCATGATCTTATAAACCTCTATCATATCCTTCCTTTATCGCAATCATCTAAGCTGAAAAGCCCTGCTTTTTGCTTCTCCTTGTATATAAGCTATTTTGTACACTTGATCATAATTTTTTCCCCCTTCTTTTTCTGGCCCTTTTCATTCTATTATATGGTATCCATTTGAGATGGGGCAGCTTAAACTATAGTCAGTCAGTCTCTCCGTACCTCTTTTCTCCAGATATAAATTGGGAATAATAAAACTCTTGGATTACGCAGACAGATGATTTTAAGTTTTCTTGTGGCTTTAAAAAGTAGGAATGTAGGCAGCTGTAAGGGGGAGACTCAACAGGTTAGTCTCCTGTTTTCCAACAAAGTATGCAAATATAAGGTCACTTTGGAAGCAACTTGAAAATAGCTGGTTCATTGTGTGTAAACAGGAGTATCCTATTTAAATGGCTCATACTTGAGGGGAGGCCATAGCTCAAGGGGTAAGAGCGTGTGCTTTGCATGTATAAGGTCCCAGATTCAATCCCCAGCATCTCCACCTCAGGATCCCTGGTAACATGCCTGGGGGAGGCCTCTGCTGGGGGCTTGGAGGGATCTCAGGTAGCACGCTGGGATGGCCTCTGCCAGAGACCCTGGAAGAGCTGGATTTGGACCCGAATTTGGGGGGGAAAAAACTGCTGCCGTGTCAGGTTGTGACAATACTGGGCTAAGATGGACCATTGGTCTGACTCTGTCAGGCAGTTTAGTTTCATTTAGATATGTACATATTTACATGGATATACCCAATCCCACTGGATATAGTCAATTCTAGCCAATCTTATTTAAATGGAGCCATCCAATCTAAATAGACTGATCAAGGGACATTTTGAGGACATGGAACTCAGAAGTTTTTGTTTTGACCATGCCCAGTAGCTTATGCTATATATTTGATTACACTTTTCAATGGATGTGGAGTTGAATATGAGCAAAAGTATCTGCTTGGTGTCAACAGTGAAGTGTGGTTGAAGATTATTTTTATTTTGAAAGAGGAGTTCAGTAATACTACACGGGATTTAGCAAATCTGACTATGAGACTGCTTGCCTAGTAGTTTGTTTGTTTTTCCATATAGCCGTTTGAAGATCCTAAACTCCAGAAACCATTCTAATTTGTAGTTGGGAAGTTTCTTTTAGGTTTTTGATCTCCACCCAGAAAAGCATGGTGATTAGACTCCACTTTGATGAGACTTGTAACTTCCTACAGTAGCAGAGTGAGAGAGCGAAGACAGATGCACTTGTATAAAGCACAGCATGCCAGGGTCTGCATTGGCAGCTTCCTATAGACTTCGGGGCTAATTTAAAGTGCTGGTTTGACCTATAAAGCCCTAAATGGCTTGGACCCGACGTACCTTATCCAACATAGGGTATTTTCAGACGTGATGGGGCCAATCAACCCCGTCACGGAACCAATCTCTTGATCCCCCGCCGGCACCACCGCGCCACGGCCTAACAGACGTGCCGGGGGCTCCCGGCGGGGAATCGGGGAGGGGGCAGGGCCGCGCGGTGCAACGTGCAGCTGCATGGCCCCGCCCCCGCCCGAATTGACCACGGGCTGGACTCCCTGCGAGGATTCCGGGCCGTGGCCACCGTCCAAACGTTGACGGCTCAGTTCATTGCGGCGGGGAATCGCCTTCACCACGCGATCACGGCCGGCCCCACCGGTTCAGCCGATCGCGTGGTGAATGTGATTCCCCGCCGCGATTGACTGTGGTGAACATCTGGGGGGGAACATTCGTTCCCCCCATCAGACATTACACGGTCACAACCACCACAGGGAATTGACTGTGGTTGCCTGTGATCTCGTAACATCTGAAAATACCCATACATGCCTCCTCTCCTGTGTACCACCACACTCTTTGGTTAGCCAAGAGCAGCCTTCTGGCTGTGCCCTCCATGCACCAAGTATTGAGAGCACGGGTGTGGGCAGAGGTGTTTCTGGTGTCTGCTTCCCAGTTGTGAAATCCATTTTTTCCTGAAGTTCATTAAAACACAAGCCTTTGTATGTTCTGGAAACAGTGCAAACTGTTTTTACTTAGGTAGGCTTTTCATGACCCAGGGATAGATTATTCGTGGGTATTTAATGGTTTTCCTTTTCATGTACTACGTATGTTTCTGGTTTTATGTTGTTGTAACCTGCCCTGAGCCTGCTTTTTTGTGGGATGGCCAGGATAGAAATTTAAATAAATACAATGTGAAGGACATTGCAAACTTAAAAGGACAACACCTTGAAAACTGTACTTGTTTCCCTGAATACTTTGTATCTACTGTGGTTGCAAATTAGTTACTGACAATCAGGTACCAGTTTCTATAATCGTGACTGTTTGACAGCAGGCATGTTACGGGCACTATATTAATAATAGTGAGAAACGGGGGGAAACAGAACGGTGGAGAGAAAGTAGTAATTACTCACTTGTAGTAGTAGTAGCAGCAGCAGCAGAACTATGGGACGTGATCAGGGAGCAGACAACCTGTGGAACTTACCGGCATGGGATGTTGTGAATGCCAATAGGATAACTGGGTTACAAACAGGATTGGATAAGTTCATGACTTATAATTAAATTGGTCAGAAGATGAAACCTGATTGCCAGGTGCTAGGAGTAAATGGCAGGAAGTGGATTACTCCATTCACACTTCCTCCGACAAATGTGGTGCAAGCCATTTTGGAGAGGCTATTGGCCTAGGTGGACCATTCCACTGTTCAGTGTGACTGTTTTTATAAGAAGGTAGTAGAGAAAATATTTGATTAAATGTACCTAACAAAAGAACCCTAATCTTCTGAGCTCATCATACAGAAGCCATTCCATACCTTTGATCAGCTTTATTGCCCGTCTCTAGTTATCCCTATGTCCTTTGTGAAGTGGGATGACCGGAACCGTACACGGTATTCAAGGTGCGGGAACTCCCTGGAGTGGCATTATGATATTATTTTCTGCTTTATTTCCTATCCTTTTTAATAAAATGTAGCTTTAGAACAGCCAAACTGGACTTGTTTAAACTAGCTTGCAAATGGGTAAGACACTGTGCAGAATCCCTGACTATAAGTTACAGTGAAAGAAATGCATCCCTGTCTCTCCCTACGTTCCCCTCTCATCTTCCCTAGACCATAAGCCCTTTAGGGTAGGGACTTGTCTCTAATTATGATCGTACAGCACTAGGTATATTGCTGATGCTATATAAATAATAATAGTAATAAATATGGACTACAATTCAGGATGATAGATAACACTTTTTTTTGTCTTTCTCAGGAAGATTATGATCGTCTGAGACCATTATCCTATCCCATGACTGATGTCTTCCTTATCTGCTTCTCAGTGGTAAATCCAGCTTCATTTCAAAATGTGAAGGAAGAGTGGGTACCCGAGCTCAAGGAATATGCGCCAAATGTACCCTTTTTATTAGTAGGAACCCAGGTGCGTCTCATTGTAGCTTATTTAAGTGAATGAGAACACTTACGGTATTACATAGCCTGGTCTGCATCCTCCTGGAAGGAAAAAATGACTTGAAGGGAGGATAGATGGTCCTCAAAGGTAGAGAGGTCTGCAGCCTGACTTGGAAGTATCGGATCCGGGTCAGCTGAAGTCTAACTGTCACCTGACCCCTTCAGACACAGGTTGAGCTAAACATCACCTGAAAATGACCATGACCCTCATGAGGTAGCACTTTCCTTGGGTAGGAGATGGGGGAGGCCACGAGGTGGGGATTCTCGTGCGAGTGGGTGGGGGTAGATACATAAGGGTTTTTTAACTTACAACGCTTTGTGAGATGTAGGGTGGTTAAAAGTTCTGGTGTGTGGCAGGGAATTGCTGCACTTTGTATTTGTTTGTTTTTTCGGGGGGGGGGGGGCGTTGTTTGACTGCAAGCCGCTCTGAATGTCTTTTGAAGAAAAGGTGGCCTAGATGAAGTGCTGTGGTGTCACCGTTCTCTGAAAGGGGAATAGGGGTGCTTCAGTGACTAGCATGACACATTAATGAATGATTTATTCCATTTGTACGTTTTTGATATTACACGTATCCACAATAGACAATAAGTAGTGAAACCAAAAAACAAAAATAAAATACAACTAGGAAAGGCTAAAACACTAAAAACAAACCATACAAATCCATAAGCACAGATAAGACAAGATAAATAAATTAAAACAAGACTGGAGAAAATTATATATTGTCTTTAACTTGCAGTGGAACATTGGGTAAAAACAAACGTTACCGTGGTGCAGCGGCTACCCAGGTTGGGAAACCACAACAGACCCAACCCAGGCCGTGACTTTGGAGATTTCCTGAGGTCAGAGCCTGAGCTAGCCAGCCCGGGGCAATCCTGATCAACATACTTAATAATAATAATAATAATAATAATAAAAAATAATTTCTATAGCGCTACTAGGCATACACAGTGCTGTACAGTCATAGATTTTCAGAGATAGGTCCCTGCCCAGTGGGCTTACAAACTACAATGGACAAGGATGAGGGGAAGACAGAGAAAGACACACACACATACTGCCATTTTACAGATGGGGAACATCTGGGGGTGCTTGCAGATGTGTAGGTGCAATTTGGGCCACTGCCACGTCTGTTTTTACCCATTGTTTGCTAGGAATGCAAGCATAGCAATTACATTAATATGGATATTCTTTCTCTTTTCCCATCTATATCTGACAGATGTGGATATGAGCTGCTACTTAAACCATTCGATCCATTTGTTTCTAAATTGTAACGTTTACGGTAAAAGGGAGGGAGACTGTCCACCTGACCAGCCTCACAACACATGGATTTCTGGGACTGAAGGCTATTTGACCGATGTTTTATGTAAAAATGCCCCTAATTTTGTTGGGTGGTGGCAGGGGTGTAGCGTCCATGGAATGAAGGGTCTCAGGTGACCCTGAAGGGGCCCTTTGCAAGTAGCGCGAGCATCACTAGAAAATGTTCAGCCTGGGCAGGGAAGGGGGTGGGCAGAGTACCACTCCAGAAATGTCCCACTGGTAATTTGGACACTTGCAAAGAACTCCCAAGAAAGAATTGTTAAGAGGGGCGGGGAGGGCATGAATTACTGCCTTCACCCCCACTCACCTTTGTGGCAAGATTACTACTGTTCCAGAGGACCTGCTGGGAGCTTTCATGGGGAAGCCCTGCCGCCCTGCCCTGGAGGTCCTCCCTTCCTGCGATTCTGGGGGGCCCTTTGCCCATGGGGGGGCATGATTTGGACACAAGCTCAGGCCCACCACAGACTTGTAGCCTTTGCCACTTGGTGGTGGTGGTATTTGACAGCAGTTGGAAGGCGCAAAGGCGCTTCTACACGATTTAAATACTTCCTCCCTTCCACGTCCATGTCAGAGGGGAGTTGCTTATTCAGTAGCACGAGCGCAAGGCCCCTTGTGTTCAGAGTATTTTATTGAATTTCCTTTACTCTGTTAGAACAAAACTCATTGTGTATTCCATAAACAGTGGGAGTGTTTCCCAGGGTGCCTGAGCAGGCAAGCCTAACTCTGAGGAATCGCACAGGAGCCACTGGACTGCTTGTGTGAGTCAAAACTACAGAAGTAGCCAGGTGTTGCAGGATTCTGCCCCGTTACTTCAGTAACCCTGCTCCAAAACTGATTGAGGAAAGGTGCTCACGCTTTCCTAGTGTGTGTCCCTTAAGATTTCTCCATGGTCCTAGGCAACGGGGTGGGAGATATTTGTCAACAATTACATTTGCTGGAAGTATGATTGCAAAACTGAAATCCTTGGCTCTTGTAATTCCCAATGGTCTTTTAGCTACGGCCCAAGCAAGTCTCCATTTGGGCATGTTCAGGCCTTTAACAGCAGATCAGCAGATCTCCCATGAAACCCAGTGTGAGGTTCTGCTTAAAGCCAAGGGCCATGGTATGGCTTGTTGATTTTGACTTTGGGCTGAAGCATGTGTAACTGGCATATTACTACAATCTTTCCTAAACAGATTGATCTTCGTGATGACCCCAAAACATTAGCAAAACTGAATGATATGAAGGAGAAGCCTGTATGTATGGAGCAGGGACAGAAGTTAGCAAAAGAGGTAAAGGCATCTTGTGCAGAACAAGTTTATCCATTTATTGTACTTTGACCCCAATTTTGCTATCTTGCAGCATACTTGTTTTACTAATCAAGCTGCTGCAGCAGCAGAATTCCAGGAATATTAGGCTATCTTCTCACGAACAAATCAAAACCGTTCTAACAGTCATTTTTATTTAATCTGGTTTTAGTAACTCATTTCAGTATCGTTCACACCTCTGTTGCAAACCAAATTGGTACCTCCGCACTTATTCCCTAGTGGCCAGCCATGAAATTGCACTAGAGGACCCCTATCCCTTCATGCCTTGCATGCAAATCATTGTGGGACATCATGCCGCCTTGCTGTTACTAAAGAGGGAACCGTAAAAGTACACAGCAGGAGAAGCACTGTGTGCACTGCAGTCTGGGAATAATTTGTATACCAGGTTTGCCAAACAAAGTAGGAAAGGGTTCACATTACAAGGTACTTTGATTCAGAAAGTGAAGGGAATTTATGTGCTGCTGATTTTTCTGAAGCACAGACTTAGACTCTTACTCCAGAATGCCATTGCTTGATGTGAGAAAGATACCAAGGTACAAGCAAGTTAAGGCCTTATTAAATTGATTTATCTGCACATGAAAATGTGTCCACAGTGGGCAGATAGCCCTCTAAGGATGGTAGGGAGATGGGCACTGAAACTCCACACAGTACCATGATGGTACTTTGTTGCACCCAAAAGCATACTGCCTCCTCCACTAGTGTCTACAGTTTAGACCCCACAATTCTGCCATCCCCAGCTTCAGAGTGTATCCCCCAAGAGAAATAGCACACTCCTCCAATATGCTAAGACCCCAAGGTATCCCTCCCACTGCATTAATCTTCCTCCAACACACACAGCCCAATCCAACTCCCCCATAGTCAGTTGCTCTCCGCCAATCCAGAGATGCAGACATCAGTTTCGGAAGTCTATACAGGCTTGGGCTGGGGGGAGATGGGGAAACTCTATGGGCAAAAAAAAGACATTATCAAAGTTGAGGCTGAACAGTGATTATTTGTAAACTTTCAGAGCATCAAGTATAGCAAAACATAAAACAAAGCCAGGAAATTAGGAGTTAAGGCACATATCCCTCCATCCAGACATACAACTTTAATTAACACTGCCCAATGGGAGAAGGCACACAGCCTCACCTCACACTATGCATACTCCCTACCCCACCCCGTATTTCCATTTTTCTGCTCCATATCTTCCCCAGCCCCTAAACTCCCACTCCCCCACCAACACCAAACCATATCACACCACATCCTGTGCACTGCCCCTCCAGCCCATTGCCCTAATATCCTTCCCACCAGTCACTGCTTCTGCCATTCTCCCATCCTACACACCCTCACCCAATCATTACTCCATCACCCATGATGTAGTAGTGATTGGGTGATTATTACCCATCACTACTCCACCCAGCCCTGTGGCTCTGCCCTGTGTACATCTCCCACTTCTGTGCTATGAGCTTGAATAACCCTTACATTGCCTACGTTCTTGCTTTCTTTACACAAGCAGAGGGGGATGTTGAAAGGCAAAAAGGAAGGTTATTTCCTCTTTATCAAGTATGGGAATTGTGCAAATGGGGGATGCTGACTTGCAGCGGTACTTGTCTGAGCAGATGTAGGGTGTTGATTTGCTGCTGCCAGTAAATTTTCTCATCCTACTAAATTGACCCACTTCTGCTGTTCTTTTATTAACCATATTTGAAGGCAATGTGAGTTTTATAGGCAGCACATACAATTTCTCTGGTTTGAAAGACTTTAATTTAGTCTCATGATTCACACCCTCTTGCTTGTCCATGTGTAGAAAAACAAAGCCCCACCTTTATTGAACTGTGCCAGCGGTGGAAAGTGTGCAGAGTTTAGGCTGCATGGCTAATGGAGTGGCACATGTTTCTCCTCATTTCCTGCTTTGCAAAGATGATTCTTCTGCATTCACATCATTCTGCAAGGGCACAAGTAAGGGCTGTGCAACCTTTTCTGTAATGAGGTTAGTTGCCCAAGAATAAAGCATTGTATTAAATGCTGCTAGGCAGGAGATCATTTAAATAATATTTCTCTTATAATGAATAGTGTAAATCTATTCAGTACGGAAATCAATAAAGAGCTATAAAGGTGAGCCAGGTATTTAAAATGTTGGAAGTACCGGAGGACATTGATGACTACAAAATGCTATGTAGGATTTATAAAAATACTGGGTAGAGGCTATGAATCCAGGGCATTTCAACTTGCCTGTGTACATTTTGTGTGTGTGTGCCTGTTTTACTTGTTCGAAGTGTTGGAAGACCACACTGTTTACCTAAAAAAGCTGCTTTTGATGTACTTCCTTCAGAAACTAAATCAAATGAAACCAATTCTAAAACTATAATCAAAAGACAAAAGGAAAGTAATTGTGTCGTTTGCTACTGGAGGATGAACACAGTGGGATGATTTTAATAAGTAAAAAACCAAGAGTCGGGGTGTTTCCAAAAAACAAACCTCCAAGAGCTCATAAATGGATTTAGAAAAAAGGGGGAGGGGCATGTAGCTATTAAATGCATTTATTTTCTTGACAGATCGGAGCCTGCTGCTATGTGGAGTGTTCAGCTTTAACACAGAAAGGACTGAAGACTGTTTTTGATGAAGCTATTATAGCCATTTTAACTCCAAAGAAACACACAGTGAAAAAAAGAATAGGATCAAGATGCATTAACTGCTGTTTGATCACGTGAGAGAGAAGTTTGATCATGGCCAGGCCTACTGTGAAATATTATCAGAAACTTACACAATGTACACTTAGAACTTGTTGCAGATTAGCGAGCCGTTTGAAAGCTAATTTTAGGAATCGGCCTTCTGAAACTGGCGAAATCCAGAGGAATTTTAAAAAAGAAAATCTAGGAGAAAGCAGCCACCATCTGTTGCAAATACTTTTATTGGGACTGGAAGGTACAATCTCTCAGGGGTTCTGTAGTTTAGAAGAAGCAACAACTGCACCATGTTGCAACGGCATTTAAACAATGCTGTAGAGGAGATGCTTGGCCCAATGACTTCAGAAAGATTTGGATAGTCTTCTGCTTTGACCATATAAAATTTTCAGCACAGTCTTTATGGAATCTGCACAATTAAATACCTTCTCTTTGCTCCAGCTATCTGCTTTTGTATGTAAGCTGCTTCCTGTTCCAGTATATCCACAGAGGTGCAATAATGAGACCAGCCACATAGCCAAAGGTAGCTCCCAGTGAACAGGAAATGGGCCAGACCTGAGAGGAGAGAAAGAATGGTAAAACAGAAACGAGGAAAATGTTGGTTTATATGTACTTTATGAGCACAAGTTTTCAGTGTAATCTAAAGAGTATCAGAAAGCGGTACAGGCTTTTTCTATTTTAAAGTCTGACATGCTTTCCTAAAGAATGCCAAATGTGTAACAGAGTCCTACATGCATTTAGCATGAACACTAAACTAAGTGTTGTACAGTTTTTAATTAATATGCATTAAAATGTAAGCAGGCTTCTGGCTGTTGCAAATGTAGTTTGATGTTCCCAAAACATGTAGGAAACTTGTGAAGTGTTCCTGTTACCCAAAGTTTTGGGCAAGACATTGAAAATTATATATATATGTTCTCCCATTTTGTTGCATCCTTTAAAAAATGCAATTCAGTTTTTAAACAAAGACATATTTTGCAATGTGTGGTTATGCATTCTGCGTTCTCTCTTTCCCCCTGGGTTTTTACATTGCTGGATAAGCAATTGACGAGTCAGAGGACGACAAGGTTTGGTTAATTGCACGCTCTTAACATAGGCTTCAAAAGCAAACAATTCCACTTTGATTAACCATGTAAGGGGACTGGAACTGTAGACACCGAGTGTATAATTCACAAAATAAGAAACGGGCACAGTTCATGTGCAGACCTTAAGTTTAGCATAATCTATGCTAGTGTAGCGATTCTCAACCTGTGGAGTTTTGGTGGTTCACCAACTGACTGCTCGAAAATCAACCATACAGATCGGAAGCATGATCGTTTGTTACTTTATTTAAAAAAATCTGTATAAATCAACAGGTGCCACCAGCTTACAGATGCAAAAGATTTAGGCATTGTAAGTGGTGCTTTGCAAAAAAAAACCATATTCCAATCCAACCTCTCCCAAAGCAAAGGTTGCTGAAATCAGTCTGTGCCCCGTCAGCCACAAATTAATCAATCACTTTTGAGTGTGAACAGACAGATGGCAGCTCCAGGGGTGTCTTGTCACCCCCAGGTTAGCCAATCTGGCTAAAGGGTGCCCAGCAGCTGTTCGCCCAGAGCAGCCCTGTCAGTGGCATGCTGGAAGATCCCGGCTCAGGGACACTATGGCCCAGGGACACCACCAGTCCATCTGTTGTGGACTGAGGTGGAGCTGGGCCCCCAGAGCAGCCGCGGGCTCACATCAGTCTAAAAACACCCTTAAGTGATGACCTCCCTCTCAATTTAAATGCAGCACTATTATCACTTTAGACTTAAGCCTAAAATAATCCACAGTTGATGATATACAAGTATTAAAACAATAGATTCATCAGTGGATGGTGCCACATTTTTTCTTAATGTGATCCATGATATTAAGGCTAAGAGCCACTACTCCAGTCTAAGGGCCAGGGCTTTTCAAATTGGGACTAGATGGCCTTTGAAGTCTCTTCCAATTCTATGATTTAAGGGGAAAAGAATCAATTCATATTTCTAAACAGGGGTACTGGCTAAGGTGGTCACCATGATATGAAAGGGAAGCCTGCAAAAGAGAGTTTAGACTAAAGTCCTAAATCTTCCATGGGATCTGGTAGAAAGCACTGCCTTGTCTGTTCATTGCTGTTGCATTCCACTTATATTGGTGCCAAAAAGCTTACTGTAGGGCACAGTTAATTGAGCAATCGTTACTGTGCTCATTGGCTCCCATTTTGAAGGCGAATACAGATTGCACTGTATTGCTCTTCCATGTAACAAAACCACGTTGTCTTGTCATTCAGGGCTAGTACTGAGAAGAAAACTGGTCATGGCAGAAAGTCGAACTAAACTCTCAATTCATCTTGCTGCTTCAGCTCTGCATGCTTGTAATTCGCAAGTTCCAAACATTTGCTTAAGTGAGGGCATATTCGTTCTTTCTTTCCTCCAAGCAATGATGCTTCTTTTCATTTCATCCTTTTGATGTGGGAAAATACATTTCCCTCCTTGCCACTAACCCTGTTTTCTTAATCACTAGAAATATGTTTTGGTTTTCTGCTTTTTCATCTTCACATTCCTTCATGTGTGTAGTTTTAAGAGTATTATTGAAAGGTTTTTCAGAGTGTAGCAAAAATGACTATCATCTGTAAAAGAGGTGCCTTAGGTACTCTATATTGACTTTGATTCAATTTCTATTCGTGGCTTCTGAATGGTCGTTTCAGCTTGCATCCTAGTTGCTGCTGCTTTTTAAACCAAAGATTTGCTTGTTTTCATTCATTAAAATGGCACTGTCATATCTTGACACACTTTTGCATAATAAGTTATAATATACATTTAAAGCTAGTACATGGTGTTTTATGGCTCTGGTTAAGACTGTGCCCCAACAGGATCTCTACTGCATTACCAGATTGAAAATAAACTATTCATTTCAATTTGTTTCAGGATTTGACAGATCATTTCTCAGGATGAAAAAAACCATCCAGCAATGACTTAATCAATGCATGTGTATCTTCTGCATGAAAACTTCTTTTGCATCTTCCCCTTTCAATGCTGGGCAAGGGAATACCATTTTTATTTCATGTCTCTCTCTGCTATCCACAAAAGCCACAGACAATGGTTTAGTGCATGTAGCAGTTTTCTCTCTTATGTTTAGGTTATTGTCTGTGTTCGATCCTTTGTTAACAAATGCTGCCGTCCCTATCCATTAACCACAAGTAATTTAGAGATACTGCACAAGACTGACTGCGCAGGCTCTCTCTGATATTCTGCATCTCTTCCTTACAAATCTGTATCCCTGACAATCTTTGGAAACAGCAACTGTCTCATACAGACTTCTCAGTAGCTCATTTATTCAGCTGCTACTACAAACGATACCCAAACTGTGTGGTATGCCACCCTGAGGTGGTGCCAACTAGTTCCGGGGTGGTGCAAGCCTGGGTAAGAGTGCACATGAGCCGCTGCCTTTTTGCCAGTGCCCAGCGGGCTGCACATGCGCTCTTTCCTCCCAGCTCTGTTCTCCATTTTCTTCCCTCACCCCCCAAAAGTACCCCTACTGCACTAGTAGCTACTACTAGATTGAAGCAAAGGAACTCCGGCGGCTGCTGCTACTGTGTTTGTACTGGGACTAGCCAGCCAGGTGCCACAGTACAGACTATAAGGATGGCATAGACAGATTTGGCTTTCTGGAGTGTGATCCCAAAGGATAAAGTTTGGGAACCACTGTGCTACTATGATGTAGGATTTCTAGGGAGTATAATTTCTCCTAATGGAAAAATCATTATCATGGAGTAAAGATACACACAAATAAATAACCCAAACCGTCTGCATTTTCAGTAATTGTCCAGCATTATGCAGTTTTTAAATACATCTTTTCATTTTCTTCCTCATTTCAAGAGTGTTCTTTAGTTCCTTGTAAATCTGCTAGCTTCTTAAGGAAGTTCATAGTACCCCACGGATGTATAACCCGTGGCTTGCTGACTGGGCTTTGTTAGCTATTGCTGGAGATGAAGAC
>QEPC01005252.1:1652661-1678505 GCA_003113815.1 Sphenodon punctatus
AGGCTAGACTACTGCAACACGCTTTACGTGGGGCTTCCCTTTTTTCTGGTTCGGAGGCTGCAGCTAGTGCAGAATGCAGCGGCCCGTCTCCTGACGGGGACAGGGTGGCGTGAGCACATAACACCGGTGCTCCGCGCTCTGCACTGGCTGCCTATAGCGTACCGAGCCAGATTCAAGGTATTAGTATTGATTTACAAAGCCCTGCACAGCCTGGGCCCCTCATATCTTGGGGACCACCTCATCCTCCGCACCTCAGAGCGATCCCTTCGGTCCACGGGGGCGTCTTTCTGGAGGTCCCCTGTGTAAGACGGGGGGCCACAATGAAGAGGGCGTTCTCGGCGGCCGGGCCGCGGTTGTGGAACTCCCTCTGGGAGGCGGCTCGCCTGGCCCCGGGCCTGTTGGCCTTTCGACACATCTGTAAGACTTGGCTGTTCGCCCAGGCCTTTGGAGGGGAGGGTGGGGGGGTTGGTTAATTTTTGAGGGGTGTGTTTTAAATTTGTTTTAATTATTATATTGTAGATTTTGTTTATGTTTAAAAATTGTTTTTATATTATGTTGGAAGCTGGCCCGAGATGCCGTAGGCATGGGGCGGCAGCATATAAATATAAATAAATAAATAAATAAAAATAAAATGTGGATCCACTCTCTACCCTCAAGCACTGAAAGCAGCAGCTCAGGGCAAGAGAGCGGAGATGGGGGCATGCACTCAAGAATAAGGCATGGATTCATGATCTGGATCGCTCCTTCCTTCCTCCCCTCATCCTAAGCGCACCTGTTAAGCCCCTAAATCCCCAATTCCTATGCAGTCTGTGCAACTTTTACAAACTTTCAAAATGGCCCAAAGAAGAGGAAAGGTTCCCCACACCTGCTCTAAACGTTGTTAAACCAGGAAGCCAGAGATTGAAAATGAAATCCGTCTTCTGCATGGTAACAAAAAGCTTTAGCATTTATCAAGGTCACCATTAAAAAGTCTGCATTTGTAATGATAGTGCCATGGTAACTATGAAACACCACAGCTTATCCTATAACTAACTTGCATCCCATCTGTTGGCAAGTGCAGATTTATTTATTTTTTAAGATGAACACTATAGCTACAGTATTTAGATGTGACCAATGATAACATCAGACCTAATCCAAGGTCTGCGCATGTGCCTCAAGCGTGTGCAGAGACCAAAAAGTAGAATTGTGTACATGCATACAGTGTGCGTGCGCAGAGCGACCCAAGGAAAGTCCTCCATCTCCCAACCCCGCCACTACCAGGAGAGAAAGAAGCAGAACTGCAGTGGCTGCTGTGGTGGGAGCAGGGTCAGGAGGCTGGGCATCCGCTGTGTGCGCACGCACAGTTCCACTTTCTGGTCTGTGTGCGCTCCTGAGGCGCATGCACGGACCTAGGATTGAAACAGTAGAGGGTAGACATGCATTCTGCTTGTTCCTGCACTGAAACAGCTTATTCTGCATACTACTTCTTCTGTCCTTTTACCGAACAAACTTCCCAAGACCCTAGGCTTTTCCACTCACCTCATCTAAAGGCAATTTTTTAAAAAAATGAAAAACAAAGTTTTTAACAACAGCGTTGTTTTGCTTTTACGTTAGGTTATGCGGAATTTCATGAAGTCTTCAAGGATCACAAAACCACAGTCCTCTCAGGGACTGAATTTCACTGCAATAAAATTAAGAACTCAAAAAAATAATCTGATTATATATGTAGGTTTTGGTTTTCTTTTTTAAATAGTAAGCCTAATGACAGCAATTTCCTCAAGCTGCAGCAGACAAATGTTTCAGATGTCTGAAATACTTGAGGAACAAGTTTTAGCCACTACTCTATTTTTAGAAAATAGATTTAGTGATATTTAGTATAATATATATTTATGGGGAAAACAATATATTTTCAGCTGATTTAATTTTATTGCCACTTTAAATTCCTAGCTCATCTTGCATTACAAATAGTCATCTCTGCAGAAAGTATTTTTTGCTGAGGACTGCAAATTTTAAAGCATGTATATGGGGTAAAGAGGCTGCTTTGTTCACATTTGCGGGTTTTGATGGTTTAACTTCCCTAACGTGCATACAAATGAAACTATCAGATCAATGAACATAAGACGATAAGTAGTGTCATGCTGGGTAAGACCATCAAGCCCAGCATCCTGTCTCCAACAGTGGCCAATCTCTGTCTCTTGGGAGAAGTACCCAACAGGTCACAATGGGGCAATCCATTCCCTGTTGTTCCAGCCCCCAATAGTAGGAGGTTATGTCCCCAAAACCTATTTGGCTTATAGCCATTTATGGACCTATTCGCCAAGAACTTATCCAATCCAATCCCTTTTTAAAACTAGCGACACTATCGGCCAGGACCACTTCCTCTGGCAGTAAGTTCCACAAGTTAATTGTGCGCTGAGTTCATTCCTTTCTTAGGTGCAAGATAATATATTTGGCATGCAGTTTTGTTCAGCTGTCAAAACATTCTCTTCCACTTCCTCTACAAATCCAGCCTCTGAAAACCCAATTACAAGGCATTTGTCAGACAGACACTGTTAAGACCCCGCTTAGGAGTGACCAAATCGCGTCTGAACTATGGCCTTAAACTGTGCTATGGATTTTAAGAAGGGATGATCTTGTTATTATTTAGGACTCAGGGGACAGATGATGTACTGTGTAAGCATGAAAGAACAGCAGAGTAAGATTTTCCAAATAACTCCATCTATCTTCCCAATGGATACAGGGGGGTGGAGGATTCCAAGTGGAATCGTTAGGTAGTGACAGGGTACAGAGGCAAACGCTCTTATAAACCAATGAGACTTGTTACGCTGGAAGTCCACCTGCTGAGTGTGAGAAGTAAAGGGAGAAGGGGGAAGACTACGTAGAGCCTTATTTGAACAAAAAATGTTTAAAATATTTTTATTTATTTATACAAAATTTGTATCTCGCCCCTCCTGCTCATAGGGCAGCCCAGGGCGGCAAACAGCAACAATCAATAAAATAGTTTAAAACAGTTAAAAAATACAATAATGCAGGGGAAAAACAAGACCCTACCTCCCCTATTCCCCACCCTCGCCAAAAGCCTGGCGGAACAGCCACGTCTTACATAAACACCAAAATAGCAGGAGAGTGGGAGCCAACCGAGCCTCCTCCGGGAGCAAATTCCACAGCTGTCTCTTACAGGGAATCAAAGGAACTCCTTCAGAATGGAGGTAATATGTCTCATGTCAAGTAAGAGATGCAGAATCTCAGACATTTAAGTGTCTTAAAGTTATTAAAGGAAGCTGAACTTACAAAAATTATAACACATTCTAAGACGTTATATAAGTTGAAGATAAGAAATTAGGAGTCGCCTCTATTGCGTTGTTGGTTAAAGATACACAAAAGACCTACATTAACCTTCAGACTCAGGTGTGTTGTTGAGGCATGCATACATTAATATTTTACTTCTAATATGCTTTATAGTATACTCCCTTTATATCACTTCTGTGAATTTTTTTTAATTATGAAAAAGACATGCAAATTGCTTCTTTTTTTTTTTAATATAGAGTACAAGCTATTAACGAAAAGCAAGCTTAGCTTATAATAGAGCCTCAGGTAGACTATGCAGGTTATTGACAAATGAGCAACTTGTTAATGTTGTAAGCAAGGAGCAATGTACACAAGTGAAAGTAACCACCAAGTAACCTACCAAATTGTTTTGCTCACCCTCTCATTTAATGTACATAGCAAAACGCACTTCACTTCCCTAATACAATGATGAGGAACCTTTTCCATCTAAGCGGCCACTTTGAAAGTCAGCAGAAGCTCTGGGGCCGCATAGAAGTTGGGGGTAGAGGTGCTTAAGGGATGTACTCAAGAAAAGGAGGGCCCAGATGATGGATTTGTGCCATGGATCTGTTCCTTATCCTTGTGTGCATGCCCTCAACTCCCTTACCATGAGCTCAGTTTTCACTGCTTGAGGGTAGGAACTGGATCCAGGGGCCAGATCCAGAAACTGGAAAGAAGCCACGTAAAAACCTGGTCACATTTGGCTCCTGGTCCTGAAGTTTCCCATCCCGGCCCTAATAGCAGAGCAGACTGAAGCTCAACCCCGATAAGACGGAGGTGATGGTGGTGGGGAGAGCGAGGGAGGTGTCGGCCCCCCTGATTGTGGGGGGTTCACCCTCCCATAGCTCAACAGGTCCAGAGTCTGGGGGTGGTGCTGGACGCGGACCTCCACCTGGAGCGGCAGGTGGAGGCAGTCGCAAAGGCTGCCTTTCTCCAGTTGCATCTGGTGTGGAGGCTGCGTCCGTTCGTCTCCGGCCCGGACCTGGCCTCCCTCATCCATGCCTTTGTCACCTCGAGGCTGGACTACTGCAATGCGCTCTACGTGGGGCTACCCTGTGCCTGGTTCGGAGGCTGCAGCTAGCGCAGAATGCGGCGGCCCATCTCCTTTCGGGAACGGGTCATCGGGAGCACATAACACCTGTGCTCCGGGCTCTGCACTGGTTGCCGATAGCGTGCCGAGCCAGGTTCATGGTGTTGGTATTGATTTATAAAGCCCTTCATGGTCTTGGCCCCTCATACCTCAGGGACCGCCTCGCCCTCCGCGCCCCGGAGTGGACCCTTCGGTCTGCCGCGGGGTGCCTTCTTGGAGGTCCCCCGCGTTAAGCGGGGGGCCACAATGGAGAGGGCATTCTCGGTGGCCGGGCCACGTCTTTGGAACTCCCTGCCGGAGGAAGCTCGCCTGGCCCCAAGTCTCTTGATATTCTGATGAAAGTGTAAAACGTGGCTGTTCGCCCAGGCCTTTGGGGAGGTGGGGAGGGTTTAGTGGGTTTTGTCTTCCCTCCCCTATTGATTTTTGTATCCCGGGCCCTGCTCTTAATATTTTAATATTTGATATTGTATTTTTATATGTTTTAAACTGTTTTATACTGTTTTTATTGTTGGAAGCTGCCCCGAGCTGTATTCAGGAGGGGCAGGGTATAAATTCAATAAATAAAATAAAATAATATTTCTAATAATGCATTAAATAAAAGCAAAAAGATGCTACAGGCATACTTTGAGAAACTTATTTTTAAATGACTACATTGTTTTTGACCTGGATCAACAATGACAATATAACTCTATGCTCCCTTTCCTCTCCCACAGACCACTCCTGTTCCATAGCTTTAGGGAAAGGAGAGCCTAGCATTTTGCTCTGTACCACTGTAAGCTGCTTGCCCACGTTCAGTAAGGGGCAGAGACTAACATGAGTTTACCTCACATTAGCGTGGTCACATGAAGCCTCCTGATTGTGGGCATGTCAGCATTTTTCCATTCCCCCATTAAATTCAATAACGCGAGACAGGACTGCATTTTGAGCCATGTCTTGTGTTATTGAATTTTATAAGGGAAGGGAAAAATAACTCTAAACCCCCATGCCCACAATCAGGGGTTTCACGTGACTGCACGTTAGTCCCCGCCCCTCCGTGAACATCGGCAAGTACCCTAAAGTGAACTAACCCTAATCAGGGAACAATCCTTTAATCAGTTCCCGCACTGTTGGTTCCCAAAGAAAATTAAAGGAATGAAAGTCAAACGGTAAGATTCCTCAAGAGGCACATACTGCAGCCTTGATAACCAACCCCTCAGCTGCAGAGTATTGACCGGGAAAATAAAAAAACTGGTGCAATACTGCTCCTTGAATCAGGTCTTTGGCATTCCCAGTACATCAGCTTGAGTAGATTAGGCAACACCACAAAAGGCTGGCCATGATCATTTTTCTTCTCTTGTGGTTAGATGGCCACATATTTTTGGAAGTTTATAAAAATACACAACCTTCAACTGATATTTATCAAATTCTGCAAGTCAAGCCTCAGGAGGAAGTTTTACTTTCCTATTTACAGTCTGGTGCCTACCCCAGTGGCGCATCATCACTTTTGTTGCTTTGCTACAGAGCTGTACTGAGATAAATGCAAATTTACAAGCTGCTGTGCAACATTAAAAAAGCTTCATTCACTTTCCTCGATATAATTTGGATTAAGAAAATCAGCATTTTACATGCTGCTTCCAAAGCCTGTTAAAACACCACACTCCTACCTGTAACCTTTTGGGTTTAGAAATTAGTCCCCTGTTGGTACACCATGAGTTTATAGATTCATAGATTTTGAGGCTATAAAGGACCATGATGATCTAATCTGACTTCCCTCATAACACTCAGTAATCCTTTCTGAATGAGCTTTCTGAATCCTTTCTGAATTTCTGAATGATCTACAGCATATCTTTCATAAAGATTTGACTTTTAGCGATGCATCATGGCTCTAGGTTAGTTGTTCCAATGATTAATTAGCTTTAGCTACCCTGATCAGGACACTCATTTGTCAGAAAGAGAAATGTCCTATCAGGACACTCATTTGGCTTGGGTACAAATGTTGAGTTTTTAAAAGTCCTTGTATGAATAGGAATGTTTTCACGGGATTTTAAAAACGTGAACGTATTTCCACAGTAACACAAACCTCGCACTGCAATATTATCCTTGCACATGAAACTCAAAGCTAGCAAAAACGAGAATTTTCAAAGTAGCTTAAAGGAATTTGGCACTCATACTTCTATTGGAATTTATTTTATTTTATTTAAAACACTTATTACCTCGCCCCTCCTTCCAAGGCAGCCCAGGGAGGCTTACAATACAAAACACAAAATATATAAAATCCACCACAAAACATCATCAAAAAGGGGGAAACAAACAGGGACCAAAAGAAGGAAGCACAGCCTCCCCACGCTTGGTGAAAATATCAAAGTACAATAAAATATATAAAACCCCACCCTAATGCCCCAACAGGAAAATAATAAAACCCACCCTCACCCATCTCCCTCGCCAAAACCCTGGATGTTGGGCATCAAACTCATTTACCCCGAGCTGTTTGCAGGAGGGGCGGGGTAAAAATGTACCAAATAAATAAAATAAATAAACTCTCTCCTTTGAAAATTCCAGCCTTAAATACAAAAGGACAATCAGAACAAAAGTAAATTAATTCTGTTAAAACTGAATTTTTTAAAAAACTGAAGCTGGTAGTTGACATCTTTTCACAAAGGCCCTTTAAATCCTGCCAGAGTCCCACCAAGCACAGCTAAACTTGTGCCCTTCTCTTTGCAGTCAAAAAAGTATGTTCATTCTTTGCATTGAATAGTCTTCAAGGTGTACATTTGAACTGACTTATCAAATATGAACTCTATATTCTGAACTCTTATCTTCTGCAATTATTAATTTGTTGTTCATGCATACATCTTTCAACCTACAGGAGACCAAATTCTATTTTGACGATGAGAATGCCTCCTCCTATGCTTTGGTAAATACTCACCTCAATAAGCCACAAACAATACACGAAAGAGCACCGATATACTCCAAGTACTTGCCTCTGAACCATACGTGGATGAAGCATCTTACAGCAATTGGAATGTATAGTTCCTGGGAGTCAAGTTAAGCCTTATGCTTTAGCTACTAAGCCCCGTCTCTGGTAATTTGACTTTTTAAGATATTTAAGGCCATTTAATAAAGCTGTAATCACTGTGGTAAAAAATGGTTCCTGGCACAAAATGTCAACTGCTTGCCTGCTGCTGGAAACCATAACCTCCAGTCCAAAGAATACACCACTAATCTGCACAAAAGTAAAGACAATTTAGGGCTAGCCACCTTAGTACTCTCTGAAAGAGACCTCTGAGCTCCACCTGCTTGACAGCATCATGGAGCTAGAACTTACTGCTGGATTATCGGCAGACAGTAGTAGTACTGTACAAGGTTGGAATGCAGCAGTGCTTTACTACAAAGTTACCAGCAGATATCACTAGGAATCATCTCTGTGCAGTGACATGTTTGGATTACATTTATAGAGGCTATTTCTCCATGTCAACGAAAGTCAAATGGCATAATGCAGATAGCTGAATTTACAGATTTTTTCTGCAATGCCAGCTTCACATTTTCCTCTGCAACAACAAAGCTGATGCTTGCCAGTGCTCCCTTTGAAATCAGAAGGTAAGTTTTCAGCACAGGGATTTGGCCTTGCCACTTCCACAAATCAATTTGAAGCCAATAGCCATTTAAAATGCATTTCGTTAAGTGCTTTAATGGAAGAGAGAGAGTGGCTAAAACACTAGTGGCCAGATTCACAGTTGGTGTAAAATAATATACCTCCAGTGATTTCCACAGAGCTATGCTAAATTATACCAGCTGAAGATCTCACCCTAAGAGAACATTTCCTCCTCACAACCAATAAAAGCAGTTCTTTATGTGCGCATATCCTCTTAGCCCTATACATGATGCCTTTTCTTTTTCTGTCTGGACATAGCATTCTCCTCTGCCTACCACTTCCATTATCAAAAACACAGCTAGCTTTGCATTTTAAGCTTTCAGAGTCGTTCTCCTCATTCATCTTACTGATATTCTTGGTACATAAATACCAACAGACATTCACAAATCAACAACTCAAAACCTATTTTTAAAGGAGGTAATAGTACAGCCTGTTTAATGGAAAGGAGCTATTCAGAATAAGCTTCTTAAATGGGATTTGGCCCCAAGATTTTGTAAATAGTTTTGTGCTAGCACCTCTAGGATAATCACCAAAATTTGCTTAATTCTCCTATTGTAAACCAATATTTAAACATTTATAATAAAAAGGTATTGAAACTTACCTGCCAAGGTCGCTCCCAATCCAATGGAATAGGAAATGCTCCGAGCCACGCTCCCACTATACTACACACTGTGGTAATCTGTAGACTGTTATCCCAGATGGACAACGCACTGAAAGATTAACATATATTACAGGATTTTAGCAGCGTAAAAATAACTTTTTCAGAGTTTTAGACCTAGTGAACTGGTCTCTCTCAAGCTTTGCACGTACACAGAATTAACATATACAACATGAACTGTTCTAGATTTCTCTTTAATTTTGGGGTTGGCCTGTTAGAGGGATGAATGCCCTCTATCTACCAGTTAGACGTCTAACCTTTGCAACTTCCTTGCATTTTTCATTCTTTCCACAGACAACCAGTTTGTGTTGAGTGGCATGATACGCTTTAGCCATTCTTACACGAGATGCTACTACGCAGGGCTGTGTGGTAGTGTCCATGTAAAAAGGGGGGGAGGCTCCCATGACCCACACACCACCACCTACCTCCCCACACAGTGCAACCTGGGAAATCCTTTGAATCCTGTCAGAGTCCCACCAAGCACAGCTAAACTTGTTCCCTTCTCTTTGCAGTCAAAAAAGCATGTCTTCCACAAAGTATGTTTATTCTTTGCATTTAATAAAGTCTTCAGGGTGTACATTTGAACTGACTTATGAAATATGAACTCTATATTCTGAACTCTTATCTCCTGCAATGATTAAATCCCAAGTTGCACCATGTGGGGGCATGGGTGGCCAGTGGGTGGGTGGGTGTTGTCATGGCCCAGGACAGGAGGGGGTAGGAGGGTGGTCACGGCAGAAGAGGCAACATGGAGGGCAGTTCAGGCAGAGGCGTGGCGGCCAGGTTGCTAGGCAACCAGGTCGCCAGCACACAACACATACAGTGGCACCTCCCGAGGCTTCCAGGAAGGCAGCTGCTGTGTCCAGGGTAGGGAGCGGGGCTAGGAAGCAGCAGCGCTTCGCTGGGAACGGCCATAGCATACACCACGTGGGATGGGGCCTGGAGGAGAAGCATGCCCCAGCCCCCCCAAGGCAGCCGCTGAGCACACGACAGTGGGGCAAAGCTGGAGCATAAAAGCACCGGCGACCAGGAGACACGCCACCGGTGATCTGAATCCTGGACCGGCCCTGAAGCGCAGAGAGAGAGAGAGAGAGAACGCGCCACAAATTGAAGGGAAGTGATTTGTGTTTGGTGACTTGAGTGTGACTGTGTATGAAAGTGGCCATCGTCCCCTGCCCCCCCTTCCTTTTCCTGAGAGAGTGCGATGTCTGTAAGTCTTCCCAACTTTGTAATTTCCAGTATACCCTTGTGCCTTGTTTGTTCTTCCCTTCCCCAGATCCCGTTCCTTTGTTCCCTAGTCCTTGATCCCCTTGTGTTTAGTGAAGCCTCCACCGTGATAGGGACAGGCGTGCCTGAAGGTGTGTGTGTGGATACATTGGGATAAGACAGGGTCTGGGTCCCAGGGCTTTGGTTCTCACCTGGTCCTAATGATGAGTTAGACCCCCACCACCTCGCAGGCCCGTGGACTAACCAAGACCCTGAAGGACCCTTTTTCTAGGGGGCAGAAGCCCCGGGTCACAGTAAAGGGGGGGCAGGGAAGACCCTCCCAGATCTCTGGCAGTCGTACCCCTGACAGTATCACCGGCCCCTTCCCCTTCCCCCCTCCTCCCCCAATTGTGTGTACAGAGAAGGAGAGCTAGAGCACTATCATGACAGCTGAAGCCCAGACAGATATGGAAAAATTATTAGAGGTAGTATAGGCCTTGACAACTGAAGTGCACATGCTCCAACAACAGAGACAGGAAGTAGCAGAACCCCCAGTTGCTAGAGACAGCGTAGGTCCTGGGGAGAGGGACCCTGGGCTTATGGGGGCCATGGCCCCCCGAGAACCCCAAACTCCAAAGACAGAAAAATTCCATGGCAATAGGAGGGACTTGAGGGGGTTCTTAGCTCTGTGCCACCTGGTGTTTCATACACAACCAAACACCTACCAGTCTGATGAGGCTAAAGTTGCATTCGTAATTGGGTACTTAGGGGGAATGGCCTTAGAGTGGGCAACCCGCCACCTCACCAGTAATAGTGTGTTATTGTCCAACTTTGGACAATTTGAAATGGAATTCCGCTTTCTATTTGATTACCCTCACCGGGAAAGGGACACAGAGACAGCCATAGTGTCTCTTAAACAAGGCAAGACCACACTATTAGAATATATTAACAATTTCAGCAGTATGCAATAGATCTGAGGTGGGAAGACAATGTGTTAAAGGTGATTTTTAGGAAAGGCCTGAACAATGATTTGAAGGATCAACTGGCGTATGTGGCATTGCCCAACATGTTGGCTGACTTGGTTACATTAACCATACAGATTGATAAGCACTTGATGGAGAGGCGAAGAGAGTGGAGATAGGAACAGGGAAGGTGGGGGATACCCAAGGCAGTCTTGCCCACTTCAGGGGGCAAGGCAAGCGCAATAGGGAATGTGGAACCTGAGCCCATGCATTTAGGTGCATCCAGAACACCTTTAACCCTCGAAGAATGGGAAAGGAGACAACACCGTCTATGTTATTACTGTGGGGAAAGGGGGCCATATTTCTCATTTCTGTCCCCTTCTGTCAGAACTAGAGCTCGGGGGTGCTGGACAGCCCGGGGAGGTGCATTCCCCGCTTCCAGCCCCTACCCCTACCCCCGAGACAAGCGCGGCGAGAGAGGCCTCGCCGCTGCATTCCGTTACTAAGGTGACCGGCCCGGCTGCGCCCGGTGCCGCGCCTCATGGCCCCGCAGGGGGCAGAGCCACCGCTACAGCCGTTGCGGTGTTCCGCGCGGCTTCAGACACACCAGGGGGCGTGTCTATCTCTTCTTAAACCGGCGCAGGGAGTTCCCTGGCACCGGTAATCGGAGCACGAAGCTGGCCCCAAAGCTAAGTGTTGTGACTGTTTGCGAGTGTCGTGTGGGTGTTGGGGTGTGTGTGTACTTGTGCATACCTAGGGGTGGTGTGTAGTGTAACTGTTTCCTGTTCCTTCTTATCCTTGGAGACTGTATTTGGGTGTGGTGTGGGAGCGAGTGGCAGCGTGCAAGACCTTCCCCTTCCCCCAGTCCTGGGCCCCTTCCCCCACCCTGAGTGTGTGTAGTGTTCCTTCTCGCCAGAACCGGGGTCCCTCCCCTTGTCACCCCCACTCTCATCCTCACTGGAAGCCCCGTCCCCAACCCTCTAGCGTGAGTGTGTGGTGCATGTATCTGTGGTGGGCTGTGCCCGGCCTTGCCTCCGCCTTCCACTCCGTGCCCTATGATGACTGGGGCCCTGTCTCTTTGAGACATATAGGGCCACCACACTATCCTGATGGGCCATTTCCCCTTCCCCGTGGGGACAGAGCTGGTGTGTGTGTCTCCGGTGCGTGTGGGAGAGACCTTGTGCCCCCTCTTTCCTCCCCCTCCCACTGACACCTTCACCCCCTTTGAGGTCGGAGGTGGGAAATGACAAATGAGATGGGTGGGGAACGTCCCAGTAAAATACCTCTCCCCTTAGGACTCCTGGGGGACTCTCATAACAGCAGTCAGGGATCCCGAACACATTTGTTAATACCCCTTACCCTACAATTGTCCCCAACTTGGTCTATAGTGGTATGGGCTCTTACTGATTCTGGGGCCTCAGGGAACTTTGTAGATGAGTGGTTCGCCCAGTTGTATCGGTTCCCACTGTATCCCAAAGAGACCATGGAAGAAATCCATACTATCAACGGCTCTCCTATGATATCAGGCCCTATTAGCTTGCAAACAGCTACCCTCCCCTGTTCCATGGGCTCCCACACCGAGGGGATCACTTTCGATGTAGTAACAACCCCCTTTTTCTCTGTTATCCTGGGATACCCCTGGTTGCGTTTACATAACCCCCGCATAAATTGGACAGAGGGAACTATTAATTTTGAATCAGACAGGTATTTGACCCAGTGCATTAAGGAAAAAGTGTCGTCTATAGAGATGACCACCCTCATGGCAGAAAGAAGTATACGTCCTATCCCACCAGAGTATGCAGACCTCTACGGAGTCTTCAGCACAAAACAAGCAGCCAAGCTTCCTCTACACCAGCCTTATGATTGCCACATCAATCTTCTACCAGGTAAAGAACCTCCGTTTGGGCAAATTTATAATCTCTCTACCCCGGAGCTAACCACGTTGAAAGAGTATATTGAAGGAGAATTTAAAAAGGGGTTTATCAGACACTCCACCTCTCCAGCATGGCCCCGTGCATTGATTACAGAGGACTGAATGACATCACGATAAAGAATAGATATCCTCTCCCACTGATTCCGGAGTTGCTCGATAGGTTACAGGGAGTCGTTATTTTTACAAAATGGGACCTCCGGGAGCGTACAATCTGGTGCTGGTGCGAGAAGGGGATGATTGGAAAAACGGCGTTTCGCACTCATTATGGTCTTTTTGAATACCCCTTTGGCCTAGTAAACGCTCCTACAATCTTCCAACATTTCATGAATTATATCTTTTGGGACATGCTGGACATCTTTGTAATCATTTATCTTGATGACATCCTTGTTTTTTCCACGTCTAGAGAAGAACATGTCCATCACGTACGGAAAGTGCTCCGGCAGTTGTTTGACAATCATTTATACTGCAAGTTGGAGAAATGTGCCTTTCACCTGGCAGAGGTCAGCTTTCTAGGATTTATTGTATCATCACTGGGAATCCTGATGGACTCCCATAAAATCACCACAATAATCCAGTGGTCCACCCCCAGTTCAGTGAAAGCCCTGCAACACTTTTTAGGAAGTGCCAACTATTATAGACAATAGATCAACCAGTATGCAGAAACTACAGCCCCATTAACTTCATTGTTAAGGAAAGGAAATTCATACAATTGGGGGCCAACCGAACAAGAGGCCTTTGGTAAATTGAAAAAGGCCTTCAGCAGTTCTCCAATACTCCGCCACCCCGATTTTAAAAAAATTGTTCACGGTGGAAGCCGACGCCTCTAGCATGGCTATCGGAGCAGTATTGTCTGAAGAAGATACCCCCACGGGACTCTGGCTCCCTTGTGCTTTTTATTACCACCAATTAACAGCAGCAGAGCGGAATTATACCATCCTAAATAAAGAATTGTTAGCCATTAAGGCGGCCTTCCAGGCCTGGAGACACTATTTGGAAGGAGCCATACATCCAGTGTTGGTCCTAACAGACCATAAAAATCGAATATACCTTCAAACTGCACGTATAGAAAGCCCTCGGCATGCCCGATGGGCATTGTTTTTTGTTAGATTCCTCTTTACAGTAAGTTATAGACCCGGTAGAGCCAATATCCTCGCAGATGCACTGTCCCAAAGTCTGGATAAAAAGGAAGATGAGATTCAAGTAAAAGAACCCATCTTATCACGACGAGTGTTCATTGCCTCAGTGTTACAACCCCAAGACTTGGCTAGAAGGGCAGAAGTTGACCCCTCTATACGAGGTAATCCACTTTTTACAAAGATACAGGGCCTATACTGTTACAAGGGGAGGATAGTAGTCCCTGAGGAATACAGGGAAAAAATATTGCAAGCACACCATGATAGTCCCGTAGTGGGCAATGCAGGGACTAATCGAACCGTGTCTCTCATCACATGACATTTTTGGTGGCTTGGCCTCCGAAAACAAGTTAAAACATACACAGACAGATGCTTGGTCTGTGCGCAAACCAAATGACCCTGACAGAAAAAAGCTGGATTACTACAACTATCCCCATTACTACAAGGACCCTGACAGCGTGTTGCTATGGACTTCATAGTAGAATTATTCCCATCCCAGGGGTCTGACACTATTTTGGTAATAGTGTTTTACAAAATGAGCACATTTCATAACTTGTGCTGGGCAAATGGCCCTATTAGTTCTAACCCATGTAGTTAGGTTGCATTGATTACCTAGTGAAACTGTCGGATAGAGGAGCCCAATTCATCTCTAAATTTTGGAGGGCTCTTTTTTAACCTTTGGGCACCTGCCTCAGCCCTACCACCGCGTACCACCCGCAAGCAAATGGGCAAGCAGAGTGTGTGAACCAAACCAGATGTTAGAGCAGTACCTGAGATGCTATGTGGATTACTTCCAGGACGATTGGATATCGTATTTGCCACTTGCGGGGTTTGTGTAAAATAACGCTCCTAACGCCTCCGTAGGTACTTCTCCTTTTGAAGTCACCTACAGGTTTCATCCACGCTTGAGTTTAACGGCTTTGCCTTCCACACAGGTACCAGCAGCTGCAGGCTTACTAACACAGATTCGACATTTGCATGCCTGAGCTACGGAGACCTTAACCAAGGCCAGGCAAACATATCAAAGGTATGCCGATCGGACGTGGAGACCAGCCTCGGAATTCAAGATAGGAGACATTGTGTGGTTCGATTGCAGGAACTATCCCTCAACGTGCCCGTCTGCTAAACTAGATGTTCAATTCTTGGGGCCTTTCCCTATTTGCAAGAAGGTTAACGAGGACACATATAACCTGTGCATCCCACGTTCCATGTCTCACTGCTGAAAGCAGGCACCAGCACAGCGAGCTTGGGCCCGGACCGCACCCCACCCCCCCCAACTGATGCTCCAGGGCGAGCCAGAATATAAAGTTCAGGACATCCTTGATGCAAAACTCCATAGGGGCACGCTGCACTATTTGGTATGGCCCAGCGGACCGATCATGGGAACCCATTATGGCTGTCCATGCTTGGTACATGGATGGCTGTCCATATTTGGTACGATAGTTTCACCACCTCCATTCGGCCATGTCTGGCCTGGACCTTGTCCGGACCAAGGGGCCAGGGCAGGAGGGGGGTAGGAGGGCAGTCACAGTACAAGGGGCAACATGGAAGGCAGTTCAGGCAGGGGTGTGGCGGCCAGGTTGCCAGCACAAAATGCAGACAGTGGTGCCTCCCGAGGCTTCTGGGAAGGCAGCCGTTGCGTCCAGGGTAGGGAGCAGGGCTAGGGAGCAGCAGCGCTTCCCAGGTCTGCTGGGAACGGCCGAAGCGTGCACCACGTGGGGCGGGGCCTGCAGCAGCTCCATCTCCCAGCCCCCCCTGAGGCAGCCACGGCACACACAAGGGTGGGGCAAAGCTGGAGCATAAAAGCACCGGCGGCCAGGAGACACACCACCGGTGATCTGAATCCTGGACCAGCCCTGATGTGCACAGAGAGAGAGAGAGCGCGCCACGAACTGAAGGGAAGAGATTTGTGTTTAGTGACTTGAGTGTGACTGTGTATGAAAGCAGCCATTGTCCCCTTCGCCCACCCCCTTCCTTTTCCTGACAGAGTGCGGTGTCTAACTCTTCCCAACTGTGTAATTTCCCGGTATACCCTCCCAGATCTCGTACCCCCGACAGGTGTGCACACTGAGTGCACATCCATCCTCCGCTGTCTAAGTGCACCCAGACCCAGACCCCCCATTCCCCCTCTCCACCTGCCTATTTAAAAACGACTCTTTCATCCATCCTGACCATCCTAAACATACAGCAGAAGAATGTGTCAGTTCATCAGTACGTATGTTCCTTGATAACATGAGTGATTAGATACAGAAGAAGTGCCATACTGGGTCAGATCAATAGCCCAGCATGCAGTCTCTGACAGTGGCCACTCTTGGTCACTTTGGTGAAGTACACAACAGGTCATAGTGAAATGATCCATTCTCTCATGTTCATTCCCAGCTCCTGATAGTCAGAGGTTGCATCCCCTGACCAGCTTTAATATTCTCCAAGAACTTATCAAGTCCTTGTTTAAACCCAGCTATGTTACCGGCTTTAATATCATCCTTTGGCAACAAGTTCTTTCTTTAGTTTCTTTTAAATCTGCTGCCAGTTAGTTTCATGGCGTGTCCCCAAGTTCTACTATTTGTTGAGAGGGTAAATAACAACTCCCTATTTATTTGTCCCATTCCAATCCTGATTTTATAAATTTCTATCATATTCCTTCTAGTCATCTCTTCTCCAAGCTGAAGAGCCCTAACCTATCAAACTTCTCCTCATGTAGAAGGAATTCCATATACCCTTGATCATTTCTGTTGTCCTTCTCTGTACTTTTTCCAGCCCTACTATATCTTTTTGAGATGGAGTGACCAGAACTGCACACAATATTCAAGATGTGGTTGCACCACAGATTTATATAGTGGCATTAGGATATTATCTGTTTTATTCACCATCCCTTTCAGAATAATTCCCAACATTCTAGTTGCCTTTTTGGCCACTGTTGTACACGGAGCTGAAGCCTACAATGACTTCAAGACCCTTTTCCTGAGTGGTAATAATTTAGAACCCAGCACTGTGTATGTAGAGTTTGAATTATTTTTTCCTATGTGCATCACTTTGCATTTCTCAACATTGCCATTTGGCTGCCCAGTCCCCCAGTCATGCAAGACCCTCCTGTAATTCCTCACAGTCCACCCCAGTCTTTGCTATCTTAAACAACTGCGAGTCATCTCCAAATTTGATAGTCTCACTCTTTACTCCCTTTTCCAGATCATTAATGAATATATTAAACATCACCAATCCCTGTATGGACCTCTGGCATACCCAGCTACTTACTTCTCTCCATTGTGAAAACTAACCATTTAGGTCCTTTTTACACAAGGACCGGCCTGCTGCGTGGGTGCCTCCCATGTGAATGCTGCAGCAGGTGGGTGGGCATGCTCCGGCAAAACATGCATGCCCAGCCACCTCCACCCATCACCCACGCACGTAGCAATTGGTCAAAATGGGAATGGGGGAGGGGGGAAATCGGTGTGTGCTCTGACCCCCTCGCACCACGCACGCTGCCGCATGCAGACCAATCCCTCCTGCAGCCTTGGCCCGTTTAAAAAGGACCTTAGTCCTATGCTTTGTTTCCTGTCCTTTAACTTTCATCCTCAAGCTTGCCTGCAAATCTAGCTTTAGTATTGTGTATGTGTATATTATATAACTGCTGTCGCATACAGAACCAATTCCACTAATAATGCAGTCTGTATTCAACTCAACCCAAGCCAACCTTATGGAAGTGGTCAGACAATAATAATAATTTATCCCTATAGCACCCCCAACAAACAACGCTTATAGTGCTTCATAACATAATATAGAATAGAAATCAATTTAAAATGGGAAGGGAAAGAGGGAGGAGAAAACACATTAAGGAGAACCAGCAGTGGATCCTAAAAGCACCTGGAAAATAAGTACTGACCGCCCACTAATTTCAGGCACAACGGCTAGATCCCCAAACAGCGGGTATTTTCTAAACAATGCTTATAGTGCTTCATAACATAATATATAATAGAAATCCATTTAAAATGGGAAGGGAAAGAGGGAGGAGAAAACACATTAAGGAGAACCACCAGTGGATCCTAAAAGCACCTGGAGAATAAGTACTGACCGCCCACTAACTTCAGGCACAACGGCTAGATCCCCAAACAGCAGGTATTTTCTGAGCACAGATAACCATCAGCATTAGGCTCCGCCTCCAGCAGCTGGTCTCAAATATAGCCAGGGCCCATACTGTTCAGGGCCCTGAATTTCATACATATAGATTTTACTGCCCACTGTCTAATCTTTTTACTGTGGCATACAACAGTGAAAATACAAAAATTGTGCAATAAAACCTTTTAGCCCTACAGCCAGTTTTATTTTTGCCAGTGTATGTTTAATTATTCATAGTGACAAGAATGTACAGATACCTGAATCTTTGCAGTCAGACTATAGAGTCATATCATAGATAAGCCAAGGAGGCTATATACAAATTTGGATTGTGTTTAGGATAGAATTCAGCATTTCAGTCTGAGTCTGATGGTCCCAAAATCTGTAGAATATTATGGAGATATAACATCTCAATCTATAGCCAAGTCAAGTCTGTGGTTGCCTTTAGACCATTTGAAATTACGTTAAACACAACAACTGCTGTGTCTGGTGCATACTAACTTATATTTTAATATTGTGTTAGTTGCCACAATTCCTTTGAGTTTTAACATAATGTACTTCCACACTGTCGACAAGCCCTACAAGTTTCTTTACCAGGTGATTCAGCCTTCGGTTAACCAAGCAAAAATAATGTTCTTCTGCAGCTGTTGTCCCTGGAATCCTGTCGGGCTTGTTGCAGTTGACAGACATTATTTAAAAGCCTCCATGAGTCAAATATTAATGTTGGGAAAATTTTCAAATATTTACAAGCAAGTCAGATGGCTATATCGTAGTTTCCTAGTTTCAAAAGTGACTTAAGCATGTAAGAGCATAAGTCTTATTGAAATTCAACCTGACTTATTATTTTATTAAAACATTTGATATCCCACCCCTCCTGCCGAAGGCAACTTGGGGCGGCTTACAATATATAAAAGCTTAAAAACCACACATAAAAATACACAAACAACATAAAACATCTAAAATAGGGGGAAGAGGAAAAAAGGGGGAACATCCCCCCGGAAAAAGAGGAGGGAGGAAAATACCTCACCCTTGCCACCCCCCATAAAAATAAAACCCCACCCTCACCTATCTCCCTCACCAAAGGCCTGGCAGAACAACCAGGTCTTGCATTGATGTCGAAAAGAGGAGAGGTCCGGGGCCACTCGGGCATCTGCCTGGAAGAAGTTCCTCAGCCTCGGCGCAGCCACCGAGAATGCCCTCTCCATAGTCGCCCCGCAGGATATCCGGGGGACTTCGAGAAGGGCGCTCGTGGTCGACCGCAGGGGCCGATCCAGAGGACGGGGAGTGAGGCGATCCCGCAGATATATGGCCTTAAGTAATTTTAAATATATTTATTTATTTATTGGTTGCTCCCTCATGCCTACAGGTTCCCGGGGCAGCTCACAACAAATAAAACAATACTAAAATACATAAAATATCATCAGTTATAAACAATTAAAACTACCCACCCCAACCCCATCCCACCCTCCCCTCTGAAGACCTGGGCGAACAGCCAGGTCTTACAGGCTCAGCAAAAAGCCATCAGGGAGGGAGTTCCAAAGCTGCGGCCCAGCCACTGAGAACGCCCTCTCCATCGTGGTCCCCCATTTCACACGGGGGACCTCTAGGAAGGCGCCCCCGGCAGACTGCAGGGGCCACCCTGGGGCATGGAAGGTGAGGTGGTCTCCAAGGTATGAGGGGCCCAGACCGTATACGGCTTTATAGACCAACACCAGCACCTTGAACCTGGCTCGGTATGCTATAGGCAGCCAGTGCAGGGTGCGGAGCACAGGTGTAATATGCTCCCGTCGTCTCGTCCCTATAAGGAGACGGGCCGCCGCATTCTGCACCAGCTGCAGCCTCCAAACTAGAATCAAAGGAAGCCCCACGTAGAGCACGTTGCACTAGTCTAGCCTCGAGGTGATGAAGGCGTGAATAAGAGTGGGCAGATCGGGCCTGGAGATGTATGGGCTGTACCAGATACAGGGTGCCATCGTTCAGCACAATAGTGTCTATGCTAGCTGCTAGCAAATGGTACATCACTAGAGAATCACAGTTTGACTTCTAAGGGCATGATCCTTAAGCTGTTTATAACTGGTGCAAGTGCCCTTTGTAGTGTTGAGATTGATCCAGGAGTCACACATCCCGCTATGGTGTTGGGCGGTTCTGGATACCATGCACCAATGAATCTAGATGCGCATGATCACTTTCTGGAAAACTCACTAGTTTATTGTCTTTGGGGCCAGAGCCATGACAGTGGATCCTTGTTGTCTTGGCCTGAAAGAAGCACAGCATTCCCTTTCAGCTTACATGGGGATTCTGAGTTTTTATCTATTTTACAAACTGCTCAGACACTTCTGTTCATTTACAAGTAGGGCTATTCCATTAATTAAGCAACACTATGATCCAAGGTATTTGGGACATGAGGTAACAATCAGAGTGGTTAGGTTCTCTGTGGCCAGTTAGGATGTCTAATAATCAGAGGAAGAAGAGTAGGGTGGCTGGTGTTCGCCCTCCCCTATCTCCCCTAGTCAGAAGTCTTATTCGCAGGATTAGTTTATAGGTTTAGACTCATGCCCTTGGAGGAACATGCCAGCACTATCCACTTCTTGTACCAGCACTAGAGGCTAGCACCATTACTGAACAGCTTGAGGATTAAACTCTAAGTTATCTAGGTGCTTCTGAAAATGTTACTTGTCCTAATGGACACTAAGGGCCACTCAATTCCTGTAAGCCCTTATGCTAGTCACAACTAGGTAACGATGTAAAACAAAATTGGAGAAATCCTGACCTCATTAAGTAAATGGTGAATCTCATTCGTTACAATGATGTCAAATTTTCACCCATTATCTTCACCAAATGTTTTGCATTGTCAGCTGCCATGACTTCTCAGTGTCATGTTCTGGCAGGAACATGTCAGATTCCTCAATTTTGGCAGGAAGCTTCTGCAGTACCAAGAACGTGAGCAGCCCCAAACTGTGCCATATGATTAATCCAAACTAAAATATGTTGAACTTTAGGTGCTCTTTATTCATTTCTCATAAGAACCGATGCGAAGTCCTTTGGTCTCATAGGAGTTCCTTCTCCAACTTTAGAATGAGTAGTCAGAATTGTAATCAGACTGCTGGGGGTAGCCTAAGTATCTTAGCTGACGCAATGTGAAATGCCCCAACTGGGCAGAACTGCTTAGAACCTTTGATTATGGAAACTCCCATGAAGACTGTGATCTGAGACAGCACCTCTTGGGTTCCCACGTTTGACAACAGGAGCATTTAATGAATCACCTTCGTTCCAATGGGGTTTTCTTTAGCATAATTGTTCTTGTTCACCATAGTGGGCACAGTGCTTCTTGTCCATCATATAGATTTCTTAATTAACCTCAGCAGGGCATGCAAGGATCACAGCTAAGTAATTCTAACAGGAAAAAAAAAGAAGTCTTCAAATATATTAGAACTTGAGTCTAATCAAGGTTCTTATCTAACATTATTTCTTAAGTGAGGAAACATCAGGGGTTCTTGCTTTCTGGAGCTGAAGCCAGATGTTCTTGGAGTTAGCTCGGCTGCATTTTGTTTTATTTACTTCTTATGTGCTAGATTTTATTAAAAAGTGGTGTGATTTCCTTCTGTCCCTATTGAGAAAATAGTTACTTAGGAAGTACGCTGAAGACAAACAGTCCAAGATGACAAATTGCAGCAATCTTTTCTGCCTGCACTAGTATAGACAAAGGACTTGGTACCATTACATCATACACGGCCCCCAATGGGACATGTGAGAAATCCCACTTTTCAGAAATTGTGTGATATTATCATGGACGACAATAACAGACCAAACTCTGAGCCTTTTATCAGGAGATGAAAAGATTTTCTACTCAAAGCATCCTTGAGGGCTTTGATCTCCAATTATTGTTACTAATTAGTTTATATGTAGTAGCACAATTCCCTCTGCACTAGAGTGCTTCATATTAAAATACACACATCATCACACAGCCATTAACACTCAGTTGTACCTCCGTACAACTGAGCTGGATATTTTCATTAGAACAGCAATATAAAACTACATTTAAGTGTGAAACACATATGCACAGAGAAAATGTATTTTAGCTATATTAGTTGTGCAGAAACTCCTGGAGATTCTTCCCTTGGGAAGCTGGTTTGTTTTCCCTGGGAATAGTTTCATTTAACTTAGAGCACACTTTTGTTTGACCAAATTAAGGCGGAAAGATAGACTGCAACCTTTTTTATTTGTTGTGTAAAAAATGAAATTGGAGTGTAGACCGCAGTTGTTTTCCCACAATACTGCTGTTGCCATTTTTTACTGCTGAAATACCATTTCAAATTTTATAAAAAGAACAGCCACATAGGTATCCCAATGTATAATTCCAGAGACTGCTAAATGATACTGTGAAAAGGTGGGTGGGTTCTGCATAAATGGAGACTTAATTCCAGCTCTCATTTTTAAGCAATTTAGAATCAATGGTCCCAATCCTGCAAACAGCATGTGGGGTAAGTGCCAATGTGATTCAGGCTGCGTTCCCATCTGCGGCGGCGGTGGCAGCAGAGGGAGGGCCCAGGAAAGACGCAGCATGGAGGAGCCGGCTGACAGGAAAAGAGCCGGTACGAACGGGGATCTGCCGCGGCTTCTCTCGCACATGTCAGGGCAGGATTTTGCGCTCTGACATGTGCGAGAGAAGCCACGGCAGATTCCCATTCGCACCGGCTCTTTTCCTGTCAGCCGGCTCCTCTGCGCTGCCGCGTCTTCCCTGACCCCTCCCCTCTGCCGCCGTCGCAGATGGGAACGCAGCCTAATTTCTTATGTGCATAAAGTTAAACACGTGTTTAAGTGCTTTTAAGATATCAGACATATCAATGCCATACGAACACTTATTTGCAGAAAAGCTGTTACATTTCAGGTTTGTTTTTTGTATTGTTTTTTCAATTTTAACAATGCCCCTTTAACTTAAAATGATCATTCTTTTCAGTCCCCTTTTAGTGTCCTGAGATTCTGATGTCTGTGACAGGTGAGTAAATGGCCCATACAAATGAGATAAATACAGTGAGGTGCAAGCAGGCAAATTTTCCTCTCAAGTATATGGTGATGCATTTGTGTATACTAGGGCTTTAACTCTTCTCTGCAAGCAGAAAAAATACTGTTCTATTTGCATATATAATCACTTCAATAAAACTACAACCAGATGGCGAAGTATCTAACTGTAAAGTATTAAAATTCAAACACTAATATAAGAATAATGCACAAATGTCTTCTAAAACAATGATCTAAAAAACTCTAATTACTTATTTACTAAGACATGTTTACAATACACCATAGTCTAATCTCAGTTACTAAGTGGAACAAACAGCAATATCTGCAAGACACACATGTGATCATTTAGAAATGAGAATCAGGCAGATACTTCCATTTAAAGAAACAAAACAACTAAGGACTACCTTCCCAGTCAGGAGGTGACTTTACGGACTCTCTACATGCTCATACACTCACAGATACTATATCACTGAGATTCAAACAACCCATGAGTGACAGGTAGAACTGAACAAGGATTGCATTACTGAGAAAAGCTCAGATGTGATCCACTGGTGATGCCAAGCTGAATCTCACCTGCTTGAATATTGCTTCTGGGCTAGGGCCATGCATTCTGAATGCTGGGACTATCGCCTGATGGTCACATGGAATGATTATTACTGTATAATTAACACCGTTAGGGCTCATTTGCATAACACCCATTGCCCCTGCAGACTCACCACTGGTTTCTTAATTGGAGATTGCCTCGTTCAGTAGCAATGTATTCAACACAGTTGCTGATTTCCCTGTATTTCAACGGCCCGGGTGGCAGAGAACACAAGATCATCAACATGCACAGGAAGCCATAAAGATTTCACACAACGTTTGGAATATACATTTGTGTCACTACTCATTCTAAATGAGTATTGGTGTGCATGAACCCTTACACAGGTCGTCCCCAAAAAAGTGCTGGAAAAGCCTTTATGCCAAATCACACCATCCTGTATTCTGTATGTCTTAATACCAAAACATCTAATTAGAAATGTTTTTAAGCGATTTTTTGTGTTTCTTTGTTCTCTTTTCACTTATAAAATTCAGGTGATATAGACATTTGTTCAGTGGGATCTAGATAAGCCTTCTGCAGCAGTATGCACCTGGATGATTGGGTCCATTAAAGGCAACACTGGCTGCACCTGGCTCCAGAGGCTGGCCATCCCTAACTGGAAATGTCATGATGGATCAGTGAGTTAACTGGCAACTTCTGGGTATGGCTAGGCTATGGAGAACCAGGATAGCCAGGAGAGAGGGTTTAAATGGAGGACTCATTCACACATTGCTTCCCAGCAAAGGAAGCAATACTGAATGCAGCTCAGAGGAGGATTGCTTGCCTTGCAAATGGTAGGGTTTGTTTGAACAAAGCAAGCTTCTTGGGATTAATCTGCCTCACCTCCAAGTGTTTCCCGCACATCTGCAGTTGGGGGTGGCTGCATTTCTGCTTTGAATCTGGGGCTAACTCCCGATTCAAAGTAAGACAATTTACCCCCAGGGTCAGCAGGATGTTGTATGAATCATCAGTTACTTCCGGATAAAGACGAGTTACTGGGTAAAAACAGAATGCACTTTAACTCTACTTTAACATTTCTTATGCATGTTGTAGGGCTGCTTAGGGCACCAACATAGCCCTGCATGAATAAGAAATGTTAAAGCTGGGATGATGATGATGATAATAATAATAATAATAATAATAATAATAATAATAATAATAATAATAATAATAATACGGAGTTACATGCATATCTGTTTTCACCCAATGTGGGGCCACTGCCTTCCATGAACAAACTTTTAAGGCTTTTCATAACTAGCTAAGAAATGGTCTAGACTAAAAAAGGTGCATTTTTAATAAAACAATAATTAAATCCTACTTAAAACACATTCTTTACAAACTGCACCTCATTAACCTAGAACAGACCAGTCCCAGACTTCTGCAGCATTATGGGACTCAATTACACATCAGTACATCGTTAAGATGTATTTCATGTGAAAGAAGGTCATTTTGTTAAGTCTCCCAAGGACACGTTATACCCTTTAGTCAAATAATGCCAGGAGAGAGCCCCGCCCGTTCGCCCGCCCTCTCCACTGGACCTGTTGCCCTGGGCTCTGTTGACCGCTCGGGAGGGAAGCATTGGGACCCCATGCCTGCCCTTCACGGATCCCTGCAAGTACACCACCCCGCTGTGTGATCATCCCTCCAGGCAGTGGGAACACCCGTCGGGGAGGAGCCACGCCGCTGGGAAAGCCCAAAAACCTTGCGCCACCCGGCGGCGCCAGAGGCACGTGCTGGGGCAGCGCGCCTAAGGGCAGCGCACACAAGGGCACGCCCTTGTGTGTTGAGGTCTTAGGCGCAGGCCCGGCAAGGGCCCGAGGTGTTGTCTGTTTTTGTTTTTGTTTTGGGGTTTTTTTGTGGAGCACACTGGTGTAGGGGTGGGACTGACGAGCCCATCCCACACTTATTTAGTTGTGAGGTTTATTTTAAGTTACTGATCACCTGTCAGGATATAATGCCCAGGAAGGGGAAAAAACTGGGGGTAATAACTAGGACTCGGGCTAGGCAGCAACAGCTGTCGGAATGTTTCTCTTTGGCAACAGCCTCCCTCAGGTGCAAGCGGGATGGGCTTTTGCAAGAACCTTTGTGTGTTCCTCCAGATGCCCTCGACATAGGACGGGCTCCCCTGGCAGATGGCCTGGATATTTCATCTCCCCCCTTCATGGGTGTAGAGAGAGTGGGGGGAGGGAGATCTGGAGAGGGCACTGGGCTACCAA
>QEPC01005252.1:1683565-1698728 GCA_003113815.1 Sphenodon punctatus
GAAGGTCCCGGGTCAAACGAACCTCTGTCAGGAGGGCGTTCCACATCGAAGACACGGCAATCGAGAATGCCCTCTCCAATGTGGCCCCTCGCCGAACACGGGGAACCTTCAAGATGGTGCCCCCAGCTGACCGCAGCGGCCATTCCAGAACCTGAGGAATGAGGCAGTCCCGCGGGTAGGTGGGGCCCAAACTGTGTAGGGCTTTATAGGTAAGTACCAACACCTTGAATCGGGCCCAGAATGCAACAGGCAGCCAGTGCAGAGAACATAGCACTGGCGTTATGTGCTCTCAGTTTTATGGGAAGGAATGTGCAGGTGGGGTATACATTTTGTAAGATGCTGTGTCCCTGGAGGAGCAAGCTGCGCTAGCCAGGTAGGGTGGCCAGATATGCAAATCTTAGAGGGCACTTATGATAAATACACGTTGCAGAGCTGCATTGGTCCCAATGCAGCCCTGTGACCTGTATTTTGCATAAATGTCCTCTAAAGTTTGCATATCTGTCCACCCTATAGCCTGGTGACAGAAGGGGAAGCGAGCGCGAGTGGGGTAGGATGGTTCTAAGTTTAGCTGTGGCCCCCCCTGAGAGGGAGGGTAGAACCTGGGCTTGGGGGAGTCTGGGCTCCAGGTGAGAGATGGGTAGGATGGGTGAGAGGGATTGTATAAATATAGGGTGAACTCCCCCATCTCTCACCCAGAGGCAGAAAAGATGAGTGGACAGACTCACATGTACACTGATTAAATCCAAAGTCTGTGGGGCCCCAGAACATGTATAATGAGCCCCGGATTAGTATTACGTGTGAAGGATTCAATTAGAGTTCCAGCCCCCACTTTAAATACAGATTGGGAGTTAAGGTTTTATTTGAACTCCCAATCCGCATTTAAAGCAGGGTTAGAACTCACATTGACTCCCTTACAGGTAACACTAATCCAGAATTTATTATACATGTTCTGGGGCTGCACAGACATTAGATTAAATCAGCGTACGTGTGAGTCCACCCATCTTCTCCTCCTCTGGGTGAGAGACGGGGGAGTGGGAGTAGGTTTGTGGGGGGAAGAGGGATTTTCTGTGTGTGAGACACAGAAATGGGAGTGGGTGGGGGACTAGGGCAGAGGGGTTTTTTTGGGGGGGGGGTTGTTTATTGAAGTTAGTGTTTATTTGTATTGTTTTCTAACTTACTGCAAGCTGCCCTGAGCCCTTCAGCAATGGGCATCATATACATTTAAAATAAAATATAATAAATAAAATAATAATAATAATAACCGATGAGTAAAAAGAGTGCGTATGATAGTAACCACCACCAAAGGCGAAGGAGACAAAAAGAAGCGCGAGATAGGACTATGTGCTCAACACAGCAAGCAGAGGTCATGAGTTTGAATCTTGCTTCCACTTACTATAGTTCCCACTTTATTTATTTATTTTATTTTATTTTATTCCATTTAATTTACACTTCCATGTACTTCTTGTTTTTGACCAAGGCCAAGCTGCCCTGCTGTACAAGATAGTGAAGTATGACGAGTTGATACTTCATTTTATGAATTATAAGGCAGGGCCCTATGTATTCTGCATTTCCCCCCCAAATTCTACGAGCACAAAACTCAAATTCTGGAAGCAGAATAAATTATGCAAATCAACATAATTACGTAAATCCATATTTATGCAAATTTTGAAGTAAAGTTCTCTCTTTTTTACATCTGCCATTTTTCATTCTTTACCCTGTCAGTGATTGTCATCACTGCAAAAACAAGAGGTATTTTCACATTTGGGGGAGACCAAATGGACTAGAATTAAAAATGCTGTTGTAAAACCGATTTTTTTGCTTTTAAAAAAAACCTTGAAAATGATACATTTCAACAGATTTCCCACTTTCCCACCTAAATTATGCACTGAAGTTGTGAAACGAGTGTTGGATACTCTGTGTGCATACTGGGCTCTCCCTTTTCCTGGCCAGTTCCTGTGTTCTTCTCCTCTGGCTGCAGTTTGCTGCTGTTTTGATGGGGGAAGGAGAGGATGTCCCTACCCCAAATGGCTTACAATCTAAGAGGGGGAGAGAAGGGAGAGGTGAACATCAGGAGAGACAAGGCTGGAGCAGTCCCCTCTATAAAGAGAATGAGAAGCTGGCAGGTTTCAGTGCCAGTGAAATTTGATGCCAGTGCCTCATTCGTTGTCTTTAGTGAGGAGTGACTGAAGTGAATGGAGGGTGGCAGAGACCTAATTCTATAAATTTCACTGATCAGATTTCACAGGACCCTGGCATAAGGTCACAATGCAAGGGCACACAGGAAGTGGGGCAAGGTGTTTCTTCACTTCCTGACTTGGGACCATTTTACGCTACTGTTCAAGACCCTCTCAACCCTGTGATGGAACATAACAAAGCTATCAACAGCATAGTTATGTGAAAAGATCACGATATTTATCCCAAGAGATTTAAGGGACTTGGATGATTTCACACCAGGACTCACAAAGAATGATTTGGCAATATGAATGCATAACACAACTCCAACCTTTTCAGGGTAAACATCTGCATCCATTAAATTAAACTGCTACAGCTTTCAAATTTCAAGGAGACTTTTCCTTTGGTGTTGTAATAATTAACCTATAGCATTCCAACTATACACGTACATGCTCTGTGTCCGAGTTTGCAAGTATGCATATTTCATTGAGGATTGGGGCGGGGGGGATAGTTGAATACTTCAAAATTCATATTCATACTCAAAAGTATATAAAAAGTGCATATTCACCTTCAAATGTATATGGCCCTTTTAACACATGAGGCACCCACCCATAACCATGCAGTGGACATGAGTGGGTGTGTCCTGTTTGAAAGTGGTGATGGGTGGGCATGTGTGCTCCCATGTAACATGCAACTCCACCTATTACCCCCGTATGGAGCAAACGGTGAAAATGCAGGTTGCTCCATGTGGGGGCATGCATGGGGGGATGGGTGTGTGCCCGTGTGCACCTGCCCCCTCTGCACTGCCCCGTAGCAAAGTACCCACAGACCACCCCCCAGCCCGTTGAAAAAGGGCTTAAGTGGATGAGGGTAACAAAAATAAAATCACGTGTTTATTTAAGGCCTGATCCAAAGCCCATGGAGGTCAATTAAAGGAGTCTCCGATTCATTTTAAAATATGTTCATGATATATATGGAACTCCCACCATTTCCCCACTGCAGCTCAATGCACTGAAATCCTTTTCCAGGGTAAACATGTTCCTTTGCCAAGTCACTCATCTCATTCACCACTGTCCAGTCTTCTACTTCCTCAGTTCCACTATTCATCCATCTCCTCTGCTGGCTGTCCACTTTGCCACTCCCCAATCCATGCAGTATAGGCTTATTCACACAAAGCTCTTTCCACTTGTAAATTCACCATGTATTCCTTAATTGATTTGTTTTGTCCAATAGCAATGCATTCACACAGCTCCCGATTTCCTTGCATTTGAAAAACTCACCCTTTGCATCAGCTAACCACTTAAAAGCCTACATGAGCAGTTCTGCTCAGACACTGTATTTCACCTGACAATCAGCCAGCCTGCCCAACTTCATTCCTGAAGCCTCCTCCTTCTTTCCTGCATTGACTTCATTCTTGATGTCAGAGACTTTCCAGGGCTGTAATCCTACAACCATCCCACTTCGTATATTAACCACTAAGAAATTGTTTACAGCAATGGATAACAATTTATGAGACCAGACATAATATTATGACAGATGGTCCTTAGTTTCGTACATTGTTAATCAGTGGATAAGTCAAAGCAGCTGCATTTTGTTGAACAGAACTTTCTTTTACAAATGTTGCAACACTGACAAGGAGCTAGAGAGTATGTGCTGTTTGTCCAAGTTTTAAAATGCTAAACCAAGCCAAACCTTCCTCTTTCAGCATATTAAAACCACAAAAATAAGCAAGTTCAATCAAAACTGAAGACCAGGCTTGATCTTAAAAAAGAACAGCTAAGTTCAGTCCAAAATGTAGCCTGGCACAACAGGAGAGGTTGTTCTACCATGTGTTACATAACTTCACTGAGATCTAAAAGCTCCCAGCACAATGGGGTGGGTTAACAGTGTTAGCATTCATTCTTACTTTATTTCAACTTTAAAAAATCAGTTTATTTTTAGATATTTGTTTCCTCTCATTCCTTCTTTACAGACAACATAACCTAGTGGATAAGATGTTGGACTTGGACCTGTACCTGGGAGATCAGGACTCAAATCCCATCTTAGCCACAAACTCATTGGGTAGACTTGAGCAATTCTCACTATCACTCAGCCTCAGTTCCCCATCTGTAAAGTGTGAATAATAATGAACTACCTCCGAGGTTTTGTGAAGATGAACTAGTAAGGATTTTACAGCACTCTAAATACTGACAATGCTATAGAAATAACAACAACAGAGTGAAAGGAGAACATTCCTATGAAATTGACCTAGAAGGAATTCAATTCAATTCAATTTCAATTTATTACACCATTAGGCTATATACACTTAACAGAGACTGACATACAACATAACGTACAGCATAAGATAAAATAAACATAAAGCGGAACATATTACCACCACACAAATGGGGGGGGGAAAAATAGATCCAGCCCAGGCTACTCACTTCATAAATGCACCTTAAATATATATTTATTCCGGCATAAGCAGTTTAGATGTCAAAAACAATTGCCTCAGTTTAAAAGCGGAACTCAAATATTTGGCCACATTTGAAGATATCTCAGCAGAGTTATCTGACAAGAGATATTGAAGGAGCCACATGTTTGTTCTTCCTGGGTACTTTTGAAGAAAAGCAGTCAAATACTGAGATCTCAATGAATCGTAAAGGTGGCAATTCAATAAAATGTGCTGTGGAGTCTCGGCTTCTAGCCGGTCAAAAGGGCAAAGGCGGTCACAGTATGGGACTTTACTATATCGGCCCTCCAATATATAGGAGGGCAAGGCATTCATCCTGGCATAATATAGCAGGTATTTCCCCCTTTGCGATATCTGAATGTTTAGATACCTAGCCATTTCACCCTGTGGGTTAAGACAGCAGAATCAAAATTCCCTTAAGTGGGAGGTAACCCTTACCCTTGCTATATCATTTTGATAGGCAGTGTCCCTAGTCCTAACCAAAACTTCAGCTTGGGCTGCCCCTCGTTCTTTAGAGGTTAAATAATTTTGGGAAAACCCCAACTTAAATTTGTTTCTACCAGAAAGACAGCAAATCCCAATAATCATGCCCAGTCTATATTCTAATATTAATACAAAGACTACTTGATACTCATACGCACAATAGGCTGAGGCCTGACTCTGGTCTTTTCTACACTAGCGTAAATCTGAAATAATTCTGCTTAAGTCAGGTGCATTCACACAACCCATTCCTAGAGTGGGAAGGAACACAGAGCTTTTCCTCTCTAGTGGGATGCTGCATGAATTCACCCTAATTTTTCCATTTGTTTATGTAAGATCAAAATCCAGCGCCTGGAGGTACAGTTACGACATGCACAGCAAAAATCCTTTGCCCAAAGGCAATACTTGTTCCAGCTGCACTTTTTATGTTTTAATGTCTTCATCATTAAAAAGAAAAAAAAAAGGTATGGGTGGTTTGTTGATTTTTAATTTGGGGGAGGGAGGACTGTTTTTAAACTGAATGAAAAACGTAATGACCATTTTCAACACAGGTTATCAACATGTTTCACTATGCAACAAAATAGGAAATTCTGGACTTGTAAAAATGCAGTTAAACTGTTAAAAGCCAGTCTATTTAACCTTCCCAACAATTCTGGAGACTTTATAGACTAAATAAATAAATAAATGTTTTCAGAGTCAATATTCTTCTTCCACTATTGAGTTATAAATGCTTTGAGAACCATTTTGCTATTTCATAGTTGTGTAACCTGAATACTTACGAAGCAAGGACTATCAGGTGATGTTCATGCATTTCCCAAAGAGCAAAGTCATGGACCTCTTGTCAGAGCATGATGATCATACCAGACTGTGTAATGCCTTTGCACTATGAACAAAGGCTACTAGGTTTCAAGCTTTTATTGCATTTGTATGTGAAACTGAGTTTTGAATTTTACAGACAAGAGAGAAAAAGCTGGCACAGGAACAGCAGTGGGCCCCTCACATACGTGTTTGACAGCTAAGGACTTAACTGTACTAAGTTTTATTCTTAGCACACTGACTTTCTATGTTTATCCAGGCTGCTAGTTTCTTCTTTATAAGAGACCCCAAAGTACACTACTCTGGTTGTATCACTGCATCAAAAAGAAGAAATCTAGATACAACTTACCCATTTTTACTGAACACCCGTATCCATGCCTGAATGTTCGGTCCCAGCATACACAAGCAATGTAAAGTAGTAAATGTAGATAAAAGGACAGCAAATAAGAATGTCTCAAGCACTGACCTGCAAAGGAGGGATAAAACATAAAAGGTTAATGAACCACAGGATTGGAAGAAATCTCCACGTTCTTCAAATCCAATCCTCTGAACCAAGGCAAGATTAACTCGACTTAAACCATCCCCAGTAAATGTTTTTCAAGGCTTTTAAAAACTTCCATGGCCTCCCTCAGCGGTGTTTTCAGTGAAGCTATTTTGGTTTGTTAAACTTGAAATAAATAAATAAATAAATAAATCAGATCTTTCAGAACATGCACACAAGTTCTCAGTTTCTCATGGGACCGGTAAGATTCTATGACCCCCACCATGTGCTTACCCATTGTTAATCTGTATGGAAAGTCACATTTGAACTAAAAAACCCATAGTTGTTGACTTTCCTATCACTCAAACCCTCAAGCTAGAATTGTGGCAGCCCATAAACTCATGCTGCATGTTTTCATCCTTATTCAGCAGCTGAAGGCAGTTTCATCAGAGCAGCCATATATGAAATCGCTTTTCCCATCTTAATTCCCATACCCTAATCTGTCAAAGGAAAAGTGGGACACAGAAGAGCAATTACACAGCCCCTGTAAACTTTCGCATGCAGTTTCTCATGTGCTCATTTTTTCAACGAGACTATAAAAATGACTGCTCACAGAAGGAACATATACAAATGGGTAATTTATCTGTCCATAATCTTACTGGCATCTGCCTCAGATTCTATATGGGCATGGTCTTTCACTAATTTCTGTAAGGAATGTTGTGGCTGAGCTCTTCAAACAAAACTTGGGCATCATATTCAATCATGCTCCGTCGGTTAAAACGCAGGTATTGCATGTGGTTCAGAGATGCTTTTTTCAGCTACACAATTTGCGTAAGCTATGCCCTTATTTATCCCAAGCTGACCTTGCCACAATGACCCATGTGCTGGTGACCACGAGGCTTGATTATTGTAATTCCCTCTTCTATGAGCTTCCAGCAGTGCTTATCCATTGCTTGCAGCTTGTTTAGAATGCGGCAGGATGGGGGCTTTCTGGTTTGGGCAGCAATGATCATATTACGCCCACCCTGCACGGGCCGCCTGTAGAGCAGTGGATTGAGTTTAAGATTGCGCTGCTAGATTTCAAGGCCCAGAACGATATACGCTCTGGCTATATTCGAGATCTACCCCTGGACCCTCGAACGGTTGGTTATCTGCACTAAGAAACCACCCGCTGTTTGCGGATGCCACCACCATACCTTAAGTTGGCAGAAAATAGAGTCTTTTCTGCAGTGGGCTCCTCAGCGTGGAACTCGCTCCCTCCAGATAGCTATCCCATAACCTTTAAAAAGCACCTGAAGACGTATTTGTTCTCCAGCTGCTTTTAGGATCCACTGCTGGTTCCCCTTAATACATTTTCTCCTCTTTCTTTACCTTCCCTTTTAAATTGTTTTTAAATGGGTTTATATTTTAAATGGATTTTATATTGTTTTATCATATTTTTATGTTGTGAAGTACTCTTGAGTGCCATTTGGGGGGGCCCTAAAAATGTGAATTAATTATTAATTATTATTATTATTATAAAGGTATGTAGTTTCTAGAGTTAATGACTGCCTAAAATAATGAGAATTAGATCTAGTCAGGATAGATTCAACAACAGTTAGCTTGTGAAATAGACACTGGGGAAAGGATCCGTTGGGAGGCAGAGAAGTGTCTGAACAAAAGGAGGAAGTAAGTCCAAGCAGGAATTGGTTGGAAACAGGCAGGGAGGGGAATTAAGCAATTGTCAGGAAAACATAAGTGCCATACTGGGTCAGAGCCCATTAAGTCCAGCATCCTTTCTCAACAGAGGCCAATCTCAGTTGCTTGGGAGAAGCACCCAGCAGCTCATAACGGGGCGATCCATTCCCTGTTGTTCACTCCCAGCTCCTGACTGCCAGAGGTTACATCCTCCAAATCTACTTGGCTAACAGCTGTTAATGGATCTACCCTCCAAACACTTATCCAATCCTTTTTTAAACCCAGCTCTATTACTGGCCTCTGGCAGAGGAAGAGTATGGCTCTCAGCATGAGCACTGAATAGGGAGAAGGCTTCTTAGAAGGGGAGGTAGGTCAAGGGCAGCCAAAGGGACTTTATTATTTAGATAGCACCAGAGATGTACCTGGCACTGTACAATCATAAATCAGACTGTATGCCCCGTGTAGGTCTCTAGATTGTATGACCCTTGGAAGACAAAAACTGTACGAAATTTGCACTCGTGAGAATATTAGATCCCGTGATTAGTGACGTCAATATAAAACACGCAAAGCAAAAAAATGGTGGGAGACAAGTCTTGTGAGAAGCATGCCCAGAAAATAAATCGTGCTATTTTAAGCTAATGGGAAGACTACAGGAACAAGAAAATTGCGGGAGACACCATCTCTTGTGAAAGCAGCCAGTATTCTAAACCAAAACGAGAATGGGATGGGTTGTCTTGACTGAGTTGAAGAAAATTAAGTTAACTAGTGAACAAAGGGCAAGAGCGGGGAGAAATGGTGGTGTACATGATTAAGGATGTGCAGCGGCCAAAGAGATAGGAACATTAAAGAGAAAGTTAGAGGGGGGAAATAAGAGACCAGGACTCACAGGAGGGAGGAAGATGGGCAGGATGAGGGGGAAAAAGGATTTTCCAAAGTATATTGTTTTCATCTGCCACTTCCTTTTATTGTAAAAAGTGTCTGATTTTTATTCTAAGGAGACAAGACAGAAGGATAGGTAACCTTCTCAAAGAACATTCTCCATAATGTGTTAAGATTTTAACTTTTTAAATATTGCCCATCTATAGAGGAAGCTAGTAAGCAATAGGGAGAAAAAGCAAGAAGCTTTTTTATTAACAACTGCTGAACTTTATTATTATTTGCAATATGAGATACGTTAATTTTCAGAAAGTGTGCATCCTTCAAAATAATCAGACCTACTTGTTGGGTGCAGCCACACAAGATACTAACCTGATTTGGGCAGCGTTACCCCACATTGGGCAACCTTACCACACAATGCCGTACATCGTATGACTGGCAACTGTCAGATGTTCATCCCACTTCGGGACAGGCAGCCGGCTGCTCCTCTGGGGAAGGCCTGAGACACAGCAAGTAGCAGCATTGCCCAAAGTGAGGTAACACCGCCCAGACCAGGTTAAGGGGTCACCACCCGTGTGGTCAATCCTTGTACACCCCCGCTCTGCAGCAAGGTCCACCAGCACCTGTAAGCAGCAGGGGTGGCCACCATTCCTGCACGGCCACATCACGGCTGGGGGCAGGATAGTGGGAGGGATTGGGGGGGTGGAACAGGACTGGGTTCCCGCATGTGTGGCCAGCTAGGGCACGGCAGGACTCCTGACAATGGCTCACCCACCCAGGTTCCTGCAGGGGGCACATCGTGTGGCCTGCTGCCCTCACCCACCTAAAGTGTGGTGGCTGCAATTGCTCACCCTGGGGCAGGCAGGAAATGGTGTGGCTGTACCCACTGTGTCTCAATTTGGGCTCCCAGATCACTAGTCAGTTTTATTAATCTTTGTTTCAATGTTTTAAGACAAAGATGGCATTTTTACACTTACTCTATTAGCGGTGCTCCATAAAGAACAATGATCCCATGAAAGAGTAGACAGGATACAAAGAAGTATACACAGCATTTGAGAAACCTAGTTGCCTTAAAACATAAAGAGAGATTTTAATTCAATAAAAATATCAGAACAACAGTCTATGAGATTTTTGTTAAACAAGAAACGTTCTCTCTTTTTTTATTAATCATTTCGCTACACTGACTGGGAAATAGGCTATTACATAAAACTACATTTGAAACTATCATTTAGGCTCAGTTCTTATAAAGACTTAGGTAATTAATTTTATCTTCCACACACCAAAGACAACAAAATGGAGAAGTCCCTCAAATAAATTACATGCCACCTCATTCCACATACAGCGTAACTTGAGTATAATGAACCCTACTGGGACCAGAGTAAAAGTTCATTATATCATGATGTTCACTGTAATGGTGTTTGGTAACGTACAACTGAAAGAAATGGTTCTTGATGTTTGGACTGTTTATTAAAGCAGGATTTGTTATAGTGAGGTTTGACTATATATGCAGAATTGTTGCTTACAAAATGCTTGAACTATTTCAATATAATCAAGCGCCTAATGATAATGGCCCAGATCCTTGCTTTAGCAAATGAAGTTGGGAGAAAGGATGAGACTACAAAGATGACTGCATGCTATTCTTGTGCTCCCACATTGTTAGGTCATCTGAATGCTAATCTAGTCCTGTAGTGTAAGTTAAAGCAGCCAAATTGCTCTATTGTTCTAAATCAAATTTCTTGAGGTCATGTTCCCAATATCGTTCTTGCTATACCAAAGTACAGCAACTTCTCCAAAGTTAAGATGCCAGTGGATATTTCTTTGGTAGTTCAGGAGACCTCAATTAATTGCATCAATCTCCACTTTAATTTAAAATTATTTTTCAAAAACATTTCAAGGTATTTTCAATGGTTTTTGCTTAAAAATTGTTACAAGCTAGCTACAGAACATTTGCATACAAGCTAAGCTTGAACATTTGCTTAGGTTACTGGTCCACAAAGTAATTAATAAAAATGTCACAGTGGGCATTAGATGACTATGTGCTAGTGGAGACAGGCTGGGTTAACCAGGCCCTTCACCACCCAGAACAGCTCCACTGGATGAGACTTTGAAGATGCTATGATAGCGGAGAAGAAAGCTTTCTTTGTCGCCATCACAGCCACGGCATAGTAGCCACGGCATAGTCCTTCAAAAACAATCTATGCTGCAAATCAGTCAGCTTCAGCACGAGTTGAGTACCACCCGTACTCTAACCACCTACCCTCCTGCTTCAACCGCCTCAGGTCCTCCATATAGCAGGGAGACCTGTGCTGACAAAGCGGTGGGAGTGATATTGGGAATATATTGTATCACACTAACGGAACTGCATCAACTAAAGGAACTGCATCCAAAGGAAACCTTTTCCCTCCGAAAATGAGTACAATCTCCGCTGGCTGCACAAAAGTTAGGGGCAGGAGTGCTTAAGGAGTGCACTCAGGAAGAGGAGGGTCCAGATCATGGATTTGTGTCCTTATGTACATGCCCTCATCTTTGCTCTCTCACCCTGAGCTCACTTTTTTAGCACTTGGGGGTAGGAACTGGATCCAGGGGCCATATCCAGGCATTGGAAGGGGCCACATTAAAACTAGCTGCGGGGCACATTTGGCCCCTGGGCCCAAGATTCCCCACCCGTGGCTTATGCCTTGAATTTGCAGTAAGCTCTATGCAAGTGAACCTGTGCAGCCAGATTCCGGAAGGTTTCAAAAAAGCTCCACACAGTAGTCTGCTGGCATGGAACTCATTAAAAGATCATGTCTTTAGACTGGGGTGGCCAAGATACGGACCATAAGCAACATCTGTTTAGACCACAATCGTCAGGAGGAGGGGAGCAGGGCAGGGTGAAGGAGCTTTTCTGCCCTTTCCAACATGGCTACACCCCAGTCTTTCTTCCCCCACAAAGTAAATTCTACCAGCACCCCTGGCTAGGAGAGGTACTACTACTACTACTACTAATAATAATTTCTATACCGCTACTAGGTGTAAGTAGTGCTTTACAGTCACAGTATAGGGCACCTAGGCAATATAAGCTACCTTAGGCACAGTAGACCTGTGCATGAATACGTCTTGCCTCCTCTGCATTTGATTATTATTCAACAATCCTTGAAGGACAGACTGAGACATCTCCACACACTATTTAGAAAATGTCTACTACTTTATTAGATAAAACTGTCAAAAATCTCATTTCAATATACAGAACACCTACATAGCTGTCATTTATACATGCCAAGATTTGGCAATGACAACCAAGTGCTTGAATTTATTTTGTTCTTTCACTTTCCTACTTTATTTCCTGAACAACAAAAAAGTTTCCCCCAATTGTTAAGTTTTAATAGCACAAAGTCTTACCTTTTGAGCAAGTGAACTTCTTTTAGAGGATGGATTTGGTTTAAGTATAATGTACAAGATTATATTTACACTAGCTACGCATGCTGAACAGATGCACAACCAGGTTAGATGTGTCCCGAGGATTGAAAAGTTCTCCAAGAACAGAGATGGAACAACTGTTGTTAGGATAATGGAAAATATACAGAAAATATGGGCAGCCAGTAGTCTCTTTATTTCTGTATCTTTCATGGTGTTCTTTCTTCAACCACCACCTATGACAAGGCAAATTGGATTTACAAAGTAACTGAAATGCTAGGTAGTATTTTCTTGGTGTGAATGTACAGCACACTGTATCATGAACACTTCTAAAACCAAGAACTGGACAATGAGGCAATCATGATGCTGAATTCCCAAACTGTGAGGCAATCATGATGCTGAATTCCCAAACTGTTCCAAATATTTTTAAGAAAACAATAAAAACACTTTCATTTTCCCAAAACACTGAACTAAAATTGATGGCATCACCCAAGTGCTGGCTCAACAGAATACTCACACGCTCTCCTCTCCTTTGTTGTGATGCCTGCTAGATAGGCACAGGCTAGGTAGTCAACTAGTTAAAGGTTAGGACACTGCTGTGTTGTGACCACTGCCTTTTACACTGTCAGGCTCTGCTACCAGGGCCTGAGGAGAGGGTTCCGGAAACCTTTCAGGGCCCACGCTAAGACCCCGCGGTGCAACGGGGTCAGTAACATTGCTGGGGGGCCACGGCAGCCCTGAAGTCTCCGCAGATCCACTGTCCCTCCCCGTATCCGGCCCCCCAGCTCGGCCCCCCACGGGATTAGCCAAGCCCAGGGAAACGCTGATGCCGCCGCCGCTTTCCGCAGTGGCGGAGCAACAAGGCACAGCTGCGGACGTGCAGTCCTGCCCAGGCACGTCCCAGCCGGCCATAACCCCCGCAGCGCCGCCCCACCGCTCAGAGCGGCTGCAGCAGCATTCCTTCAAGCAGCAGGATAAAAGGAGCCCTCAAACTCCTGCTGCTTGCCGGTGATCAGTGCCTAGCAGCCTGAGACTGGCCCCCTTACTGCTGTGTTGAATGTGAACAAGTGCTACCGTGACTGCGAGCAAGAGATTGGATACAAGAGAGGAAGAGTGGGAGAGCGAGTGGTGCGTGAGAGTAGTGAGTATTCCCTGTGTGTGTGTGTGAGAAGTCTGTGGCCCTATTACACTCCCCCTAGTGTTTGGGATTTCCCTCTCCTGTATACGTGCCCTAGCCCGTGCCCTGTCCTCCCGGGGTTCAGGTCACCACCCCTGCCTCCATCTCTGCACCTTCCATCCCTGGACCCAGGGCCCTGAATGCTTGATTGGGAAACTGTGGACACAGGTTTCAGGCATTGCGCTCTGCTAGCCAATGATGATCTAGGCTGGAGATATACATCCCAACAGCCACATTCGATCCTGAGGATTCCTTATAGGCGAGCCTCGCTTGTGGACCCAGTGCGACTGTACTTCCTACCCTTCCCCTACGCAAAACCCCACATACACTGACTGATATTTATTGCAGTGGTCCACAACCTATACGTTTGCATGCCACTTTCAACATTCACAATTTATGGCAAGCCACAACTTTATTTTGAAAGTTAAGTCATACAAAAAAAGTTGCAGCCTTCTCCCCAGTCAAAGTTGGTAAAGCACTCCTGGTCACCGCCACAACGAGGTGGATCTGGCCTCTGGATCCAGTTCCTACCCCCAAGCACAACCTTAAAACCTGGTTTTAAGGTTACAACAAGCAAAGAAATAAGGTAGAATCTAAACTTAAACATTCTTTTGCAAGCTTCTTCTCTTCTCAGCATACACCAAGTACTACTTTGCATTTGTTTACTGAACTGTCATGGGTAACATAAAAGGGTAAAGCAAGCAACATGTTGCCATTGCCACTGCCATTGGACCAACACTCTGCCAGTGGGCGGAGGCCACTGCTTTTATTTCTTCCTTGTGCTCTGTCTACTATAGCCTTTTGTTGTCTTTTTTCTTACACTTACAAATTAGCTCTTTTGAAGCTCATAGTCACAGCAGGGTCTGATTTGTTTGTACATTGTCTAGAATAAAGGCTCTTGACTATAATCCTAAGCCTACTTCCACAAGCAGAGTCCCCTATCAGCGCATTTGGGGCACACTTCTGCACCACTGAAATCGATGGGTGCTAAGTGACTGACTTCAGTGGATGGAGGATCGTGCTCTTAGATTATAGCCCTATTCTACAACTATAGCAAAGGCTCCCAGGTTATGGGAATTATTTTTATTTATTTATTCATAAAATCGTTTAATACCCCACCCCTCCTGCTCTAAGCAGCCCGGGGTGGCTTACAATGTTAAAACATATAAAATCAATAAAACCATAAAATACAATAAAAAGGAAGACACAAAACCCAAACCGCCCCCTCCCCCCATACACCCCATTTCCCTTGCCAAAAGCCAGGTGGAACAGCCAAGATACACATACGATGGAAGGAGGGGAGATCCAGGGCACCCGGGCCTCCACTGGAAAGGAGTTCTACAGCCTAGATGCAGCCACAGAGAACACCCTCTCCATAGTGGCCCCCAGACCACATGGTGGACCTCGAGAAGGGCGCCCCCAGCGGATTGCAGAGGCCACTCCAGAGCGCAGAGAGCGAAGCTGTCCCGCAGGTAAGTTGGGCCAAGGTCATATAGGGCTTTATAGGTCAAAACCAATACCTTGAATTGGCCCCGGAAGACTATAGGCAGCCAGTGCAGAGCCCAGAGCACCAGTGTAATGTGCTCACGGCGACCTGTCCCCATAAGGAGACAGGCTGCAGCATTCTGCACTAGCT
>QEPC01005252.1:1700841-1733590 GCA_003113815.1 Sphenodon punctatus
TCATAGTCACAGCAGGGTCTGATTTGTTTGTACATTGTCTAGAATAAAGGCTCTTGACTATAATCCTAAGCCTACTTCCACAAGCAGAGTCCCCTATCAGCGCATTTGGGGCACACTTCTGCACCACTGAAATCGATGGGTGCTAAGTGACTGACTTCAGTGGATGGAGGATCGTGCTCTTAGATTATAGCCCTATTCTACAACTATAGCAAAGGCTCCCAGGTTATGGGAATTATTTTTATTTATTTATTCATAAAATCGTTTAATACCCCACCCCTCCTGCTCTAAGCAGCCCGGGGTGGCTTACAATGTTAAAACATATAAAATCAATAAAACCATAAAATACAATAAAAAGGAAGACACAAAATCCAAACCGCCCCCTCCCCCCATACACCCCATCTCCCTTGCCAAAAGCCAGGTGGAACAGCCAAGATACACATACGATGGAAGGAGGGGAGATCCAGGGCACCCGGGCCTCCACTGGAAAGGAGTTCTACAGCCTAGATGCAGCCACAGAGAACACCCTCTCCATAGTGGCCCCCAGACCACATGGTGGACCTCGAGAAGGGCGCCCCCAGCGGATTGCAGAGGCCACTCCAGAGCGCAGAGAGCGAAGCTGTCCCGCAGGTAAGTTGGGCCAAGGTCATATAGGGCTTTATAGGTCAAAACCAATACCTTGAATTGGCCCCGGAAGACTATAGGCAGCCAGTGCAGAGCCCAGAGCACCAGTGTAATGTGCTCACGGCGACCTGTCCCCATAAGGAGACAGGCTGCAGCATTCTGCACTAGCTAAAGTCTCCGGACTGTCACCATAGATAGTCCCATGTAGAGTGCATTGCAATAGTCCAATCTCGAGGTAATGAAAGCATGGATGATGGTGGTCAGGTCACTATCTGAAACATATGGCTGAAGCCGTTGCACCAGATGTAATTGGAGAAATGCACTCCTTGCCACAGCCCCCACCTGGAAATCCAGGTGGAGTTGCGGATCGAGGTGGAGCTACGGACCTGGGATACCAGCGGGGGGTGGACCCCATCAATGATCGGAACCGCCACATTCACTGCCCTTCCCACAACCATCACCTCCGTCTTGTCGGGATTCAGCTTCAGTTGGCTTGCCCTCATCCAATCCCCAACAGCGGCCAGACATCGGGTAAGCACCGAGACTGTCGGGTCAGGGTCAGATGAAAACGGGAGGTAGGGTTGGGTGTCATCCGCATATTGATGACACCGCACCCCATACCGTCTCACGACCTTGCCTAGTGGCTGCATATACACGTTGAACAAGAGCGGGGACAGGATAGAACCTTGTGGGACACCACACATGAGGTCCCGTGGAAATGAAGAACAATCCTCAAGCACCACTCGCTGAGTTCTCCCAGCCAGGAAGGAGCGGAACCAGTCAAGGACGATCCCGCCCACTCCAGCTCGATCCCGCAAGTGAGTCATCAACATCTCATGGTCAATGGTATCAAAAGCAGCCGTCAGATCTAAAGAAATTAGCAGGGTTGAATGACCCTGACCTAATTCACGGCAAAGGTCGTCGACCAAGGCCACAAGCGCAGTCTCCGTGCCATAACCCAGATGAAAACCTGACTGAAAGGGATCCAGATAACCTGGGCGGTCTAGATGCCCCTGCAGCTGCTGGGTCACTACCCACTCAATAACCTTCCCTAAAAAGGGAAGGTTAGAGACCGGCCGATAACTGGCGAGGGAATCAATGTTAAGCAATGGTTTTTTGAGCAGAGGCCGCACCGCCGCCTCTTTGAGGCATCCCAGCACTCTGTCCTTCCAGAGGGAGGCACTGATCACCCCCGCTAGCAACGGCTCCATCATCTCCCGGCTGGTCTTAACCATGGGTCAAGTTCACAAAAGGTGGCCCTAACAGCCCCAAGAACATCCCCTGCCCTGGCGGATGATACCAACTGAAATTGATCCCACAAAATCGGACAAGGCGAGGCTTCCACATCCTCTGGTTCACCCACTGCAATAAGTGTGGCATCGAAGTTGTGGTGAATCCGAGTGATTTTCTCTGCAAAATGATCACCAAACATGTCACAGTGGGCATTAGATACCTCGGATTCCAGGTTGAGGAGAACCGACAAACCCCTCACCACCGGGGGAAAGCTCTGCTGGACAAAATTTTGCAGAGGTTATATGGCAGCAAAAAACTCCTTATAGCTCAGCTACAGCATAGGCACATAAACTGGCTCTATGGTGCAATCGGTCGGCTTCAGCACGCGAACGGCGCCACCATCGCTCCAACCACCACCCTTCCTGCATCAGCAACCTCAGGCCCTCCATAAACCACAGAGGCCTGAGGAGCCATCGCTGAGGGAGTGGACACCTCGGAGCCGTCCAGTCAGTAGCCTCCAACAGCTAGGTATTCCATAAAGCCACAAGGTCATCGAGCGAGTGGTCATCAAGATCAGAAGGTAACTCCCCAAGAGCTTTGTGGAACCGCTCGGGTTCCATTAGTTTCCAGGGGCGAACCATCTGAATAGGATCTACACCCCCCCAGGGGCAGACATGCACCACGAGATGTGCTCGCAGGAGGTAATGATCCATCCATGACAAGGGTTCTACTGACACCTCCCCAATCAATGAATCCCCCGCCTCAAGGCTGGTGCAAAAAAATCAGGTCCAGGGTATGCCCCCCATCATGCGTTGGGCCATTGACAATTTGGGACAGGCCCATGGTTGCCATGAACTCATGCTCTGCACCACCGAGACTGGCATCAGCATGTATGTGGAAGTCCCCCAAGACTAATGTCTTCAGGGAGCGCAACACCACATCCTACACCAGCTCCGTCAGGGCGAGTGGGGACCCCAAGTGAGGTCACACCATCTGCCGATGGGCATCACAATCCTGACTGATAGTCAATATGCGTTGCATGTTTTTTCTGCCATCTGGGGCCATGAATTTAAGTCCCAAAATGGGGTGACACCAGCAAAACATTTGGAAGCCACCTGGGCTAGAGCTTTTAGTCATAGCTACAGTCACATTGAGGCTGTGATTCACAAACCACTTACTCCAAAGTACAGCCCCATAGGATTCAATGGAGCTACTCTGGAGAAAGTGGTTTGTGGATTTTGGCCTAAAGCTGCAATCCTGTGGCTAAATACACTAAAGTAGTCACATTGATTTTAATGACAGTAAATGACTTGAGGCCAAAAGGAGCAACTGTTGTGACTCTAACGAAGTCAGTGGCGAAGAGTCCCCGGAGTCTGACAGCCCAGGACTTCATCCCACCCACGCTGGATGCTACTGAGCCAGTGCAAGGGATGGGACTTGGGGACCAATGGGGAATACTCTGCTGGAGTTACTATAGCAACCTAATATCCTCCCCTGCCAGGGTCTGTAAAGGGGTGGGGGGGTGTATTACGGACGCGACTGCGCCGAGGTGGCCAGTCTCCATCTTACCTGAGTCTCTTCCTTGGGGGCAGTGGGCGGAGCTAAGCACGCGAAGGTCAGAGGTTACAGTGCCCAGCCTTCCGCAGTCTCACAAATGAACTGCGTCACTTCCGATAGACGGGGTGGCCAATCGGATTAAGGAGGCGCCTGACTCACGCTGACCCGATAGGCAGCCGGTTGAGATCAGGGGCCGGAAGAGGAAGCAGCTGTTGCTGCTGCGGAGGGGTTTGTTTACAGTCTCTCTCAAGAACAGCGTTTTGCTATTTCTAGCTATGGTCTGCGAGAAGTGTGAGTGCGGGAGATGCTACTGCACAAGACCGGGGGGGCGCGGGCCTAAAAGTTTCTTGTGTGCGCGTGTAGCTACCTGCCCGGGGGGGAGCGCGAGAGAGCGAGCCGTTGTTGTGCGTGTCGGGGGGGTGTTAGACAGGCAGCTCCCCGCCCATCATGCACGTTGCAGGGCTGCATAGGGCGCCAGTGCGGCCCTGTAACATGCATGATGGGCGGGGAGCCGCTCATCTAAAAGCTTCCCCGGTGGAGCAAGTTCGTTCGAGAGCGGTGAGTGTGTCCGCTGCTCCATTTACATATCTCGGTTGTCGGGGTGGGCTAAGCTGCAGAGCGCTCATTTCTCGATCGCTCCAGAGCCGCCGCCCCCCGGAGAAAACCTCCTCTCCCCAGCGCTCCGAGCAACATCTGCCCTGGCTGACTACCTGCCCCTGCCCCCTCGCCACGGCTTCCGGTATCTTGGCTGGGCTTTACTATGACTCCCTGGCCTCGCCTGTGCCAGTGACTGGGTGCGGGCTAGCAGCCTAGGAACTAATCCTGGCTGGATTTACTCCTGGCCACCCCCTTACCCCACTTCCTGCAGTAGAGAGGCTTGTGTCTTCAGGGCTGCAGCACATCCTACCCCTTCAACTGTCCTTTAGTCCTGCTTTTCTAGGGAACTATTATTTACACCCAATGCATTTTTTTTGTGCCTTTTGCCTCCCTACCTTGCCCAAACTCCTGCCCTTTATCACTTTCATTGGCATCGGTGTGCCCTCGGTGTCATGCCACAGTTGGCATCTTTGGCAAATTTTAATTGCCAATTTGAAGTGCCAAGCAAGCATAAGTTTTTATAGTAGATATTTTGGACAAGATTTCTAGAGAATGCATATTAAATAAATGCTTACAAAAATAAGTAATGTTGGCTAGGTGGCACATTAAAATCTACTTACTTTTGATTTTCTGTACATTTTATGATAGGTGAGAAGAAGCTTGGCACTGTTATTACACCTGACACATGGAAAGATGGTGCAAGAAACACTATGGGTACTGTATTTATTTATTTTTTAATGTATTAATGCAAAGGGGCTTTCTAATCTAAGGAAGCTTCACATTATACAGATCATTGATTAAAAATCATTAGATAACTTAAAAATACTGTTTAAGTTTAGAACCCTTCAGTAATTCAGCAGTTAACCAATACATGGGGAGGGGGATTGAGATCATATGGATCCCCTAAGAATGAGTTTTTATTGTCCTCACTGCCTCGAAGAAGCTAAAGAGACTGAGTACTCAGTAGCTATTCATGTAGGTAAATGTTATTATCATAGTATTTTATAATAGGATTTTTGCACATCATGCTATTTGTAGATATTATGACTGATTATGAGAATTCAGTCTGTTCCATTGAACTTTCTAGACTTTCATTACAGCATTGCCAGATTCTTTCTCTTCTTCAGTCAAGCCTTGGCTTTGTCTTTAAATTGCAACGGTAGATGTTTATTTTTTTTATTTTAAGCTGTAAACTGTTTTGTTTTTTTATAGAAAGTGGTGGGCGAAAACTAAATGAAAACAAAGCACTGACGTCAAAGAAAGCAAGGTTAGAATTAGTCTTTTTCTTTCTGTGGGTAAGAGAAAATGTTGCACGTTTGTTCAGGCCAATGTATAGTTTAACACACACAGTGTAATTTCTTTGGACCGTGAGCCCATGTTTGTCATCCAATATAAAGCATCCTACAACATTACTTTGCTTTGTGAACGCATACATGTTAATACATAGTGTGCATGTGTTGATACTGACTAGGACCCAACTCTCAAATCTGTTGTTCTATTGGCCCCATTAAGTTTGCACGTTTTTACATAAATAACATGTCTTCTAATACTTTTTGAGAGGATGGGTGGCCTAGTTTTAGGAGTTATAGCGTTGCCTCTTTCAAGACTTATGTGATTTTGAGCAAGTCGCTTTACCTCTACAAAGGTAAAGTGCTTACTCATTTGTAAATAAGGGGTGATAGAATACTGTGAGGTTTGCAGCTGATATTTAGTTCTTGCAAAGTTCATAGAGCCCATCAAATCATAAGCCATTTTTAAATGGACATGGCTAGGTGGCGGGCCTGGGTGCGCCACGTGGAGTGCCAACACATGTCCAGTGGTGGTGGGGATTTAAATGAGCCAGAATGCGTGTACACTCCTGCACAGAGCATCCTGGATTTTCCCCCAATGTTCCTGTTACCCACATATGGGTCACAGGACTGTGCGCCCACCCACATTGTTTTCAGACAGGCATTCAGGTTGATGGGGGATGGGTGGACCTCCGTGGGTGTGTCCCATTTTAAAAGGGCCATAGAACGTCCAGAGTTGGAAGGATCCTCTTGGTTGATCTAGTCCAATCCCCTGATTGCATACAGGATGACTAGAACTACCATATATTCCTGACAGATGGCTGTCCAGTAATTTTTTAACATCTACAGTGATGGAGAGCTCATGACCTCCTTGGGCAACTTATTCCATTGCTGACCAGCTTTTACTGGATTTAAGGGTTTTTTTCCCCCTGATATCTAACCAAAATCTGTAATTTGAACCCATTATTTCTAGTCCTGTCCTCATGTAGAAATGAACAGTTTCTTGCCACCATCTTCCTGGTGACCGCCCTTTAGGTATTTGAAGACTACTATCCTCTCACTCCTTAATCTTCTTTGCTAGACTAAAATTACCCAGTTCTTTCAACCTTTCCTCATAAGACTTGCTTTCCAGACCCTTTATCGTATTTGAGATGTTGACCTGCATTAGCCCCAGATTCACCCGCTCGTCTACCATGTATCCACCAGATGTCCACCCTGGGCTGCTCCACATGGCAACAACCCAGGAAATGTGGAGCTCGCCGCATAGGCAAATCCAGGGCAGCAGGTGTCCACCGGGCCACCCCGTGTGTTGTGGTGCATGCTACTTCCATGCGTGTTTTTCACCATGGAGTTATGGGCACAGCCTAAATCATCACTAGAGCAACTGCAACTCTATGGTGTGTGTGTGTGTGTGCGGCATGTGGGCAGACCACAACGGGGAGTAATGGTTGCCCATTTGTTGTGCACCCCACGCAGGACCTGTTGGAGGTGGCTGCGTGGAAGCTGCAGAGCCATTACATGCTCTGGCAGCTCCCAGCCTTTGTATTAACACCCTTTGTTGCCCTCCTTTGAACCCACTCCAATTTGTCAATGTCCTTCTTAAAGTGAGGCGCCTAAAACTGGACACAGTGTTCCAGGTGGGACCTGCCAGTGCTGAATAGAGTGAAATTATTACCACCTTTTGACTTGGGAGAGAATGTCTTTAATGCAGCCTAAAATTTCATTAGTAATCTTTGCAGCAGCAGCATCATGTTGTTGACTCTTGTTCATTTATGATCAGCCATAATCCCTAGCTCCTCTTTAATTGTGCTGCTGCTAAGCCAGGTATCCCTGTCTTTCCCCGGTGTCTCCCATGTAAATAGAGAACAGATCTATAGAATAATCTTTTTTTAATTTGTTTCTTCCCAGGTTTGATCCTTATGGTAAAAACAAATTTGCAATATGCCGAATTTGTAAGAGTTCTGTTCATCAGCCAGGCTCTCATTACTGCCAGGGATGTGCCTAAAAAAAAGGTAAGTCATGGTATAAGTCACTTCTATCCATTACTCACTTGAGCCTTGTTGCCAAAGTGAAACTTCATTTGTCCTTAAATTCAGATTCTGCTACTACTAATCATTTCTATAGTGCTACAAGGCATACGCAGCATTTAACAACCGCAGATTTTTGGAGATGGGTCCCTGCCCAGTGGATTTACAATCCAAGATGGACATGGGTGACGGAAGCACAGGGAAAGACACACACACACACACAATTTTTACAGCTGGGGAGCTAAGGCTGAGAGTTTGACTTGCCCAAGGCCACCCAGTGAGTTCATGGCTAGGGCAGGATTCAAACCTTGGCTTCCCAGGTCCAGGTTCAGCACCTTATCCACTACACCATACTTCTTATAAATTTTCAAACCCAAATCTGAACTTGTGTAAGTATCTGCAGTAAAAAGGGTATTTCATTAGATCAAGCGATGAATGACTCGGACCCAGACAAGGGAAACGTTGTCTCTTTTGGGGAGCAAAGAGATAAAGGACAGTTAACTCTTGTCTAGAACCCTATTTTCTTATATCTTGAGTACCGAAACTTCATCTTCTCTGTGACCTTGATAAACCTAGTGTGTCCTCTGGTAAATAGTTGGTTAGTCATGTTTACCACTTAGCATGCACCCTGTGTCTCCCTCCTCCCCCTTTCAGCAGGACCAGCCTTCCCACAGGGCAACTGCCCCAGACCCTGCTATTTCTCTACTTCCAGGGACTCCCATCTTCACCAGAGCAGGGTTTGGGTCTCGCCCTCAATAGGGCCTGTGTTTGTGGCCCTGCTGGGAGTGGCCTCATAAGAGTTGAGGCCACAGGAGGATCCTCCAGGGATCCTGCATTTTATTTTTGATTCTCCACTGAAACATGTATTGAGAGGGTGCTTATGAGGCCAGTTGTTCTCTGAGTACCCTGAAGTCCTGGCTCATGAAGACTCCTTCCCTGAGTGGGTGGGGGGCGGGGGCATCAGTGTTGCCTGCACCCTAGAGCAAAGATACTTCAATGGGAAGCTCAGCCCACCCACTCCGTTGTGGAGATGGCTTTGGGATCAGTTTTGAATTAGAGACTGGTCCACGGCTAAATCGCTGCCTGTATTCTCCACATCTGCAAGACCTGTGGGGCCATGTTAGAAAACCTCCTGCCAGTTAGCTTCAGAGAGCTAGTGCCCCTGTTCTAGGACCGGCTGAACTTAGCAGAGCAGTGCATAGCCAGAGAGATCTGGGACGCCTTGTGCCAGCACATCAACCATGATGCTAGCCCTAACACTTGCCATCTGACAGTCTCTTGAACCGTCTTTTAAATGATCTTTTTATAACATCAATAAAGCCTTTAAAAATATTTCCTGTGTTTTTCCTTTGGGCCCATCTGGCTTCTTATCGTCACAGATAATGCAATGGCTAGAAAAAAGCAAGTGACAGGCATATACTGCAAACCAGGAAGAGCTGGGAAAATGCATGCTTGAAAATGGCACGGTGGGCTTTTAAGATGGACATCACATACGTGCCAGTGTTGGCAAGAGGGGCCAGAAGTGGTCACTCCTTGGAATGCTCTAGGCTTTGACCTGTAACTCCATGGTGCTGGCAGACCTGTAGGCACAAGATGCTGCACCCAACCTAGTTGACAGGATGTGGACACGGGGGCACCCATTAGTCTGCATTCTTCTGCACAGCAGGCTATGCATGCTTCGGGACTCCATCACGAGCGGGTGCTGTGGCGGTGGCTAGGGGCTGCATTGCCAATGGGGGTGAACACCTAATAAACGTGCAGGTGGACACCTGCCTGGTGTGGGCTAACGTCTCGTTTGTTAACACTCATCTTTGGCTCAGTCAAAGGGAACAGCCATAAGTAACTGCTATGGGGGCAAGGGCAGATCTTCAGAAAATCTCATTTGTGCAGTTCTTTTTGTAAACCTATTTTGTTCCAAAGTGAATCTGAAAGAGGCAAGCTAAAGAACATGATCCCAATTCTGAAGCCACTTACAGCAAATCTCATTGAAGAGATTATTTGTGAATAAGGAGTTATTTCAGCAACACAAGGGAGCAAACTATTGAAGCATGGATAGTGTGGTGTATGCAATAGTGTGCCCATAACATTGGAGTACTGTTTAAAACCATATAAAAATGAAAATTCCCCCTAAACACCACCAAAGGAAGGCCCAAAATGACATAAGTACTAATAATACATCACTGCTACATGCTCTATCAAAAATATAATACAAAAAACACTTCACAGCTCCTTTTTACACATCACTCAGTTACCATTTTTAATGTTTTGAGTGGCAGTTTCTTGTGCAATTTTAATCTTTTTTTTTTTTTTTTACTTAAACTGCTGTTTGCTTTTTTTTAATTGACAATGTGATTTTTTGCTTTCTCTTCATTCTAGGTATCTGTTCAATGTGTGGGAAAAAAGTGTTGGATACCAAGAACTACAAGCAAACATCTGTCTAGTTATATTGAGTGAGCCTTTTATGGACTCGTGCTTCGTTCATTTTAACTTTTTCTATAACTTGAGTACTATCAATATTAGGAAAAAAATACATGTCCGAAGAAAAAACTGAAAGCCTCGGGTAAAGCGCATGTGAATACTGAGTTAGCACTAATGTCAAATGATATTTTTAAAATAATCATTTTATTGATAGTTACCAAGTCAGAATAAGCCTGTATTTCTGGGGTGGTTTTGATCTTGGTTATAATAATTGCTCATATCTTCTGCTTCTGTATTCCTGTCAAACTTAAGTTGTGCTCTGACTCCTGTCACTCTTATGGTGATATAAAACATACATAGAAGCTTAAAATAGGAGATCATGTCAATTCATTAAAGCTGTACCTGTTGTTCAGCTTCCATTAACTTTTTTTCTGAAAGTGAGCCTGAGGAGAAAATGTTAAAGGGGGTCACTCTCCCTACACCTCTTTCCCACCCCTCAATTTTCCTGCTGGATCAGAGCCACTTGAAGGTTTGGTGGGCTACTGTATTGAAATAAGAACACCTGTTGAACCTTGACATCCAGCTTAGCATGCTCTCTGATTTTTGGCAACCAACCAGGGCTTAATTTGTGGTGGGGCTTGCCAGAACTCATCCCTGCCAATTAAATCCAATAGGAGGGCAGAGGCCCAGGAAATGTTCCCAGTAGGAGTGTGCACTCTAAAATGTGAAAGACCAGGAAAAGTCAAATATTGGCCATTTGAGGGTTGGAAATGAAAGCCAGAAAAAAAACCTGGGTGGCTTACTTGGTTTTCATGAATGACTTCCTTGCTCCACCCTCTGCACTGGTCATCCATGTAGATTTAATCACCGGAACCTCCTGTCTTACGTTCAGCAAGAGAGATACCGGGTAGTCCTGTGGTTGGGTCCCTAGCTGGAGAGAGTAGGGTTCAGTTTCGTGTTCTCACAATCTTGGGGGCAGTGGGTAGGGCTTCTGAGGTAGGCTTGGGCACCTGAAATTCATTTTTAAAATGAATGGTGGTAGGAGCCGAGCCAGCATGGTGGTAGGAGCTGAGGAGGACAGAAGTGCTGGTGTGAGCAGCTAGGAAGGACTAAAAAGTCATGTTGCTTGTCTTGGTTTGTCTCTCTAGCTGTTCTCTCAAAGCCGTGAGAATGAGGGCTGTGCCAGATATGGCAGGGCAGAAGGAGATGGTGACAGAGCAGGCTCTGATCAAACACATTTGGTTCATGAAGAGGAGTGACTCGGTGCTGTAATGGGAGATCTCTTTCAGATTTCTATGACTAGGTAGAGAAGGGGGAAAGTGTCTCAACTGCAGTACTTTTACCACCTGAGCTACATTTCTGGTCCTTTAGTTTTTCAAGGCCCATGCCTAGCTCATGAAGTGTTGCTTATGACAGCTTAAACTTCTTTACCTTGTTCTTGAAGAGCTGACACATGTTTTCATATAATTTATTTATTTTATTTATGAACATTTATACCCCACCCTTCCCTGAAGGCTTGGTAATGACAACTGATAAGTTAAGAAACTACGGTTTTCTGATTGAAAACAAACATACCACCTGCAAGTAGTCTTGCTAAAGATTATAGAAATTTAGCTGTATCTTTTGTAATAGTAGTTTGCAACATCTTAACCTTTCCTGAGCATATGGAAGATGAGCAGAGCCGCTCTATCAAAGTGCAGTGACTTTGAGTGCCTCAGTTCCCCTTTATTTCTGCCCAAACCACATGCGTTAGCAATGTCTCTTGTGGCAGTCTCCAATCTCCCTATTATACAGATTGGGGTGAACGCATAACTATTCCAGTTAACAGCTTTGCTGTCCATTTCAAATCAATCCCGCAAGGCAATACCTACGCGATAACCGCATTTCTTCGATTTTCTCTGCACTCCATTTTTCCCTGTACTTCCTTGTCACTCATTGGCTGGTATGCAGATTCCTTTACTAATCTGCAATTCAGGTTCAGATTCGTCAAAGCAAAGGGAAAGACATAGAACAACAATTCCGATTGGAGGCATTGGAATGGAGGTTAAGGGCCACTGGGGGAAGGTTAAGGGGTGAGCTATTGCACAGTGATTGGCTCAGAAATGTGATATAGCGAACAGACAGAAAACCAGAAGTAAAATGGTACCCTTGGCAATACGATAAGCAGTAAATGAAGGGTACAAGTTAGTGGAAAGTTGATAAATCAAGGTTGGTATCTCTCAGTATTGTGAGAATTGAAAAATCGCATTGGTGTTAGGAGAAATTTCACCATCTAAGCAACGAGGATCAGTTTCCTAAGCAGAAATTTAGCTGCTTGTTTCACCCCTATTTAATACCACTCAAGGTGCTGTTGAGAAATGCTGCTAGCCATGTTTGCTCAATATTAGGGGAGATGGTTGCAAACTAAATTCAATTACATGGAAGAGTTATACTGTGCACTTCTGCAGATACCCTTTCAATTGTAATTACAAAAATTATGAGTTGCACAGATTAAGTGGTTTATCAGTATACAAAAATAGCAGGATTTTCCATGTGTGAAGAATCCAACTTCTATACACATTAAAAAAACAACCATTACGTATGTCCGATTCAGCTTCACTGTGTGTCTTTTTAGAAGATTGGATTGGATTTGTTAATGAACTCTCATCTTGATTCCATAGGACTTGTTGAATCCCAACTGTGCCATTTGTAGATTGGCACCAAAAAGGTGCCTGTTTATAATGTATAAATAAAGCATTTTCTTTCATTATGTCCACAGTAGTTACCAGTGTCTGTGTTGCTGAATTTCATGCTTTTGTGCTTAGTTGTCTGAATGGTGGGTTTTGTACTCTAAATTCTGACTGTGTCCTTGTTGGTTGTTTCCATAATGAAGTAATACCTTGTATTTATAAAAGGTGCTTTATGATTCGAGATGGCTTACTACTGTTGCTTGTATGCTTAATGCTGTTCCTCTGGACTGTATATATAATAACATGTTGTATTAAATGTTTTGTACTGGCATGACATCTTTAATTTCAGAATCTGAGCTTTTCTTTTAGCTTAAATGCTTAACTAGCTCTTTCACAAATGACTGAACAAGCACAGGTGTCGCTCAGGTCACAGAACTGTCTAGGAATCCTGTCTAGTTCCCTTCTCTAGACATTGCCACGCAAGTAGGTGTTGCTGTTTCTATCATGAAAAGTGAAAGTAATGTGTACTTAACCTACCTTCTGATTGTGCTTTGTGCATTTGAATAGCATCTCTATTTTATATATTTGTCCTTCTCAACTCTTCTGAAGTATGTGCTTTTACAGCACATCCATGAGCTGGCAATTGATGTTGCTACTTCAGGAGTGCTTAGGGCCAAAGAGGGAATGTTCTTAGACACAAAAGAAAGGGGCAATAAAACTTTCTCAGTGGCTATACAGGAAACAAAAGGGTTTCATTAGCTTTAAATCACTAAATGTACATCTGGGGTTTGGGGTTTCTTAAGACCATTTTTATTGTCACATGTTGCCCTTTTCTCATTACCTTATATAATAGAAAGGGAAAGAAAGCATGTAATGGGATTTTGCTGTTTATAATATACTTTCCCCAACGATGATTAGCTTACCATGCAACTCAGAGTTATATAAGATATCTTCTTTGCCAGATTCAGAAGGATTAGTACTCTCCTCCCCCCACCCTTTCCCCATGCTGCTAAACGTCCATGCTGTTCCTGGTACTTCTGTGTTCCATGATCACTTGAGCGTGCTACTGGTGAGCCAAGTAGACTGACCTAAATTGACAGATTATTGGGAGGAAAAGTATAAACAATAATGTAAAATTACTTTGTGCACAGGAGCTAATCAAATGGTAACAAATGTTTTTACATATTCCTATGAAAGAGAATATGTAACACGTGTTCTTTATATGCAGTGCATTTGCTTATTTCATTATATAATGGTATGCTTGTCTTTCCTCCTGAAAAATTGTGAAGGACTTTGCAAAGTAGGTGAAGCATCCACCACTTCACCTGCCCCTGAAATGTTTATGGCTGAATGGAGCAGCTTTATAATAGTGCAAATCAACAGTTCATATCTTTAAAGTAATAAATGAAGGTGATGGGTGATACAACTGAAATGGGAGAGGTACTAAGCTAAACAGAATATCTTCAGGGTATTAAGAACTCCCTCCACCCCCAAAAGGAAAATTCATTTCATGTTCATGTAGAGTCAAGAGAGAAGGTGGCTTGTGCCTTTGCTATTTAGCAGCTGTCGGGGGAAATCAGATCCATATTTTTGTAGGAGTGTAAGCTAGGGCAGCCTAGAAGACTCTTTAAGGCTTTGCAAGTCATGCAGAAGTGCTGAGGAATAGGCCATGCTTGGTTGCACCCTGACTTCACTCTGCCATCTTGAGTAAGCAGACTGCCTCCAGTCAGAGAGCAATTGCTTCTCCCTGTTTAGAATTATAAGTGGTGACAGACACTGGGTTGCTAATCTTAAGCATTTTGTTAAAGCCTCAGCTGTTGAAATTGTGATGATCCTGGTGTTTCTTTTAAAAAAAGAAAAGACTATACCCATGTTCATTTTTTGCTTAGAGAAGCATGAAAATAAGACTTCAGTAAGTACTAAAGGATCATAAACAAAATGTAAAACTTCCTTTAAAATATAACCATATTTAAACTAATCTCATGGTGTGACTTGTCATAGTTTTGGAAATTTGGGGTTGGAAGTGCTGCAAGGCAGAGCATTCACGACAGCTTGACTGCTTATGTTGGGGTATTGGAGTGGGAGGTGAGAGAGGCACCATCTGTACTGGCTTAACTGTCAGTTTGACTGACTGAGATTTAGGATGATCATAGTTGTATAGCCAAGCATGAGCGAAGCACATTCAGGGCACTTATGACTTGTTAAGATTAGCAAAGGGAATCTGGCTCATCACTAAGTGATAACTTTTTATTGTTTTTTATTTATATTCTACCCTATCCCCTGCAAGCTTAGGGTGGCTCACAACATATGAATAAAGAAATAGTGACACATACAAACAATCCCCCCTATACATGCCTTAGCATTCCCATCATCCCCTGTAAAAGCCCCCTACCCCCCATATCCCTGTCCTACTCACAGACTGGCCTGGACCCTAGCCCTGGTACAGAGGAAAGGGGATTCTTGTTTTGTCGTTTGAAAGCTGTGACTCTTCTGCCTTTGCTGTTGTGGGAGATGGCAATAGTTCCAAGCCATGTGTCCAAATGAAGCCCAATAATGGAGTCTTGGCCAAACCTTGTGGATAACTTGATTTTTGTATCCTTCATATGCAGTAGCCCTGTATATGAGTCCCCAGCTATCTTGATCCTTGGCCCAATGCTTATAGAGAATGTGGTGGTACTTGTCCAGATTCCCATCTGCAATCCCTATTCCTACCATCATGTTGCTAAAGGCCAGTGAGGGCATCTTGATCTCCCAGAAATGCTGCTGCTCTTCAAGTCCCTTATTCCTACAAATGGCAGCAGTGCCACAGCTGGACTCCATGTGTGAAAGTTCACCTAGCAGTTTTCAAAGAACTGCAGAGTTGCAATTTACAGGGGGCAAGATGTAATGGTGTGTTGAAAGGCACCCCAATTTCAAATTCTGCCCTCTCTCATCCCTGCCAGATGTGACAGCCCAGGGATTGTTGGAATACTTTAACTGTTTTGCCTCTGGAATGGACCTACTTTGACATGATGATGATACGGGCCAATAGGCAAATAGGTCGATATGAACTCTAGGAGGAAATTCCAGACTCCCAGCCCCATTTCCCATTAATAAGCTGAACACTTTGCTTTGCCAGTCTACTCAGTAATAAAGCATAAGTGCATCCAGTAAAGGTACTTAATATATTGTTTGCCAAGTGTTAGGAAAACAAATTAATAGTTCCCTGGTCTCATGTCCTACTCTGTACATGCAGCCTTGGAATATGGGGTCATGATGGAATAAGGTGAATTTAAAAAAATTATTTAAAGCTCCTTGTTAACTTCTTGGCAGTCCACCAGTAGTAAGGTGCTCGTTGGCTTATAAACACCCATGGGTTAGTTACTTACACAGAAAACCCTTTTTGGTCATTAGTTGTCCACCATATTATGCACCATGTGATATATTGCATTCTCATACAAGTAACTTTTTTTATATAAAAGTTTCAAGATCAAGGGCTAATCATTTTCTAAGACCCTGGTTTCCCTACTTGTACTGACTAATCTAAGATGCTGCAGCAGTAATCTGTTGGCTTCATTGGGCATATTCTTCACGTTTGATTTGGCAGGTGACAGTGTGGGAGTGCTGCTTGTCTACCATGCCTCTACCTGTGCAGCAGCCTCCCTGCATGCTCTAGCGGAGTTGGTGTCAGGGGTGGCGTTGAGGTCCCTGAAGACAATAGTTTAGGGGGAATTCAGCATCCACACCGACGCTGACCTGGGGGAGCAGAGCATGAGTTCATGGCCACGATGACAACCATGGCCCAGTCTTAGAAAGTGATTGGCCCGACACATCGTGGGGGGCATACCTTGGATCTTGTGTTTTGCGCTAACCTTGAGGCAGGTGCTCCGTTAGTGGGGGAGATATCAACTATACCTTTGTCATGGATGGACCATTACCTCCTTCAGGCCTCGCTCCTGCCACATGTCTGCCCCTGAAAAGGTGCAGAACCAATTCAAATGGTTTGCCCCTGGAGGTTGATGGGACTGGAGCGATTCCAGAGGGCTCTGGGTGAGATACCCTCTGATCTCAACAACGGTCTCATTGATAACCTTGTCGTATTATGGAATACTCTGGTAACTGGGGCCATCGATCGGATGGCTCCTAAGCGTCCGCTACCCGTGCGGCAGCACCGCAGGCCTCCTTGGTTTTCCAAGGAGCTGCGGTTGCTGAAGTGAGAAGGGCGGTGGTTAGAGTGACGATAGCGTTGTTCTCATGCTGAAGCCGATAGATTGCGTTGTAGAGCCAGTTTACGGGCCTATGCCATAGCTATGCAGGCAGCAAAGAAGGAGTTCTTTGCTGCCCTCATAGCATCTGCAAAATCCCGTCCAGCTGAGCTTTTCCGGGTGGTGCGGGGACTGGTCAGTCCAGCCTCCCTTCACCTGGGAGTGGAGTCATCTAAGACTCATTGTGACATGTTTGTGGGTTATTTTGTGGAGAAAATCGCTCGTGTTCACCAGAACTTCGACGCTGCAATTAATATACGCGAGAAACTGGAGGTTATGAAAGCCCCATCTTGTCCAATTGTATGGGATCAATTTCAGACGGTGACACCCGTCGATGTTCTTGGGGCGGTTAGGGCCACCTAGTGTGAGTTAGCTCCGTGCCCATTTTGGCTAATTAAATCTTGCCGGGAGACAATGGGTCCGTTGCTGGCTGGGGTGGTCAACGCCTCTCTTCAGGAGGACAGAGTGCCGGGCTGTCTCAAGGAGGTGGTGGTGCGGCCTCTGCTCAAGAAACCATCACTTGACACTGACTCCCCCACCAGCTATCAGCCTGTCTCCAACCCTCCCTTTTTAGGGAAGGTTATCAAACGGGTTGTGGCCCAGCAGCTGCAGGGGCATCTTGATCACGTTGGTTTTCTTGATTCCTCTTAGTCAGGATTTCGACTGGGTCATGGCACAGAGACTGCGTTTGTGGCTTTGGTGGATGATCTGCGCCAGGAATGGGGTCGTTTGACCCTGTTGATCCTATTAGATCTGTCGGCTGCATTTGATACCGTTGACCACGAGAAGTTGGTGATGCACCTGCAGGACTGTGCAGGGGTGGGCAGGACTATTCTAGAATGGTTCCGCTCATTCCTGACCGGAAAAACTCAGCAAGTGGTGCTCAGGGAATATTTTTCATCATACTGGAACCTCTCGTGTGGAGTCCCACAGGGTTCTGTTTTGTCCCCTCTCCTGTTCAATGTGTACATGCAGCCACTCAGCAAGGTGATCTGGAGGTTTGGCGTGCAGTGTCATCAATATGCTGATAACACCCAGCTATACCTCTCCTTTTCAACAGACTCAGACCCGACAGTCTCAGTGCTTACCCGGTATCTGATAGCTGTGGGGGACTGGATGAAGACAAACCGACTGAGGCTGAATCCTGACAAGACGGAGGTGATGTTGGTGGGTAAGCCGATGGAGACGGCGGTCCCCGTCATTGACGGGATCTGTTCTCTGTTGGTTTCCCAGGTTTGAAGTCTGGGGGTGCTCCTCGATGCGCAGCTCCACCTGGATATCCAGGTGGAGGCTGGGGTGAGGAGTGCTTTTCGCCAGCTACACATGGTGTAATGGCTTCGACCGTATGTCTCAGACTGTGACCTGGCCACCGTCATCCATGCTTTCATCACCTCCAGGTTGGACTATCGTAACGCGCTCTACGTGGGGCTATCCATGGTGACAGCTCGGAAGTTGCAGCTGGTGCAGAATGCAGTGGCTCAGCTTTTGGTGAGGCTGCGCCGCCGGGAGCACATTAAACCGGTGCTCTGTTCTCTGCACTGGCTGCCAGTGGTTTTCCAGGCCAGACTTAAGGTGTTGGTATTGGCCTATAAAGCCCTAAACGGCCTAGGCCCTGCGTATCTGCGGGACCGCTTCACTCCGTGGGATTTGGATCGGCCGCTGTGGTCATCCGGGGGCACCTTGCTCGAGGTCCGCCGAGTCTTCCGGGGGGCCACACAGGAGAGGGCGTTCTCAGTGGCTGCACCGCAGTTGTGAACTCCCTGCCAGTGGGGGCCTGACTGGCCCCTGACCTCCCTTCGTTTCGACGAAGTTGTAAGACCTGGCTGTTCCACCAGGCGTTTGGCAAGGGAGATGGCTGATGGGGGGTGTTGAGGGGGGCGGTATTTGGTACCTCCTTTTAAAGTTGTTTTAAGTGTTTTTATATTTTATATGATATGAGCCGCCCCGAGTTGCCTGAGGCAGGAGGGGCAGAATAAGAAAATTTTAAAATAAATAAATTAAAATAAATAAATAAAGGTGCCTGAATCTGATTCATAGTGGGCAATAGCTTTTTCTTCATCAAAATAATTAAATGGCCAAATAAATAAATAAAATTGGGCAGTGCCAGGTATAAGTGTTTCATAAACCTGCGCTCTTACAGATGTTTATTGAGAATCTGGTGGTATGGAAGCTTTTGCACATTTGTATATCAGTGGGTGTTTTTACACAAGACAGGCAGGGGGCCATGGTCAGCGCATGGGACGAGGTGTCATGGATGCATCAAACGAGCGACCCCATGAATGGCTGCCCCGTCCACACACTGTCCACCCCTCCATGCACAGGACACTCTGGTATTTTCCGGAGTGCCCCATGTGGACAGTGGGCAGTACGTGGGTCACGAGCACGCACTGAATTCACATGAACGCTCCCCTACGTGGACGGTGAGCGTCCATGCATGGAGGCATCTCGTGTAAAAACACCCAGTGTTTCCCACAGTTGAAAGGGATCAGTCAAATGAATAGCCAGTAGACTGTGGAGAATCCCTCTCGTGCTGTTTCTATGCATTAGAGTAGCCATTGGGTTTCCTGTATGCGTGTGTGTACATGCAAACACAGAAAGGGCTACCTGACAAACCCAGGTCTTCTGTGTTCAGGTTTGGGTCCGTATGTAGCCAGTGTTGCAGGGCTGGGTGGCCTGGTGAATATCTGTTTAGTGAAAGCAGATGAGCCCTACACCGACTGTCTTGTTGCTGGGTGGCAGCATCCCTAGCCTCTTCCTGGGGGGTCGGGGGAGACTGGCCACCTGGGTGTTCCGAGCTAGCAGCAGCCCTGGGAATAGCCAGGCCTTGGTTGGGTAGGGATAATGCCTACAGCCACCCTCAGTTTTCCAGTCTCTCTGGGCATCATGATGGCGCAGAGAACCTTCCAAACACAAACTAAGTGAAAGAGCCTGCAAGGACAAGTCTGAGATGTGAACTACCCCATCCATTTTGATGGTGCTAATTCAGCTGCAAGTGCTGGTACTCTAAATGTCAGCGTTAACTACTTCCGAGCTCGTCAAAGCCTTCTGAAAGAATACGTGCAATTAATGTTTACTTTCCTTAAAGAAAACTCAAGATTCAGAAGTTTAGAAAACACTGTCCCAGATCACTAAAGGGCAGACTCTTTAATCCAAACAGAATGATCTCCCAGTGAGGAAGCAAGCTGAGGTTGTGTCCTTTTTTTTTTTATTTATTTCATTGAGTCAGTCAGCAACCTTTGATCCCATGACTCAAGTAGCATAGGTGTCTTAAATGGAAACCCTCTCCGAGAGATCGCACGTACTTCCGTCATGTCACCTTCCTTAGGGCTTGTCCACAGGAGCAGTTATTCTGAGGTAATAACCCCTTAATTAGCTTTCTGTCACTTTTGTACGCATGAGTATGGGGGTTAAAGTTCAAAGGGAAGTTTCTAGGCCGGAGATGATCATGTTGCCAGTTGAGGCAAGCAGCTGTGTTTTTCTTCATTAGTCCTCCCACTTTCCTGTATGCATTTCTCTTCATGGTTTGTTTGTCCCACTGCCTAACTGCAATCCTGTCTTTGTTTTTATCACCCCCCTGCTGCTATTGCCTGTCCCCTGACCAGCAAGTAGTAATAGGGGAACGTAGGGATGGGAATTTTGGTTTCAGATAAAACCTAAAATGGCCATTTTGGATTAATCTGAAATTTTGGTTCTTTTTCAGTTTCGGTACTATCGGATCTTTTGCATTGATTTTTAACATTGTGGTTTGTCCCTGGTACAAAAAATCAATTTTAAAAATCCGGTACAAAAATCAATGCAAAAGTACCAAAACCGAAAAAGAACTGAAATACATGAGAACTGAAACCAAAATTGACCGGAACCGAAATTTTGCTGAGTCCCATCCCTAGGGGACAGTCAACAGCAGCAGGGGCCTGAGGGGAAGAAGGAGGCAGGGGAATAGCTACAGGTGTGGCAACGGCCCCAGAGTTCAGGCTTTCAGAGGGGCCTAGAAGGGCCAGACCCACTGGGCCATCAACATTCCTGATTTATCTCGCTGCCAGAGCCTCTTGTGCCTTCCCAGGTGAGTAAGGAGCCGCTGCTATGTCTGTCAGCGGCTGCTACCTCTCCCCAGCACCCCCAGCCCCTACTCTGGTCCAGTGCCCCCCGTACCTAAGTGCTCCCATATCGTGTGTCCTAGCCTCCCCACATACCTGCCCCAGCCTCTCTCACCCTGGCCTCCCCAGCTCCATCCTGGTTGGTATGGAGCCCAGTAACTTGACTTGCCCCAGGACTCTATTAAACTTAGCTACGCTGCTGAAAGCAGGGAAAGTGCAATGTGGACAAATGCAAAATGATGCAACTAGGGAAAACCAATCCAAGCTTTATGGACACAATGCTGGGTTCTAAATTAGAAGTTACCACTCTGGAGTCATTGTGGACAATACACTGAAATCCTCAGCTCTGTGCAGAGGTGGTCATCAAAAAAGCAAACTGTTAGAAGTTATTTGTAAGGGGACAGAGAATAAAATAGAAAATATCATAATGCCACTGTATAAATCTATTGTGTGACCGCACCTTGAATATTGTGTGCAGGTCTGGTTTCCCCATCTCAAAAAAGATATATAGTAGAAACAGAAAAGGTACAGAGAAGGTCAACAAAAATGATCAGGGGTATGGGACGTCTCCCCTATGAAGAGAGGCTGGATAGGTTGGGGTTCTACAACTTGGAGAAGAGACGACTGAGCAGCGATATGGTAGAAGTTAATAAAATCATGAGTGGTGTGGAACAAGTTAATAGAGAACAGTTATTTACCCTCTCAAATAGTACTAGAACTAGGGGACACTCCATGAAACTAACAGGTAGCAGATTTAAAGCAAATAAAAGAAAGTATTTTTCACTGAATGCACAATTAAGATGTGGAATTTTTTGTGAGAAGATGTGGTCAAGGCAAGTAGTATAGCTGGGTTTACGAAATGGTTGAACAAGTTTCTGGAGAATAGATACATTTGCAGCTATTAACCAGGTAAATTTGGGGAATGTAACCTCTTACTGTCAGGAACTGGGAGTGTACATCTGGGAATGGGTTGCCCCATTGTGACCTGTTGGATACTTCTTCCAAGTGACCAAGATTGGCCACTGTGACCAAGACAGGTGCAGGGCTCAGTGGACCGTTGGTGCCATTATGGCACTACTTATGTTCTTAAAGGGGGAGTCAGGTTACTTCTTGGTTCTCACTGCTCATCAAGACAGACCTGAAGGGAGACAGCTACTTTTTAGGAATCCAGATTAACAACCAGGGAGCAGTTCTGCTTTTAAAGAACACACCATTGTTCAACGTGTACGGCAGGCCAACGTGGAATACTATGTGATTCCATTAATAGAGGTGTGCTGTTATTGTTAATGCCTAGCTAGCCTAATGTCTTTTCAGCAACTCTAGATATCCCCTTTTCACAGCTTCCTCGCGGATCTAAAAGCCTGTTTTATTACTATGATTTGCCTAATATTGCAATATCTATTAAAAGTGGTGACGGCTCAGTGTTATGGTACATAGAATGTGTATATATTTTAAAACCATGTTACATAATTATAAAATTGAAGACATTTCCAGGTATTCATTCATATTATTTAGATTATAAGACAAGCATGTTTATGTCATGCAGCCATGTTCAACCCCCCCCCCCCCCAACAATGCATTGATTATAATACAGGCACTTTACTTTGGTATCTAGAAAGAATGTGTGAAAGCAAATATCTCTGAATCAAGAAGTGAGTGCTACCAACACTATTTTAGAAGGATAACTGTTTGATCTTGCATTATTGGGCCCTATCTTTCCCATTTTCAGAGAGACTAGAGTTCTAGTCATTTTAATCTGAATTCAGACACAAGTATAAATATTGCCAGTTCTAATGGCTGTCAAAAAGTTGGTTCATTGGTTCAGTGTATTCCACTTTAATTTTGCTTCATGCATTCTACTTTAGGCCTCATCCATGCTACACTTCAGTGTGTAGGAAGTTCCCACCCCATATCACCTGCAATTCTAGTGGGTCCCCTAGTGTAGCCATGTGTGGACAAATGGGCTATGGGCACAGCATGGAATGAATGGAAGGTCAAGTTGCTTCACTCTAAGTAGGATGCAAATCACCCCATTCTATACCTATCACGCATTGGTCCACCCACGGTTGTGCTGGTGGCTGGATGGTGGAGGAATAGCTCATTAACATGATGACTTGCTACACATCTAAGTGCCAGGTGGACAGGGCATAAGTTGTAATACAAAGCCAAGGCTCACAGTGAGGGGTAAAGACCATAACAACAGTAACAGCAATACTAAGCATTTAAATTGTGATTTTTATTCTCAGCGCACTTTGCAAGCTTTAGATTATTCCCATAATATTAGACATGGGTTACAAAGGGTTTGTCACAAAAGGACTACATAACAAAGTAAGAAGCTGATACACAAAAGTACAACTTTAAGCTAATTTTTAAAATCTAGTAATATGATTTCCCAAAAAACACTTTGGCCACAGTCCACAAACCACTTAGTCCGGAGTAGCCTTCCTAAATCAGCCTGCTACTCTGGAGTGGTTTGTGGATCATGGCTTTTATATATTTATATTTTAGCACCACGATTAAACACTTCGTTATTGTTAAAACAAAAGGACTTCGGCTTTTAAAGACTGTTCAGCTTGAAAGTCTGAATAAAATTAACTGCAAAATATTTATTTGTAACTATTAAACCTCTCATTTAAAAAACAATAGTTTGTTTCATTTTATATTGTCATCCTTTACCAGTATGTTTCAAGTTCTTGTAGTAAGGCACATGTCAAGTTTTATTACAACTTTCCATTCCACCATTACATTGTGTAGTACACGGAACAACTTTCTACAAGTTGACTCAGCAATGGGCCTAATGAAGTGCTACTACTCAACATGAATGAGTGGCAGAATCCCACCATCCACTGATCTATATAATATTGAGGGGGAAATTACATAGCTACTTCTGTCACCTTTGTTCTGACTAGTTTAGTAATAGCATGGCTCACTGTCTAAATGTTGGTGCTATTGCAGGGGCCATTCTAGCAAAACTTTGTTAAGTATTCAGTCCATCAGCATTATAAACATGTCACTGTTTTAAAAGGGCTGCTCTCTTTCCAGTGTACTGGGAATTGGAAAGTTACTGTTTATTGCTTAATCCCAGAGCTGCAATTCTTGGCCCAGTGAGAGGCCAAACATTGTATCAGGATCATTGGAAGTTGATCCTAGTGCCACATTGCCCCCTCTGCTTGTTCTGCAGAAGTGACAAAACGGAGGTTTAGTGTGTTAACACACCAGAGGGGAGGCCCCCAGAGCTGCTGGTCACTCCATGCCCCCTCGCCCCCTGCAACTTCTGTGTGGGACCACAACAAATGGGCAGGTGTCTCCCCCCCGTGAGTAGATCCACGTGTGCTCCCCTCTCTCTCCCCCACTAGAGTGTTGCACTCACCACTAGGCTGCTAGCTGCAACTCTATGGTGCTGAATGTGGGCAGAGGTGGCCAAGCACCCAACAGATGAGTGTGGCTGCGGGACACCCCATGCCCCCCCCCAACACATAAGAGGGGGCCATGGGGCAGCGTGTTGCCGCACCTTTCCCCAGATTTGCCCCCATGGTGTCATCTGCCTTCCCAGGGATGATGCCGTGAGTAGTGGCTTGGGGTCAGTGGCGTGGCAGCCATCTTAACAAGCAGGTGAATCAGAGGTTAATGGGGACAAAAGTGGGTCAACATCGCATCTGTTTACACCCTTAGAATGAGATGGATCACAAAGCCAGATAGATGTCTGTGGAGACAGGTCACGTGTTTTGATCAGAGCTACCCACCTGAAGCTCTGATTGAGGTCAATGGGCGCAGTCAGTCCTAAATCCACTTGAAACTAGGCCAAAACCTCATGCTCCAGCAGGAGGATTTCATACAGTCTCTTTGGCTCAGTGTTCAGCTGTGCCATGAGGGTACATTTGAGAGTGAACAACTAGCCCTCAGCAGTTCCCCAATCCTGCAGCAAGTTAAGCTCTTTGCACAGACTGGAATGCATGCTCAAAAGTACACCCAGCTAAACATGGGCCTCCTAGGGTGTCTCCACACGAGCGACACGTCGGCCCGATCCCCGCTCAGCACCATAGTGGGCAATCGCTGCAGCCCCCCGGGGCAAGTGCGGGGACTGAGCAGCTAGCCACACAGTCGCAGGGAGGCCAGGCAGGGCCAAGTGGTCTGTCCCCTCAGAGTTGTCGCCGCGGCTGGGGAGGCCCTGGCACCAGCTGCACAAGCACACCCCCAGCCCTGCCCCGTCCTCCCTCCCCCGTCCAGACCTAAAGCCCGCCCCTGGTCATGATGTCGCCACACATGATGGGCACCAATGCCCGTCACTCACCACCCCACCGCAGCGCTCATCCCACGGCGGGCAGAAGGGACCTAGCCACAAAGGTTGCCNCTCCCGGCCAGTACGCTATTCAGCTCAGCGAAGAAATTTCCCACTCTGCTTTTTCTGAGCGGGAGGGGCAGGGGGCAGGAGGCCTCTTCCCCCTTCATGCACCCTTAATGGATCACAGGAGAGTACCTGATATGGGTCCCCCTGGGAACAGGAGACCCATTAGGGATAAGGCTACCTAAGGCATGGTAGCCTCCCCTCCTCTCCCTGTCTCGGCTGAAGACATCCATAGGGAGAGGAGGGGAGGCTACCATGCCTTAGGTAGCCTTATCCCTAATGGGTCTCCTGTTCCCAGGGGGACCCATATCAGGTACTCTCCTGTGATCCATTAAGGGTGCATGAAGGGGGAAGAGGCCTCCTGCCCCCTGCCCCTCCCGCTCAGAAAAAGCAGAGTGGGAAATTTCTTCGCTGAGCTGAATAGCGTACTGGCCGGGAGGCAGCAGCAAGACAGAGAGGCCATGAAGGACTCACCAAAGGAGGAAATACTGAGATTTTTTGGGACAGCAGAGTACTTGGGGGAGGGAGGGAGTTACCTCTGTCCGGTACAGTTGGGCAAACCCCCTCTTTCCACAGTAGGAGCCATCCTCCCCACTTGTTTGGAAAGGTAAGTTCCCACAGCTTTTTCCTTTCCTTTAGCCCCTATGAGAACACAGGAAAGGTTAAAATGAGTAAGGAGGTAGTTAACCCCACCCACCCCCCACGCAAAAATCCCCCAGGGGAACAAGTCCTAGAGGTGGAGTAGGAGTAGAGTACAGCAGTTCTATGCCTCCAAGGTTACCCCCTCCTCCCGCTAGCTGAGGAGATCTGCTGGCCCTTTTCCCCCTTTGCCTTTCACACGATTGAGTCCTTAGTCACTGAGGTCACAGAGTTGGTGTCTAATATCACAGTGATGTTGCTGTTTTTGTGAGAAAGCATAATTTTGCCCTCACTTAGCAGATTGCTACTATGGCTAGAAGCAGATTCTTTCAGTTCAGTAGTGATGGAGTCAGGCACTTGCCTTCCCTAGCAAATATTTTATGCCATTACAAGGTGTTACTGAGAAGTGAGAACAAAGCTGTGATGCCGCTATTCCTACTATGCAGACTCTAAAAACATGCTCACATAAGCTTTTGGCAATTGGTTTTACTGTTAGATCCAAACGAACAGTGAGCCACAAGCTGTTTCCACTTAATTCTTGATCAAGGCAAGAAATTCCTCCCTGGTTTTTGGATCTTCTCGTAATACTCCAAGCATGGTGCTGGTGACAGTCCTGCTGTTCATTTTCTGAACTCCTCGCATCACCATGCACATGTGCCTGGCAAGAACAGTTACAAAAGCAATTAATTAAACAGCAAGCCTGAGTTTAATACATTAGTAACCTGCACACCAAAATAACTGCATCTAATTATCATTACGCCAAATCACAACACACAGCACTTGCTACGGAACAGCTTTTGTTAGCAAAGTATTTCACAAAATGTAGTTTTATTATTCATTGGAGAATAGTGCATGAAAAGGTATTGATTCTATTTTAGGACTGTTTCTCCTACAGCATTTTAAATACTGATAGATTCCTAACCTAAAAACCAAATAAAAAGCATTGGGTATTTTATATATATTCATTCATTTACTGATCTCACTTTTTATTCATAATCTAATAGGTGAAATTAGTAAATTAATAATTAGTGTTGACAGGGAATTTAAGCAAGATCTCTTTGGCCTGTCAAGTCTTTCACATATTGCTTTTTCACTTTCAAAAAAGCACTAGCCTGTCCAGAAAACATTTTGCTGAGTCCCATCCCTAGGTCCATATATTTCAAAAATATGCAGGGGCATATTTCCGGAGGAGCTCACAAAATGTGTACATATACACACACAACTCTATATCTGCACACACAAGAAGAAGAATTTGCACACACAAGCATGAGCCTGGAGATTGACAAGGGGCATTCTACCCTTTTGATCTAGCTAGATCTTTCAGCAGCTTTTGATGCAGTTGACCACAAGGTGCTGTTGACACGGCGGTGGGACCTGGCGGGGGTGTGCGGGACTGCACTTGAGAGGCTCCGCTCTTTCCTGTCGGGGACAGCCCAGAGAGTGGTGATGGGTGACTGCTCATCATCCTCTCGGGACATCCCCTGTGGTCCCACAGGTTTCTAGTCTGTGTCCCCTCACCCCACCCCGCTTCTTCAATGTGTATATTATGCAGCCACTGGGTGAGGTCATTCGGAGGTTTGGGGTGAAGTGCCATCAGTATGCCGACGACAGCTCTACCTCTCTTTTTCATCTGACCCAGGCCCTGCAGCCTTACCCGATGCCTGGCTGCTGTTGGCGACTGGATGAGGATGAGCCAATTGAAGCTGTAGCCAGACAAGACTGAGGTGATGATGATTGACCGGCCTTGTGGCCTGAAGGGGTAGGGACTCCTGTTATTGCTGGAGTCTGGTCTCCTCTGGTCAGTCAGGTCTACAGTCTCGGAATGCTTCTGGACCCCTTGTTGCGCCTGGATTGTCAGGTTGTGGTGGTGACCAGGAGCACTTTTCACCAACTCCATCTGGTGAGGAAGCTTCAGCCTTTTCTTTCTGATTTGGATCTGGCCACTATCATCCATGCTTTCATCACCTCAAGGCTAGATTACTGCAATGCGCTCTACATGGGGCTGCCCTTGGTGACTGTTCAAAAGATGACCTGGTGCAGAATGTGGCAGTTCATCTCCTTTCAGGGGCGAGGCACCGGGAGCACGTTACACTGGTGCTCCAAAGTCTGCACTGGCTTCCTATAGCTTTCTGGGCACAATTCAAGGTGCTGGTTTTGACCTTTAAAGCCTTAAAGCAATCATCCATGCTTTTATTACCTCTAGGTTAGACTACTGCAATGCGCTCTTCGTGGGGCTACCTATGGTGATGGCTCGGAAGCTGCAGCTGGTGCAGAATGTGGCGGCCCGGCTCCTGGTGGGGTTGGGCCGCCAGGAGCACATTACACCAGTGCTCCGATCTCTGCATTGGCTGCCTCTAGTCTTCCGGGCCCGATTCAAAGTGTTGGTCTTAACCTATAAAGCCTTACACAGTCTGGGCCCTGCTTATTTGCGAGACGGCCTCACCCCCTGGGTTCTAGATCGGCCCCTGCGGTTGTCTGGGGGTGCCTTGTTGGAGGTCCCCTGGGTTTTCTGGGGGGCCACGCAGAATAGGGCATTCTCGGTGGTCGTGCCGCACCTTTGGAATTCCCTCCCGGTGGGGGCACAGTTGGCCCCGGACCTCCCGACCTTCCATAGGAACTGCAAAACCTGTCTGTTCCATCAGGCATTTGATGAGGGAGAAGGGTAGGGAGGGTGGTATGGGGGTGTTTTATGGTTGTTTTAATTTATTGTTGAATTTGTTTTTTAATTGAATTGAAATGTTTTTATTATATTATATGTACTGTTGTTAGCCGCTTTGGGCTGCCTGTGGTGGGAGAAAGCGAGATACAAATTTGGTAAATAAATAAATTAAATTTATTTATTTATTTATTTATAAAATAATTTAATACCCCACCCCTCCTGCTCCAAGCAGCTTACAATATTAAAACACATAAAAACAGTAAAATCATAAGTACAATAAAAAGGGAGGCACCAAACCAAACCACCCCCTTCCCCCATCCCACTCTATACCCCATCTCCCTCGCCAAAAGCCAGGAGGAACAGCCAGATCTTACAGATACATGAAAGGAGGGGATATCCGGGTCCCCCCGGACCCTCACCGGGAGGGAGTTCCACAGTCTAGGTGCAACCACCAAGAGCGCCCTCTCCATAGTGGCCCCCCGGGCCAGATGGGGGACCTCAAGCAGGGTGCCCCCCCCCCAGTGAACCTCAGAGGCCACTCCAAAGCATGGAGAGCAAGGCAGTCCCGCAGGTAAGTTGGGCCAAGACCGTATAGGGCTTTATAGGTCAAAACCAATACTTTGAATCAGGCCTAGAAGATTATAGGCAGCCAGTGCAGAGCCCAGAGCACCGGTGTAGTGTGCTCACAGTGATCCATCCACATAAGGAGATGGGCCACAGCATTCTGCACTAGCTGCAGTCTCCGGACTGTCACCATAGGTATCCCCACATAGAGTGCATTGCAATAGTCCAATCTCGAGGTAATGAAAGCATGGATGATGGCGGCCAGGTCACTTTCTGAAACATATGGCCGAAGCCATCGCAGATGTAATTGGCAAAACGCACTCCTTGCTACAGCCCCCACCTTGAGATCCAAGCAGTACTGCAGATTGAGGAGCACGTCTAGAATATGGACCTGGGATACCAGCAGGGGGCGGACCCCATCAATGATGGGAACCGCCAAATCCACTGCCCTTCCCACCACCATCACCTCTATCTTGTCTAGATTCAGCTTCAGTCGGCTCACCCTCATCCAATCCCCAACAGCTGCCAGACATCGGGTAAGCACCTGTCAGCAGTCGGGTTCGCCTCCCCACACCCCAACGCACTTCGCGGCAAGGAAGCCCCGTCCCGCTGGGGCCGCAGCCCCAGCTACAGCCAAGCATCGCGCCAACGCCGCCTGTGGCTCCGCCGCCTTTGCAAACCGCACCTCAGCAGGGGCCTGTGGAGCACACAATGAGACCACGCCCCCCTCCTCATCGATCTGAGCGCCTGCAGGCGCATGCAGGGGGCGGGGCTAGACCTTTAAAAGCTGGTAGTTTGCAGAGCTCTGTGCCGGTGAACAGAGCTTGTGTGTCTGTGGAGACTGGCCCCTTGCCTGAAAGCTAAGTACTTGCCTTTCGTGTTTCCGTTTGTATTCCCCTCTCCCTGTACTGTGTCTTCCTGTATACCCCCTTGCTGATTGTGTATAGCCCTGAGCAATTGTGTGTTGATAGGACCCTCACCCCTTTTGTCCCTGGTAAGCAAGAACGGGTGCGAGGGCCTGCGGGCCAGGGTGCTTCTGCCCCTCTCCCCTCCTGGGTCAATTTCCCTATCCCTTTCCCCCTCAGTGTGAGAGTCCCGGTTCCATTTCCCTCCTTCCCAGGGTTCCTTAACCTTGCTCCCTTCACCTCCACCTCACCAGTGCTCCCCCTTGTGGCTTTTGAATGTGATGCATGCGTGAGCCTTTTCCCTTTGAATTGCTCTGTGCCCTATGATGATAGGGGCCGAAGCTCTTGGTGCGAAAGCATACTGAGCGGCCCACATACTATCCTGACGGGCAACTGGGAGCCTCGAGTGTCGAAACAGAGCTATTTGAGCCCCCTCGGAGCGTGTGGGCACCCTCACCCTTGTGTTTCCTCCCCTTCCTACCCCCTCCCACTGACAGCACCAAGACTGCCGGCTCAGATGAAAACGAAATGCAGAGTTGGGTGTCATCAGCATATTGATGACACCGCACCCCATACCATCTCACAACCTCACCAAGTGGCTGCATATACACATTGGACAAGAGCGGGGACAGAATAGAACCTTGCGGGAAACCACACATGAGGTCCCGTGGAGATGAAGAACAATCCCCGAGCACCACTCGCTGAGTTCTCCGAGCCAGGAAGGAGCGGAACCAGTCAAGGACAATCCCGCCCACTCCAGCTTGATCCCGCAAGTGAGTCACCAACATCTCATGGTCAATGGTATCAAAAGCAGCTGACAGATAAAACAAAATTAACAGGGTTGAACGTCCCTGATCTAATTCACGGCGAAGGTCATCGACCAAGGCCACAAGCGCAGTCTCTGTGCATAGCCCAGAAGAAAACTGGACTCTGAAAAGGATCGAGATAAACAGTGCGGTCTAGATGCCCCTGCAACTGCTGGGCCACCCCCCGCACAATAACCTTCCCTAAAAAGGGAAGGTTAGAGTCCGGCCGATAACTGGCGAGGAAATCAACATCAAGTGAGGGGTTTTTGAGTAGAGGCCGCACCGCCGCCTCTTTGAGGCAGCCCGACACTCTGCCCTCCCGAAAGGAGGCACTGATCATCCCTTTGGAACTCCCTTCCGGAGGAAGCTCGCCTGGCCCCAAGCCTGTTGACATTCCAGCGATGTTGTAAAACCTGGCTGTTTGCCCAGGCCTTTGGGGAGGGTGGGAGGGTGGGGTGAGGGGTTTTATCTCCCCCACCTAACTTATAATTTATTATTTATATATTACTAGCCCTGTTTTAAATACTTTTGTATTGAATGTTTTAAATTGTTTTTATTGTATTTTATATGGCAGGAGGGGAGGGGGGGAATATACATTTATTTAATAAATAAATAAAATAAATTACCAGCTTGAGCACAAAAAACAACAGACAATGAGAGATGAAGGTTTAAACCAGTATATCCCATTGCTGGTCACCTTTCACTATAAATGCCAGTTAAATTCTTTAGAGTTTAGCCCAGTGACTAAACTTTAGACACTCCCCCCTTTAGCATTTGTTGCCATGTAAGAGAAATTGATAATGTACGCTGGGGTTAGAACGTTTTCTACTAGTACAAGCTCCAAGGGCCACAAGGAAGTTGGGGATGAGGGTGCTTAAGGGGTGCACTCAGGAAGAGGAGAGCCTCTGCTCAAAAAACCATCACTTGATTGACTCCCTCACCAGCTATCGGCCTGTCTCTAACTTTCCCTTTTTAGAAAAGGTTACTGAATGGATTGTGGCTGAGCAGCTACAGGGACATCTGAACCGTATCGGTTTTCTAGATCCCTCGTAGTCTGGCTTTTGCCCAGGTTATGGCACTGAGACTGTGCTTGTGGCTTAGGTCAACGACCTCCGCCATGAATTAGATCATTCAACCCAGCTGATTCTGTTAGATCTGTTGGCTGCTTTTGATACCGTTGACCATGAAATGTTGGTGGCTCGCTTGCAGGACCGAGCTGGAGTAGGTGGGACAGTTCTCAAATGGTTCCACTCCTTTCTGGCCGGAAGAACTCAGCGAGTGGTGCTTGGTAGGGATGAGCGAATGCGGTTCTGAAGTTCAGAGTTCGGCTCGAACTCGACCTGTTCGGACGACCGAACCTGAATCCAAACATGAACTGGCCGAACTGTACTAGATCAGAACGTCGAAATGACTGAACAGTTCGGTCAGTTTGGATCGTGTTCGGGTGAGTTTGGGTGGAAAAAACGTGTCACTGGAAGGCAAAACGTGACAGGGAGGGGGAGTCACCTGAGGAGCAGACTTCCAGGCACCAGGAGTGGAGAGGCTTGGAGTAGCAGCCAGCCTGCCCAATCACCATCCCTTTTCATCTCAGATCACTGGCTTTGCAGTCTGCGATTGGCCATGGGCTAGGTGCACGGAGCCAATGGGGCTTGCGGTGAGGCAGGTGCAGCAAGAAACAAAACTGATTGCATCCCCTCTTCCCAACACCTTCTAGCTAGTCACTGTTCCTGAACAGCAGGCGTTTCAGAACACTCCCTCTCTCCCAGCAGTTTTTGTTCCTTCCTATTCCTAATCCATTGCCATCCTCCTCCTATTTCATCCATCCAACCCATTTACCTCCATATTATCATTTATTTAGATTATATTAGATATATTTAGATGTTATTTTTTGTTTTTGCCCCTCCCTGTGTTCCCTGTGTTCAATCTTCCTTCCTCCCTCCCCTCTCCATTGAATCCTTTCCCTCTCCCTCTTATTCCATCCCTGATTCCCTTCCCCTGTTTTAAGTTTTGGATTTATTTAGAGTAGGATTATTATTAGATTGATTTTCATTTCAGTTTTGTACCCCTCCCTGTGTTCTTTGT
>QEPC01005252.1:1734798-1758251 GCA_003113815.1 Sphenodon punctatus
TGTTTGTAGGACAAGGCCTTTGTAGTTAATTATTAGGATATTCCATTTAGTTCAATAGGTTTTAGAATAGTTAATAGCAGTTAGATTTAGTGTAGAGATAGATAGATATAAAAAAGGAAACAGCCACTCCAGCCCCAGGACCCACCGTCAGGGTTCTGGGGCCTACGTTACTGGCAGGGAGGGCTGTGGCCAATATGTATCTAGAAGCTGCCACTCTTGCCCCAGGACCCACCGTCATGGGCCTGGGGCCATCATTCCTCGCACAGAGGCGTGTCATTCCACTGCATCAAGAAACAGCCACTCCAGCCCCAGGACCTGCCATCAGGGTTCTGGGGCCAAGTTACAGGCAGGGAGGGCTGTGGCCAATATGTATCTAGAAGCTGCCACTCTAGCCCCAGGACCCACCGTCATGAGTCTGGGGCCATCATTTCTTGCACAGAGAGCCTTTTTCTGAACGCCTGAACCGAACTGAACACGACCAAACCGAACGGCCGAACCCCCGAACGCGGCAACCGGACCGAACGACTGAACTGAACAGCCAAACCAAACCGAACCGAACGACTGAACCGCATATGTTCGCCCATCCCTACTGCTTAGGGATTATTTTTCAGCGCCCTGGGACCTCTCGTGTGGAGTCCTGCAAGGTTCTATCTTGTCCCCTCTCTTGTTCAACGTGTATAAGCAGCCACTTGGCGAGGTCATAAAGACGTTTGGTGTGTGGTGTCATCAATATGCTGATGAAACCCAACTTTATCTCTCCTTTTCATTCGACCCAGACCTGGCAGTCTTGGTGCTTACTCTGTATTTGGTGGCTGGGGGGGACTGGATGAGGGCTAACTGACCAAAGCTGAATCCTGACAAGATGGAGGTGATGCTAGTGGGGAAGGCGGCGGGGTTGGCATCCCCCATCATTGATGGAGTTTGCCCTCCGCTGGTTCCCCAGGTTCATAGTCTGGGAGTATTCCTCAATTCCCAGCTCCACCTGGATGTCCAGGTGGGGGCTGTGGTGAGGAGTGCGTTTTGCTAATTACATCTGGTGCGGAGACTTCGGCCGTACGTCTCAGACTCTAACCTGGCCACTATCATCATCCGTGCTTTCATCACGTCAAGACTGGACTACTGTAACGCGCTCTACATGAGGCTACCCATGGTGACAGTTCAGAGACTAATATGGTGGCCCACCTCCTTATGGGGTCAGGCTGCTGGGAGTATATGACACCAGTGCTCCATTCTCTACACTGGCTGCCTATAGTCCTCTGGGCTTGATTCAAGGTGCTGGTACTTACCTATAAAGCCCTAAACGGCCTGGGCCCTACCTACCTGCGGGACTGCCTCACTCCCCAGACCCTGGATTGGTCGCTGCAGTTGACTGGGGGTGCCTTTCTTGAAGTCCCCTGGGTTTCCCGGGTGGCGACTATGGAGAGGGTGTTCTCGGTGGCCACACCCCTCCCAACAGAGCCCCAGTTAGCCACAGACCTCTGTTCTTTTCAACTGTCATTTAAGACCTGGCTGTTCCTCGAGGATTTTGGTGAGGAAGATGGGTGATGGGAGGGGGGCGCAGGGTTAGAGCGGGTGGGTTTTGGTTATATTTTTTAACTTCTTTCTATTGTTATACATTGTTTGAATGTATGTTTTTATATCGCTTGTATATTTATATTGTTAGCCGCCACGAGCTGCCTGTGGCAGGAGGGGTGGGATAAAAATTTGTTAAATAAATAAATAAATAAATAAAATATGCATATCTGGCCACCCCAAGGAGAGTCCATATCATGGATCTGGTAGCCATTTTGGAGGAGAAGAACAGAGACCTGGAAAAGTGGATTTTGACATTTTTCTTGTTATGGGAGAAGGAGGATTTCCTGACCAGAGTGATGAAGCACTGCTCCAGCAACAGCAGATGGAGGAAGCAGTGAAAAGAAAACATATGCAAGCAGAGGACAAGGAAGACACCTAGCAGCATGTGTCCACCAGAAGTAGAAGAGTCAGAAGGCATTTTGTGCAGGAAGTGGTAAGAAACCACTTTCAGGTTATTTCTGCAGGGAGTGTTTCGCCCCAGTAGCCAGGAAGGACTCTTAGACCACACCAGATAGGAAGACACCCCCCAAACACACCCAGGAGGATGAGGAGAAGAGTAGTGGTGGTTGGTGGGTTAGGGATGAAGGTGGTGTTCTCCTCAGACCTCTCTGCCAAGCACAAAAGTCTGTCCAGGGATAGGTACCCTTGAGGAGAATGCTTGGCTATGTGAGCATTTGCCAATGAGAGGGCTTTAGCTTCTTTGACTATGGGCAGGACCAGTGCAAAGACTTTTGTCACCCTAGGCAAACCCCTGCGTGTGCGCCCCTTGTGTAACCTATGCACATTGTGCACCTCACATGTAACCCACACACGTTACACACAATCCCCATGTGCACACAGCTAGTGCTTGACATGTACATGCACAGCCTGCTTCTCGGGCACTGAGGGGTTGGTAACCCTGCTCCCCGGTCCAGCCTCAGAGTTTACCAGTGGTGGCAGCTGGATCAGGGACGGGAGAGTCACCCCCTTCAACTTGCAGAAGAAGTAGCAGCAACAGCTGGATCAGGAGCAGGAGATGGCAGCAGAAGCTAGATCAGAGATGGAGGCCGGTGTGTCAGGTGGAGTACCTAGGGGCACCTCTCCCACCCCCAATCCAGTGCAGAGCTTAATTGCCAAGGCCACCTAGGGCAGCAAGTTGAAGGGGGTGCCTCTCTTGTGCCATCAAACGCAGAGCTTATCACCTGTGGTGACAGTGGGGCAGCTTGATCAGGAGCAAAAGAGTCGCCCCCTTTATATTGGCACCCTAGGCGGCTGCATGAGCAGCCTAATGGTAGCACCAGCCCTGACTATGGGGTTGTATTTTGCAAGAAAAGACTACTGGACAGAGATGGAACCCATATTATAAAGGCTGGGAAGAAAATCTTTGGGCATCATCTAGTTAAACTGGTGAAGAGGGCTTTAAATTAGGATTTCAAGAGGATGGGGACATAAACCTAGAGGCAAGTATCCAGGATGAGGACCTGTGTCCTGGGTTATTATCAAGGAGATCTGTGGAGAACTCTAGAAAGGCCCAAGCTAAAACAGCAAAGAGGCCATCATCTTAAATGTTTATATATGAAAGATCCTGGGTCATGGGGCAGTCTTTGAAGGATCAGCTGTAGGCAGGATCTAGCAACACGACCAAGGGGCCAGACCAAAAGAGCAGTCGGGAATGCAGAGATCAAATCCCAAGCCATGGGTCTAAAGTCAGGAAGTCTTTGGACTCCAAAGAAGGAAGACCCAGGGAATTGTAGAGCAGTTGGCCTGATTTTGAACACCTGGGAAGATATTGGAACAAATCATAGAACAATTTGTATGCACCTAGAGGAAAAGGGGGTGATGATTACTAGTTGCCAACAAGGATTTGTTAAGAATAAACCATGGCAGACTAATGTAGTTTCTTTCTTTAATGGCAATCAGTTTAGTAGATAGAGGGAATGCAATAAACATATGTTCACTGTAGCAAACTTTTTGATTTAGTCCCACATAACATTCTCCGAACAAGATGGAGAAATATGGACTAGAGGAAACTACCATAAGGTGGGTACAGAATTGGTCGAAATATCACACTTAAAGTGTAATAACTAACAGGTCAACAACTAATAGGTCATCTTCAAACTGGGAAGAGGTATCAAGTGGGTCCCCATAGGGTTCAGTGCCAAGTTCAGTGCTATTCAATGTCTTCTGGCGCTGCCAATGATTTGGATGATGGAATAGACCGTATACTCATCAAATTTGCTATTGATACAAAACAAAAAAACAACCTTGATAAATTAGATATATCTGGGCTGAAAACAATAAAATGAATTTCAGGAAGGACATATGTAAAGTATTACACATAGGGAAGAAAGAAAAAAAACATGCACATGTGTAAGATGGGAGACAACTAGCTAGACAGCAGCACTGCCAAGAAGGTTTTGGTGGATTAGAAACTGAACACAAGTCAAAGGTGGGTAAAAACAGATGATCAGCTGGCGCAGCAGTGCCCCGACCCAGGCCATATATGGAGCACTACAGACATATGGGTGGCAGGCCCTGACCCCGTGCTGCTCCCAGCGCCCCACCCCCTGCCATGATGGGCAGCCATGGTGGCCAGTCAAAGACCAGCATGACAGCCCCCAACACAACAGAATGGGGATATGGTGCAGCACAACAGACATGCCAGCCTGCTTTGGTTTGGATGGGTGGATGGGCATTAGCCCAGTCTGTGACTTGGTGATTTTTCAGAGTCACAGTCAAGGCTAGCCGACAACACTCTCTGGACCAATCCCGGGCCAACATCTGGCAACGCCAAAACAGATGTGCTGGTGTCCTGTGGGCTAAGCAGGCCACCAGCATGTCTTAAACCAAGTGAGTGTGATGCTATTGAAAAAGGGGGAAAAAAAGCGCCAACACCATTTTGGGTTGTATTAACAGAAGCATCGTATCCAGGACTCAGGAAGTTCTAGTACCCCTATACTTGGCACTGGTCAGACTTCTCTTGGAGTACTGCATTCACTTTTGGACTGCACGTTTCAAGAAGGATGTTGACAAACTGAAAAGGATTTAGAGGAGAGCATCAAAGATGATCAAGGGTCTAGAAAGCAAGTCATGTGAGGAAAAGTTGACAACACTAGGCATGTTTGGCCTAGAGAAAAGAAGATTAAGAGGGGACATCCCAGGAGTTTTCAAATATTTATAAGGGTGTCATAAAAGAGATGGAGAACCTTTGTTCTCTATTGCCACTGAGGACAGGACAAGAAGCAACAGGTTTATATTACAGGAAGGGAACTTTAAATATTAGGGAAACATTCCTTAGAGTCTGAACAGCTCAACAATGGGACAAGCTGCCTAGGAAGGTTGTGAAATCTCCTTTCCTGGACATTTTCAAGAAAGACTAGACAGGCATCCATCAGATACGATAGACAGGAAACCATATTCCCTGTGATTTCTCCAGAAAAAAACACTGAACACGGGTCCCACTCCCTACCTATATGATTTTATGGGTGAAAACAGACATGACACTTACTCCACTTTAACACTGCTTCAGCATTTCTTATGCATGTTGCAGGGCTGCATAGGGCACCAATACAGCCCTGAAACATGTATAAGAAATGTTAAAATAGTGTTAAAGTGGAGTTCGCATCATGTCTGTTTTCACCCAGTGCCTCAGAGCAGGGAGCTGGGTGAGGTGACCCTTAAAATCACTTTGAATTTTTCAGTTCTAGGATTCATATACATATAGTAGTGTTTCCCCATATCTTATGAAGAGAGGTTGAAGAATTTGGGTATTTTCAAGCTTGGAGAAAAAACGAAGGGGCGGGGGGAAGGACATGATAAGAGTCTAAAAATATTTGAAAGGCTGCCATAAGGAAGATGAAGGGCCATTGTTCTCTCTTGCTATGGAGGACCATTACAAAAGGCATGGATACAAACTACATAAAGGGAGATTTAGACTGAACATTAGCAAGAATTCCTGACTGTAAGGGCAGTCAGGCCGTGGAATGGGTTACCTGGAGAAGGTATGGATTCTCTGTTATTGCAGGCTTTAAGGGTACTTTCAGACGTTACGGGCGGCCGGTTCACCACAGCGAACCACCAGGGGGGGTGAACAGCGCAACCACGCCCGGGGGTTGGAAAACGACCCAAACAGACGTGCCGGGAACGGGACCACGGGCCGGAACCGGGCCGCACCATCGCGGCCCGTGGCAGCACAACAGACGTGCAGCCGAACCCCCGGCGGGCGCTAAACCCCCACAAGGCACCGGGCAGGGGCGGGACACAGACATGGCCGACTGAGGGCAAACGAAGCCACAAGGCACACAAGGGAACGCCCACACAAGGGAAACGGGAAGGGAGGGGGGAAGAGCGAGAACAGGCTGACAGCCGGCTCACACAGCGGTCCCGCAGCGGGGCACAATGCACGGCCACACGCCCGGGCACACACACACACACACACACACACACACACACACCAGGGAAAGGCCGGGAAGGGGGGAAGGGGCGCCCGGAACACCCCACCCGGAACACCGGCAGGGAGGGGGGGGCACCACCACGGGGCAAGGCACAGACAGCAGCAACCCCCACCCCCACACCACCCCAGTCCAGTCCAGTCCAAGGAGGTGCCCCCACAGGAACAGAGGCAGTCTCGGGGGGGGGGGGCGGACCCCCGGAGCAAGGCACGTTGGGGGCCCCCAAAGCACAGCGAGGCCGGCGGAGGGGCGCCAGGAGGAGGAGGAAGGGGGCCCCACAGTCAAAGGCTGGCACAGGCAGGGCAGCCGGGTCCAGCGGTGCTCCTCCGCAGCACCAGCGACGCTCAGGCAGCACCCACGGAGTCACGGGGATGGAGGGGGCCCAGGACCACGGCCAGGGGCAGCAGCAAGCAGCGAGGCGGGCGGGAGCTCACCGAGGTGGGGTCCGCAGGTCGGGAGCGGCCAGCGGGGACCAGGCCCCCCCCCGGGCCGGGGCGGGAGCCCACACGGGGGCACCACGCGGGGGGGGGCAGGCCAGCGACGCGGGGCTCACGGGCCGCTGCCGGGGGCCCCGCTGGCCCCAGGGCCCGGGTGGCCCGCCCGGTGGACCAGGTGGGGCCAGTGCAGCATGCCCCGGCGGTACCCCTGCAAGGACATGTAGTGGGCGATCAGGTAGTAGGCCTCGAAGGGATCGGGCATGGTGAGGGCCAGCTGCACATCCACACGCGCCCACACCGCCAACAGGGATGACATCTCCACCGCGGAGGGCTCCGGCACACAGCAGGCAGCAGAAGGGGGCCACGGAAGATGCCCCAGCTCCAGAAGCCGCTGGAACGCCGCCCCACGGGTGCGCTGGTACCCACGGGCCCCGTGAACACAGGAGAAGTAGCTCACGGCCAAGGCAGGGCCACCCTCGGCCAGGCACTCCGAGTAGGCGCCCAGACCACACACCACCAGCGCTGACACGGTCTCCGAGGCGCTCCAGGGCACATGGGCGCACAGCACCTCCGGGATGCGCCCCTCGGGGAAACGAGCCAGCCCCAGGGCCTCCGCATGCAGCCGGCAATCACGGGCGCTCACCACATGGCCAAAGTAACGGAGCCCGGAGCTCAGGCTCTCGTAGGCACCTGCACGGCTCCCCGGCCCGGCCAGGAGCAGCTGCACGGCAGGGGTGTGCCACAGGTCGCACAGAGACATGGTCTCGCGGAAGGCCCAGATATGGGGGGCCCCTTGGGGGCCGGACAGCGGGAGCCCCATGGATGGGCAGCCAGCCATGGTCCAGCACAACAGGGAATGGGACACGGAGCCCGGAGGGCACACAGACTGCCCAGGGCCGGGAGAGGCTCGGCCCGGCCCCCGGGACAGGGAACACGGGCCCGCACCGCAACATTGTAGCACAACAGAGCGAGGCGTGGGGTGCGGGCCCGGCACAGCTGCAGAGAACAACAGCGAGCTCTCTGTCTGCCTAATCGCACCTTCAAGGCCATCCCGCTACAAACAGCGAGGGGAGGGGGCCCGGGGTGCTGGGGGCGGGAGCAGCCGGAACGCACCGGCACAGGGCGCGCGCAGGCCCGCGAGGCCGACCCCCGGGCGGAGCCACCAGCACCGGGCCGCCATAAGCGCTCCCAGCCCCCACCGGGGCCCCAGCACCATGGAGCGCGATAGGGCAGGTGGGAACTGGATGTTCCTCGCGCTCGCGGCTGAGTGGCACCGTGACCACACTGAGCAGCTGTGCCTCCTGACCGAGAGGGTGCACCTGGCCGTCCGCCTGCGCTATGTCCTGGCCCTGCGGGCTGGCGTGCGCCTCCGGGGCCAGCAGGCCCGCAGGAGAGTCCGTGCCCGGCTCAGGGCTCGGCGCCGGGCCTGGGGGGCGTGGCTGGCCGCCTGCCGGAGCCTCACCCGGCCCGCTGCGCTCCGAGGGGCCGCGAGGCGGTTCCGCTGGGCAACGCAGACCCTCCGCCGGGCAGCGCTGCTGGCTATGCCCATAGCGCGGAGCCTATGGGTCACGGAGCGGCCCCAGGCCTGGTGGGAGCGGGCCCAGGCCCACTGGGGGGAGGCCGAGTGGGGGTCCCACTTCCGGATGGGCAAGGCCACCCTGCTGCGCCTAGCGGAGCTCCTCACGCCCTGGCTGGAGCGGCAGCACACCTCCATGCGGGAGCCCATCCCCATGGTCCAGCGGGTGGCCATAGGGGTCTGGGCCCTCGCAACGCCCGACTCCTGCCGCTCCGTGTCCCAGCACTTCGGGGTGGGGCTCAGCACGGTCGCCTGCATCGTGCGGGATGTGTGCGAGGCTGTGGAGGGCGTGCTCCTCGACAGGACCATCCAGCTCCTGGACCAGGGCGCTGTGATGGCTGGCTTCGCGGCCGGGGGCTTCCCGAACTGCATCGGAGCCGTGGACGGCACACACATCGAGATCCTGCGCCCGGCCGCGGGGGAGGCCCTGGAGTATGTGAACCGGCACGGATACTACTCCCTGCACCTGCAGGGGGTGGTGGACCACCGGGCCCGCTTCATAGACATCTACACGGGCAACTCCGGCCGGAGTCACGACGCCAGGATCATGACCATCTCCCCCTTCTATGCCCGCATGTACCGGGGGGACTTCGCGGACATGGGCATGAGGTGGATCGAGGGTGTTCCCATGCCCCCCTGCATCCTGGGGGACCCCGCCTACCCCCTGACCCGCTGGCTGATGAAGGTCTACCCTGTCCCGAGCACCCCTGCGGAGCAGGTATACAATACCCGCCTGTGTGCGAGCCGGACCGTGGTGGAGCGTGCCTTCGGGGCCCTGAAGCAGCGCTGGAGGAGTATAGCTGGCCGCCTGGACTTCACCGTCCCCACCTCCGCCCTGGTGATCGGTGCCTGCTGCGTTCTGCACAATGTGTGCGAGACCGAGGGGGCGGCCCTGGAGTACCCCGAGCCCCACCGGCCCCCCGGTCCTGTTCCCCTGTACGTGAACGCAGGGAACCCCCGGGAGTACCGGTATGCCAAAAGGATCCGGAACGCCCTTGCAACCCACATCGCCCGGGGGGGCCCGCTGTGAGGGCCTTCCCGCCCCTGGGGGCCCCACCCCCCGTTCCGTGCCCATGCCCCTGTACACGCGGTCCCACAGCCCTGTCCCCCCCACAAACGGGCCGGGGACAACTGTCTCTTTACAACACTTTATTGCCCACACAGTTCACACAATCACCCTGTGCCCCCTCCCCACCCCCGTGCCCGTGACCCCGTCCACCACCCGCCCTCATGTGGCCCTCCCCCTCCCCCCCCTTCCCACCATCCCCCCGCGTTTCCTGGGCCGACCCCTCGTGCGGCCGCTTGGGCCCACCGAGCTCTGGGAGCTCCCCTCCCCCCCACTGTCCGTGTCCCCTGCCGTGTCCTGGGCCGGTCCCGGCCCCGGCAGGGGGCCGGGCGGCGGATGGGCAGCTGTGCCCGGTGCCCCGGTCGCGCCCCGGGGGGGCTGGACCCTCCGGAGGCCCGGGGGCACTGGGAGGCGCATGCGAGGGCCCTGGGGCCGGGGGGGCGCCAGGGGCGGCAGGGCTGGGCCCGGGGGCGCCGAGGGGCCCGGCATGGGGACCTGGGCGGGCAGGGCGCCCGGAGGTGCGCCGGCCATCACGTAGGCACACATGGTGCCCGCATGCAGGAGCAGGGAGGTCCCAATGTCGTGGGACCTGTCCATCTTTGCACTGTGCTCCCGCACCATGCCCTGTATGTCCTGCCGGAGGCCCCTGAGCAGCCCCTGCTGCCGCTGGTGCTCCCGGCGCTCCCGCCTCCGCTCCAGGCGCACCTCCGCCTCCAGCCGGCGGTCTGTCTCCAGGGCCTTCTCCATGGACCGCTCTATGGCCGCCTCCATGCGGTCCACGGAGGCGATCATGCGCTCCCCCTGTTCCTCCGCCCTGCGGACGATGTCCTCCGCTTGCTCCTCCCTGCGCCTGCGGACCCGCGCCCGGTACTCCCGCATCCGCTGGGCTGGGGCCGCGGCCGGCGGAGGCGCCGCGCGCGGGGGCTGCCCTGTGGAAATGGGCGGGTGGGTCAGTGCAGGGCCCTGTCCCCTAGCGGGGTCGGGTCCCGGGGCCCCCTGCCCCCCCTCCCCCACTGAGGCCGGAGGCCCCCCTGGGCTGGCGCCCGGGGGGCCCTCCCGCCATCCCAGCCCTCCCGCCTTACCTGGGTCCGGCACCTGCTCTCCTGTGCCCTCCGCGGGGGCCTGCACCGTCTCGCTGGCCCGGTCCTGGGGCTCCCCATGTCCTGCGGGCGGGAGAGGGGGGAGCGGGTGAAGGGGGCTGGTTGTGGCCCCTGCAGCAGGGCCCCCACCCCCGCCCCTGCCACCGGCCCCCTGGTCGTGCCCCCCCCTGCCCTGGGGGCCCGCTTACCCTCTATGTCCGTCTCCGAGCCTTCGGAGCCCGGCGCCTCACCCTGGGAGTGCTCCCCCTGGGACCACTGGCTGAGGGTGGTGAAGGTGCCGACCTCCGACTCCGCCTGGCCGGCCCGGCGTTGGGATGTCTCCGGGCTGCTGCTGGGGGGGGGCCTTGGGGCTTCTGCGGGTCCCGGGTGGTCCTCCTGGGGGTGGGGGTCCCCTGAGCTCGTGTCTACCGGGCGGGCGGCGAGGGGAGGGGGTACCTCGGCCCGCTCCCTGCCCTGGACCACAGCGCTGCCCACCAGGCGTGGGGCAACTATGGAGCCCTTCATGTGAAGGATGCGGTCCAGGGCATCGTAGTAGGGGGCGGTGCGGGCCCCGTGGCCGGAGCGGCTGTTATTGTCCTTGAGGGCCTTGTACCCCCTCTTGAGCTCCTTGGCCTTCGAGCGACACTGGTTGACAGTGCGCTCGTGCCCCGCCGCCTCCATGTCGCGCACGATGTCCCGGTAGACATGCTCGTTGCGCTGGTTTATTGCGAGCTCCACCTGGTACTCGAGGGTCCCCCAGATCCGTATGAAGTCCCGGGTCTCCTGGAGGCCCCACTGTCCCCCTCTGTGATAGGCCTTCCTCCGGCTGGGCCCCTGCTGTTCCTCCTCCCGGTCCAGCTCATGCTGCACCTGCCTCTGCTCCTCCTCCACCTCCTCCTGGGGGTGCGCCTCCGGGGGCCGGGGGCCGGGCTCCTCCTGGGGCTCGTCCGCCCGGGCCGACTTTCGTGTCTGGGGGGGGGAAGGGGGGTGGTTGGTTGCTGGGTGAGGGTGTGGGCCCTCTCGGGGGCCCCCTGCCCCCCTGCCCTCCGCCCGGGGTCCCCCTGCCCCCCTGCCTTCCGCCCGGGGTCCCCCCGGCCCCCTCCACAGGGGGTTCCCCTGTGCCCCCTGTTCCCCTCCCAGTGGGTGCCCTTACCCGTTTCCTGGGTGCCTCCTGTGGGCCTGTTCCGGCCGCTGTCCCCGGGGCGGCGCGACCCGGCTGCAGCTGTGGTTGGTGTTCCCGGGGCGCCTCCCTGGTCGGGTGCTCCCGTGTGCCCCCTTCCTGCACCTGTGCCCCCTCCGCCTGCATCGCTGGGCCTGGCTGCACGTCCTCCGCCTCCTGTCCCGCCGCTGTCGCTGTTCGTGCCTCCGCTCTCTTCCGCTTCCCTCCTCGCTCCATCCCGCCACGCTTGCTTGCTGCTGCTCTCGCTTTAAATCTCCCTCCGGTGTTTGTGTTGGTGCTGGTTGCCTGGCAGCGACGCTGCGTGCCTCGTCCCCGGCCGGGGCTCCATTTTTTTGGTTCCGCTGGGGGATTGGCGTCCAGACGTTACTTTTGCTTGGTTCCCTGTGGGGGTTGGTTTGACCACGCTTCCCGAGACCTTCCCCCGGCTAGCCCGGGAAGCGTGGTTGAAACTGACCCCATGTGGGTATTGAGCGTGATGAACATCTGGCGCACGCCGTTCAGACGTTCCGGGCCCTTTGGCCCCGCGGGGGGGTTGAGCGTGGTTCAGTGTGGTTCACCGTGATCTCGTAACGTCTGAAAACACCCTAAGAAGAGACTAGGGGCTCATTCAAACGTGCTTTTAAATCGCACAGCAGCGGCGGTGGCATTGTGCGATTTAAAGAACCGCGCACTTCCGGGTTGGTGTGAATGCACCGAGGGCACACATTTCAGCCTAACCCGAACTGTTGGAGTGCAGTTTTGAAAGCTGCTCCGAGCAGGGGGTGAGAGAGCAAGGGAGGAGGAGGAGGAGGCACAAGAGGCGCAGGCATAGGAGGAGGTGGTCATGCTGCACATGGAGGAGGTGGAGGGACAGGGGCAGAACAGCAACCAACCATCCCCCTGTCCCGCAGACACGGAAACGGGCCTGGGAGCCCGAGCCCCCGGAGGAGACGGGCGCAGGCCAGGTGGAGGAGGAGAAGCAGGAGGAGGCGGAGGAACTGGAGGGAGCGCGGGGGAGCTAACCCTACCACAGAGGGGGGCAATGGGGGCTCAGGGAGACCCAGAAGTTTATTCGCATCTGGGGGACCCTGGAGCATCAACTGGAGCTTGCGCTCAATCAGCGCAACGAACACGGATTCTGGGAGATCGTGCGGGAAATGGAGGTGGCGGGGCATCACAGGACCATGACACAGTGCCAATCAAAGGCCAAGGAACTCAAGAGGGGGTACAAGGCCACTCAGGACAACAACGGGTGGTCCGGGCACAGAGCCCAGACCGCCCCCTACTATGATGCCCTGGATTGCATACTGCACATGAAGGGCTCAATAGTAGCCCCACACCTCGTGGGGAGCACCATGGTCCAGGGCAGGGAGCGGGCCGATGTACCCCCTCCCCTCACCGCCCCACAAGAAGGCACCGGCTCCAGGGCCCCCGACCTCCCAGAGGAACGCCCAGGGACCTTGGGGACCAGCAGCCCCCACCAGCCCGGAGAGCCCCCACCCCCTGGCAGGACAGGATGCCTCCAAGGTCGGCACACTGGTCACCCTCAGCCAGTGGTCAATGGGGGACCCCAGCTACATGGAGGGGCCGGCCTCGGAGGGATCAGAGACAGACATCGAGGGTAAGCGAGCAGGTGGGAGGGGAGACGGACCAGGGGCGAGGGGGGGAGGAGGGAGGCCCAGCCAGGGGACAGGCCCCGTCCACCCCAGACCACAGAACGGGGGCCCAGGGGGCCGCCCGGGCACACCTACAGCCCTCCTCCACCCACCCACCCCATATCCCCACAGGGCAGGGCACGGCCCAGCACCAGAGATGGGAAGGCGAGGAGGCCGGCAGGGAACAGTCCCGGCAGCAGCCGGAGGACCCAGGTGATGCACACCAGCAAGGAGGGGGGGCCCAGGGGGGCCGGGAGAGGGAACCGGGTCACACGGGGAGGGAGGCAGGGTGCTGGGGAAAGCCGGGGGGTGGCCGCCAACCCGGGGGGGCACACACCCTCAGCTATGTCCCCGGCCAGGGGGGTGGCCAGCCAAGGCGGCTAACCACCACCATCTGTATACTCTACAGGGCAGCCCAAGGAGCCCCAGCAACCCGGGGCCGTGCCCCAAGCACGAGGGAGCACTGGGCACGGGTACGGCACCGGAGGGAGGAACAGGCAGAGGACAAAGTCTGCACCACCACAGAACAGGGGGAGCGGATGATAGCGACCATGGATCGCATGGAAGTGGCCACAGAGCGATCCCTGCAACAGGCAGAGGCAAGGGACTGGAGGCTCCAGGTGGAGGTGCGCCTGGAATGGAGGTGGGGGCGCCAGGACCACAGCAGGCAGGTAGAGGCGTTTGGGCAGCTGGAACAGGCCATCAAGGGGATGGTGTGGGAGCATTCAGCAAAAATTGATAGGTCCCATGACATCGGGACCTCGCTGCTCCAGCACGCTGGCACCATGAGTGCCTGTGTGATGGCAGCCACCCCGCCGGGCACCCTGCTTGGCCAGGCCCCGATGCCCAGTCCCTTGGCGCCACCGCCTCCCCAACCGCCCCAGCCACCGCCACGCCAGCTGGGGCCGCGCATCTGCCTCCCAGTCCCTGTAGGCCTCCGGAGGCAGCAGTTGCCCATGGGGTGGCCCTCTGACCCCGGGTCCTCCCTCCCTCCCACCACCGCCTGTCCTCTGGACACCGAGGCCTCCCAGACACCGTTAGGGACACGGACAACAGGGAGGAGGGGAGCTCCCAGAGCTCTGCGGCACCCACAGGCGGGCAGGCGAGGGGGAGGCCCCAGAGATGCGGGGAATTGGGGGGTTGGGGGGGAAGAGGGAGGGCGGTCTGAGGGAGGGCACGGAACCTGCGCAGTGGGTGGTGGTGGTGGTGTAGGGGGCACATGTACGTGGGTGAGAGAATAAATGTCAGGGCACCACTACTGCCTCCTTCGGTCTGTTCATGGGCCTGGGGGTGTGGGCGGACCGATGGCCATAGAGGGGCTCACCCAGGGAGCCAGTGGGGGCCCCAAGGTGGTGGGGTCGGGGTTTAGCGCTCGCATGCCTTGGCCTCCCGGCTGATATGCCTGGCCAGGGCGGCACAGATGCACTTGGCATACCAGTACTCCCTCGGGTTGTCCGTGTTCATGTACAGAGGCACAGGTCTGGGAGGGCGACAAGGCACGGGGTATTCGAGGGCTGCCCCATCGGTCTCGCACACGTTGTGCAGCACACAGCAGGCACTTATCACCAGGGCCGGTGTCTCCACCATGTAGTCCAGCCGGCCAGCTAGGCTCCTCCAGCACTGCTTGAGGGCCCCAAAAGCAAGCTCGACTATGGTCCTGCTTCCACACAGGTGGGAATTGTACAGCGCCTGCACTGGGGACCTGGCGACTGGGTACACCTTCATCAGCCACCGGGTGAGGGGATAGGCCGGGTCCCCCAGGATACAGGGGGGCATTAGCACCCCCTCGATCCGGATCTTCCCCATGTCCGCAAAGTGCCTGCGGTACATCCGGGCATAGAAGGGGGAGATGGTCATGATCCGGGCATCGTAGCTGCACCCAGAGTTGCCCGTGAAGATGTCTATGAACTGCCCCCGGTGGTCCACGACAGCCTGCAGCTGCAGGGAGTGGTAACTGTGTCTGTTAACATACTCCGCGGCCTCTCCAGCGGAGGGGCAGAGGATCTCTATGTGGATGCCGTCCATGGCGCCCATGCAGTTGGGGAACCCTGCAGCTGCGAAGCCGGCCATCATGGCCTCCTGGTTCACCAGCTGGATCGTTCGGTCCAGGAGAATGCCCTCCACAGCCTCACATACATCCCGGAGGATGCAGGCAATGGTGCTCACCCCGACACCGAAGTGCTGTGAGATGGACCGACAGGAGTCGGGCGTTGCAAGGGTCCAGAACCCGATGGCCACCCACTGGACCATGGGGATGGGGGGATGGGGGTCCTCATGGGGGTGTACTGTCAGTCCAACCAGGGCTTGAGCAGCTCCGCAAACCGCAATAGGGTGAGCCTTTCCATCTGAAAGTGCGCCCTCCAGGCGGACTCATCCCACTGAGCCAGCACCCGGGACCACCACCCCTGTGCCCGCTCCATGACCCATACCCATTGGGCGCACCTGCTGTCCCTGCATGGGGCCTTGTGCACAGACCAGCATGCTGGCAGCAGCTGCATTCCTGCTGTCATCACCTCCCATCTCTCTGTGTTGGCAACATTGTGTCCTCGCCGGCCTGATTAGTGTGTCGGCTGTCCAGTCTGTGTGCTCAGTTCCTGCAGCTGTGCTGGGTCCGCACCCCACCCCTTGCTTGTTTGCCATGCCTTGTTGTGGTCTGTGGCCTTATCGCTTGGTCTTGGGGCTCCCCTGTGTCCCCTCCCGTCCCTCTGGTGAATGTGGGCCCCCCTTTCCGTGGTGTCAGTCCCCCTGACTTGCTGGACCATGGCTGGCTGCGCTTCCACCGGGCTCCCGGCCCCCATGAGGCCCCTCATACATGAACCTTCCGTGAGACCATGGCCCTGTGCGACCTGTGGCATACCCCAGTTGTGCAATTGCTCCTGAGCTGCCCGGACAGTCTGCTGGGTGCCTATGCGAGCCTGACCTCTGGCCTTCGTTACTTTGGCTATGAGGCGAGCACCCATGATTGCCGGCTGCATGCTGAGTCGCTGGGGCTGGTTCCCTTTCCCAATGGGCGCATTCCGGAGATGAGGTGCTCGCATGTGGGGTGGTCTGTGGTGGAGACTGTGTCTGCCCTCTCCGTGTGCAGCCTGGTGGCCTACACAGCGGCCCGGGCATGGTCCAGGAGGCACACACGGACCCCAAACGTCGGCGAGGTTGCCATGGAGGGGAGGCAGGAGAGCCAGAGCCATACAGCCGGTCCAAAGGCACAACCACCACCCCCCCCGGGAGGTATCTGGGAGGTGCAGTCTGGGGGCCCAAGAACCCCGAGGTCACACAGGCACTCGGGCGGTGGGGTGGGGGGACGCACAAGGGAGCGCAGGTGGACGAGGATGATCAGCAGCACCCAGGGGAGCCGGGGGGCGCTTTGGAGAGCTGGACCCAGATACCGGAGAAGGCAGCCATGGAGGGGAACAACAGTTGCAGAGGCAGACAGGGGGGCCCCCCGGTGGGGCCCCAGAGCCACAGGCAGGGGCAGCGCAACCCCTGGAAGCAGACAGCACAGCAGCATGGGTGGGACATCAAGGAGAGAGCAGACAGCGGACCACGGCAGCAGGGCGGAGGCGGGAGCTCACAGCGGAGCCAGCAACCGGGACCCGGAAGGCACAGGGGGACTCACAGCCAGCTGCAGGGGGCCACGTGGGGTCCAGGGTCCAGGTGGCCTGCCAGGTGAACAAAGTGCAGCCAATGAAGCATGCCCCGGCGGTACCCCAGCACAGACATGTGGTGGGCGACCAGGTAGTACACCTCAAATGGATCCTGCATGGAGAGCCCCAACTGCACATCAGAATGGGACCACACACCTGACAGTGCTGACAGCTCCACCGCAGTGGGCTCCAACAAGCAGAAGTCAGCAGCGGGGGGCCACGGAAGGTGACCGAGCTCCAACAGCCAGTGATAGACCGCCCCACGAGAGCGCTGGTACCCATGGGCCCTGTGAACGCAGCCAAAGTAGGACACGGCCAAGGCAGGGACCGTGTGGCCTTCCCCTGTGCCTGTACCCCATTCCGGGACTGACTGTGTAGCTGTGGGGGTGCCATTGTGGGCTGTGCTGTTGTTGGGGATCTGCCTGCCATTCCCCATGCCCGACCCTGCCCCTGGGACGTCCCCCCACATCCCGCTTCCCCCCCCATGCCTGTTGTGCCGTGCGTGTTGTTTGTCCCGCTGTGTCCCCCCTTCCCTTTCTTTCCCGTATGGGTGTGTATGGGCCCATGCGTGTGTGTGTGCTGTGTGTTCCACTGTGCCCTCCTTGTCTCTGTGCCTGTTGTGTGTGGTACCTCAGCGGTTCTCCTCCCTCTTCCCCCTCCCTTCCCATTTCTCTTGTGTGGGCGTTCCCTTTTGGCGCTTTTGGCTTCATTTGTCCTCCTCCAGCCATGTCTGTGTCCCGCCCCTCCCCGGTGCCTTCTGGGTGTTTTGACCACGGCCGGGGATTGGCATCACGTCTGTTGCGCTGCCCCAGGCTGTGGTCTGGTGGCTCGATTCCCTGCCGTGGTCCCGATCCCGTCACGTCTATTCGGGGCTCTCCTTGACCAGGGGGGATGGTTGTTCGGTTCCTCACCGCTGGGAATTCACTGTGGTGAATCGGGACCGCATAACATCTGAAAACACCCTATATCTCCTGAAGTGGCTTCCCTGCCAGTTTACAGGAGTAAAGCAGAGATTCCATGACTTGTTCAATGTAATGTAGGAAGTCCAGTGGTGGAGTCAGAAGCAGTTCTCTCCCAAGTCCTAATTCAGTGCCTTCAAAGAGTGCCCTCGCAATGGGAAGCTAACAATGATATTTCAGATACTGTGATGTGAATCAGCTGTTGATACATGTTTTGTTTTCAAGGTAGTTAAAACACGAGCAGACTGTGAAGAACTGCAACAGGATCTTATGAGACTGGGTGCCTGGGCATCTACATGGCAGATGACATTTAATGTGGACAAGTGCAAAGTGATGCACAAAGGGGAAAATAACTCAAACTATGAGTGCACCATGCTAGGTACTAAGCTAGGAGTTACCACTCAGGAAAAGGATCTGGGAGTGATTGTGGACAATACACTGAAATCCTCAGCCCAGTGTGCCGCAGCAGTCAAAAAAGCAAATGGAATGTTAGGAGTTATTCGCAAAGGGATAGAGAATAAAACTGAGGATGTCGTAATGCCGCTATACAAATCGATGGTGCAACCGCACCTGGAATATTGTGTGTAGTTCTGGTCGCCCCATCTCAAAAAAGACAGCTGAACTAGAAAATGTATGAACATATTTCTTGTCCCTTTTTTGCAGAGGATTCATTTTTTCTCTAGAAGCCAAAAGTTAATCTGGCTATGTCAGCAGCAGGATAGGGAGGTTATTATTAAACTGGCTGCTTATTTTTACCAAGCAGCAATAATAAGGAAACTGTATCCGCTTATGGCCGTTGAGTAAACCTTGGTAACCTCTACGTATGACTAACATCCTATATGGTGTTCCATAAGTTCTGTTGATCAAGTTCCAATGTTATCGTGAATTTCAATGCTACTTAGAGCCATTGCTGTGCGGAGTCTTTGCCTGCAGTTCAGGGGTCAAGTGCTGCCAACATCAGCCCCGAGAAGGGCTAGGCACTTATACGTTTTGCTTTGACAGTTGGGTATTTCCCAACTTTGAGTTCGAGTCTTATGCTTGTAATTCAAGACCTAGGGGTTAAGTGTTCCTCACTATAAACTCTTTGAAGGGCTAGGTATTTATATATTTTGTTTTTAGTGCTACAAGGGCCAAGTGATGTCAACATAAGCCCTGAGAAGGGCAAAGCACTTATAATAGGACTCTGAGTTTCATGTTTGTGATTAGGTTTTAAGGGTCAAGTGTTGTACGCTCATGTCTTAAGAAGGGTTAGGCATTTATATAATTTGCCCTGAATGCTGCAGGGGTCAAGTGTTGCCAACATAAGTCCCAAGAAGGGCAAGGCCTTTGTGTTCCTGAATATTGTGTTTCTCAGGACATTGTCAGGGCCAGTAGTATAGCTGGGTTTAAAAAATGACTGGATAAGTTCTTGGAGAGTAGGTCCATTAATGGCTATTAACCAAGTAGCTTACGGGATGAACTTCTTACTGTCAGGAGCTGGGAGTGAACAACGGAGAATGGATTACTCATTGTGACTGTTGGTTCTTTCCCCATGCAATTGAGATTGGCCACTGTCAGAGGACAGGAGCTGGGCTTGCTGGGCTTGATGGACTGACTCAGTATGGCACTTCTTATGTTCTTATGTTTTGTTTTTTTAAACAGCAAACATTGTGATTAACAATAATTAGAGACTTACGATGCTTCTATGACAACAGCCACGCCAGCAGGTTTCAGCGCTTCTGTAATTGCCAGAGCAATCTGTTTGGTAAGCCGCTCTTGGACTAGAAAAATAAGAAGGGTTTTTATAAAACACAATGGCTCCTCAGAGTACTTTGCAAATTGTTAAAACAAATTCAATCCTAACATGCTCTAAGCACAGCATATTAGATTCTCATATGCACTAATTAAAATAAATGAGCTCTTGGGTTTGAAACTGTTTTCATTATTATTACAAACTTAATTTAGTTCTGGTGATTGCTGGATTTAATGCCCTAGATAATGGAAATCTGCTCTTTAATTCAAGGAGGAGAGTTTCTTTTTTCTGAAGGAGCAGAATGAAGAATTTGTAAAAAGTTATTAAATCTCCCTGAAATACATTATCCTCGGGCAGAGGAAGTTACTGTCCCTGCTTGGGTAAATAGCAAAGGGCAACTCATTTCATGGATTAATAACAGGCACGGGCTTCCACCATGGCCCAAATACAAAATCAACAAACATATTACTAAATACTATACATATAATACAAATAACAAAACCTTAAAAAGTCATGTTTCCAAATCTTACAAAGGGGGAGGAAACAATCAGTGGAAACAGACGACGAATTGACTCAGCCTTATAAGCAAAAGTAGCCAAGCTGGTTATAACATCTGAATCTGATTGGCTAAAAAGCCAAATTACTTTCTCCATACTTCAAACATATTTTACTTTAAGTAATAGTGGAGAAAGCAAAGACTCAATTCTGTTATACAGAGGACAGACCATTATCTAATGCGTAGTATCCTCTACAACAGTAAGTTTACAAGGATGACATCTCAGCAGTTTAGGTATACCCAGTCTCCTACTCGCCGACAAAGCTATTGGCATTTTTCTAAACGCAATCTACACAATGAAACCAGAAGTTTTTGTTTAAAACTCATCTGTAAATACTTCTCCATTTCCCAATGGTATTTCCAAAATATGTACAGTGGAGCTAGCTAAACCGAATTAAGGTACATCGCTGGCGCTATATAAATGCTTATAATAACAACATCATTCTGGTGTACGATATCTTTACATCTCTGGTAAGTTAAGATCTTATCTGGTGTAGGAATAGGAATGAAGTCCCCCAGGTTTCCCAGGTGACAATGATGGGGAGGGCGTTCTCAGTGGCCACTCCCAGGCTGTGGAATTCCCTCCCTATGGAGTCCTGCCTGTCCCCAGACCTTCCTTCTTTCCAAAGACAGTGTAAGACCTGGCTGTTTCGCCGGGTCTTTGGAGAGGGACACGGGTAGGGTGGGATGGGTTAAGGGGGAGGGGGATTGGTTCTGCCCTTTTAGTATATTTTTAGTATTTTTAATGGATTTTAAATTGTGATTTGTGTGATTACGTATGTTGTGAGCTGCCCCGGGCTGCTCTGTGAGCAGGAGGGTTGCGGGATAAAAGAAAATGGAAACAAATAAATAAATGAATATCTGTCACAAGATAATTGTTGGCTAGATGTTTCACCTGATCGTGTGAAATAGCACAAGAGGTACAATTAATACTCATCTGGTAACCTGCGATTTCCAGGGACTCTTTAAGGCCACTTTTTAGACGAGTGCCGCCCGCTCACACTGTGAAATCATGCAGCTTGTAAAAGTGCTGTAGGGGTCAAGCTTTGCCGTGGTAACCCCCATAGAAGAGCAAGGTACTTTTTTATGTTTTAAGTTTCAATTTGTTTGGGTTCTGTTACAGGTGTTGGGTGACAGAAAAAGATGTTGTATGTATAGTGAACTCAATTTTGAAGCAGTTTTATCGCTGTATCGTTGTTTTATATTGCTGGTTATGTTGACTATTCTGTGACATAACGTTTTGTGGCTATAGCGAAAGCTAGCCGAATAAATAAATGCTTACTAAAAGTGCTGTGGGCAGCTTTTAGACACGCCTATACGCACTGTATTTCCGGTCGCACATTCTTTTACAGTGCAAAATTAAATACCTTGATATGTGAGGTATTTAATTTGTGCTGTTAAAAAATGCGTGACTGGAAATACGGCGCATATAGGCATGTCTAAAAGCTGCCTGCGGCACTTTTACAAGCTGCATGATTTCACTGCATGATCCCTGTAAGCTCCTAATCATATTATTCAAAGATTTTTTGGACCTAACACAATCCAGCTCATACCAAGGGGCACCAAGTAACCTACACTTGTGTAGATCATCTAATTCCTTTAGGAAAGGGGATCAAACACAGCATCTGTCCCATGCAAGTAGCTTTCACCATCATACTCACCCTTCTTGGTTGAATAGTTAAAAATTGGATGGTTCTGGGAAAAGACTCCTTCAACTGGAAGGAACAGAAGTTGTGTATGTGTAATCCTTGGCAGGATTATGCCATTTTATTTTCTCCCACTGTCTCCTTTAATGAATGCAATGCTGATTAAAGGCCCCACTTCAGAAAGCTACTTCAGCTTATGTCTAACTCTAACAAAGGAGCAATCTAAATCCAGACCTAGCAATGGGTGCAATCCTGACCCCACTGAAGTCAGTGGAAGTTTAGCTACTGACTTGAAAGGAATCAATATTTTACTCATAGTTAAAATATAGTCCGGCAGGACAGAGAGGTATTGTAGAAAGGATACCGACCTTGCAGCCTTCGGCTGTAGATTTCAACAATTCTGAAAAGGAAACAATTGATGCCATAAAATGAACAATAACAGTTTGTGAAATAATTAGTTGGCAAAACAGGGCTCTGAGGCTGTTAAGCAGGATGATGTGATCTTGGCTAATAGGAGTCTCAGTATATTGTAGTGAAAGTGTCTTTTATATTAAGGTTTATGGTTTCACTGAACAGCTCTTATCCAGGCCACACCAAAAATATTGTGCGTTGTGAATATATCCCTTCCTCCCAACACAGGGGAGCTACAGGAACTATTGCACCGCAAGGCTTCTACTTTGTCCATGGAGTTACACTGTTGCAGCCCTGTTACATAGGGGAACTCTCTATGGGACTATCTAAGCATATAGCTCTGGGCTACCAACGGACAGGATTTGGCTCTCACTTTTGTAACAAGCTATAGTAACATTGTACAGTGCAACCTTGATATAACGCAGTATTTGGGAGCCTCGCAACATGCTATAACCAAATTTGCACTATAACAACATGCTTTATAACAAGGTTTCACTGTATTTGATTGTGTACATACTGTACCAACCTGGCAAGTTTGCTAAGTCCAACCACTCTCTTCCTAGGTAAGTATCCAATATGCACCTGCAGACATGAAGGGGAGCAACATAAATATTGAATTATTAATACCAATGAAACAAGTGTGGAGGGAAAGCTGAAGACATGACTAGACTAAGAACGCAAGACTGCAACTTTAAACATGTGGGCAGACTGCATCTTCAGTGTGAATTCACCAGGAAGACAATGCAGAAGATTAAAATGAGTTCAGCAGCCTGCCCCATCTTGTGAGCTGTGGGATCAGAGTGCAGAGTTCAGAATAGCAGACACAAGACTTCTGCTGTTGTCAGTGGGAGTTTCTGTATTGGTTTTAATGGGAGCAGGTGTAGTGTGAACATCTAGCCAACACATGTGTATTAAGCAGGGAACTAAAGAGCTTCCTATCCAAATTCTCACAACTGATTAAGGTTCTCTTAAAACATATCCAATTCCTCTCTGATAACTGGAGAACCAGAAACTCAATTATAGGTGTGGGGAACCTTAGATTTGGGGACCAAATGCAGCCCACAGCTAGTTTTTATTTGACCCCATTGAGCAAAAAATTTCAAAATTTCTTTTGAAAAGAAATGTTAGCTCCTTTCTAGCTACCATCCTGTCTCACTCCTTCCTTTTGCTTCCAAACTTTTTGAACGTGTTGTCTACTCCCGCTGCCTTGATGATTTCCTCTCCACCAAATCCTCCCTTGACTCCCTCCAATCTAACTGCTCTCGCTAAGATCACCAACGATCTTCTTGTGGCTAGATCTAATCATCTCTACTCCACTATTGTCCTCCTTGACTTCTCTGCTGCCTTCGATACTGTTGACCATTCACTTTTGCTGGACTCACTTCACTCCCTTGGCTTCCATGGCTCCATCCTCGACTGGTTCTCCTCCTACCTCTCTGACTGCTCCTTCAGTGTGTCTCTTGTCAACTCCACCTCCTCCTCCCTTTCCCTCTTGGTTAGTGCACCCCTTGTCTCTCCCTCTGTTCCC
>QEPC01005257.1:0-10606 GCA_003113815.1 Sphenodon punctatus
GAGGAGGTGCATTATTATGATTTTACCAGTCTCTACCCCTTTGTAAATAAAACAAAAGAATACCCGATTGGTCACCCCAAAATCATTTCTAAAAAATTTGCACCGCTCTCTGAGTACTTTGGCCTTGTCAAAGCAGAAGTCTACCCTCCTTGTGGACTTTTCCCCCCCTGTTCTTCCAGTCAGGGTGAATGGTAAGCTCATGTTCCCTCTGTGCAGAACTTGCACAGAGAGATTACAGTTGGATCCGTGTATGCACACGGAAGAGGGAAGAGTTCTCGAGGGGACGTGGTGCACTATTGAGTGGTCTGCAGCTTTAGAGAAGGGGTACAGGCTATGCAGAATCTTTGAAGTGTGGCACTTTGAAAAGAAGTCTTATAAACTCTTTTCTGAGTATATCAACATGCACCTCCGACAAAAACAGGAGGCGTCAGGCTATCCCCAGTGGTGTGTCACTAAAGAACAGCAGGATAAATACATTGAGGACTATTATAAGAACGAACAGGTACGGTTACGTCCAGAACATAGTGAGGTGAACTCTTCAAAACGTAGTACTGGTAAGCTGTATCTCAACTCTATCTGGGGTAAATTTGCGCAAAGAGTAAATCTGGGCCAGCTGAGTATAGTACAGCATGTTGATGATCTTTATCAGCTTCTGTTTTCCCTGCGTTGTCTCCTCTTGTGATTTCTATGGGGGAGGAGGCAGCTGTTGTCGGGTGGAAATATACCAAAGACTGCTGTCTGATCTCTAAAAACACAAACATGTTTTTAGCAGCTTTTATGACAGCACGTGCACGTTTAGAGCTGCTTGACATTCTAGAAGGATTGCAAGAATGGTGTCTGTACCATGACACAGACTCTGTCATTTTTGTGAACAGGAAGGGTGAGTGGGAACCCCCCTTGGGAGACTATTTAGGGGAGCTTACGAGCTCCCTCCCTCCAGATGAGTACATCAACGTGTCAGGGGGTCCCTTGGGAGACTATTTAGGGAAGTTTACGAGCTCCCTCCCTCCAGATGAGTGAGTACATCACAGAATACGTGTCAGGGGGTCCCAAAACATAGGTATAGGCTCTCAAGTGGAAAAGTCTGCATGAAAGTAAAGGGGATCACCCTGAATGTAGCCAACTGTGAAAAAAATCCATTTTGAGAGCATTAAAGACCTTGTACAAAATTATCATCCTTGGGCTGAGAATCCTAAAGAAATTGTGGTTCAGCACTCAGGGATTGTAAGAAACAGAGTGCAGTTTGAAATCCACACTAAGCTGGTTTAAAAAAACACAAAAAGTGGTTTATGATAAGAGGGTGCTCAGAGAAGACTTCACTAGCGTGCCTTACGGATATTAAACATGAACACCAGGTGGCTAAACCCTTTTCCAGCTATTCTTGTGGGCCCCAGCAACTGCGTGAAAAGCTACTTTATAAAAAAGCTTCTGGATCATGGAACTAGTTTACTGTCTGTTATGCCTGAAAATGTTGTATGGTGCTATAGCTTCTGGCAGCCTTTGTATAAAGATTTGCATTGTAAATACCCTTCTATTAAGTTTGTAGATGGCTTGCCCGAATCTCTGAATGATAATGTACTGTTTCCTACCAGCAAAGTCAATTGGGTTGTGGTGGATGATTTGATGGACTCTGCTTCTGAAAATGGTGAGGTGGAAAGAGCATTCATGAGGTACTGCCACCACAGAAATCTCTACATATTGTATATTGTTCAAAACATCTTTTGCCAGGATAAGCTGTCATGAACAATAAACCTGAACTGTAAATTTATGGTTCTTTTTAAAAATCCGAGGGACAAGTTACAAATTGCTACACTGGCCCGGTAAATGTATCCTGGCAAAGCCAAATTCTTCATGGAAGCATTTGATGATGCTACCCAAAAGTCTTATGGGTATATGGTGGTGGATTTAAATTCTTCTACACCTGAGGCCTACAGATTAAGAGCGGGTCTTTCCCCACCAGATTGGCCTGTCATGTACACTTTGAAAAAAGGGATTAAAAGCCACTGATCTTATTAGACCCACCCCATTTGACGCATTTCAGAGCAAGTATGTCGTCTCGGACCAAGAGAAATCTCCCCCTTCTAAAACAGCGTGTTAAATTACCTCTTTTGCAGCAAAAAGCTATTCTCTGTGCTGCTTCTGATGACTTAGTAGCGGCCATCTCAGAAATTGCTTTAAATATCTTAAAAGGTAATATTCCTCTCATCCCTAGGCAACTAAGGGTGTTGAAAAAAGAAAAAAGAAATATAAATACCCTTTCTAATAAGGAAACATCTCTTAAAAGAAAGAGACAGCTGCTGAGGCAGAAGGGTGGCTTTCTAGGACCTCTGCTTAGCATAGCCATACTTCTGATCATGGGGCCTTTTGACTAGACAGTGATGGAATATGCCAAAAAAAATGTACTTGGTGCCATCACATCAGCTAGAGCAGTTAAGAAAACCTCCTCCCTCTGAGGAAAACATCAGAACCACTGCTAACCTTTCCCTAGATGTGGAAATGAAGGCCGTTCTACACAGATCTGATTTGGCTGACTACGAGAAGCTAAGCAGTATGTGAGCGTCTGTCCTTCAAAACTATTTAGCCTTTGTGAGGCAAGAGGAGGCAGAAAAAGGAAGACTGATTTTAACGCTTCCCCCCTCAGAAGAGCATACTTCTAGCCCCCAACCCGAGCTCCCTCAGGAAACAGACACGGTCACACAGGAAGTGCTGAGAGGGATAAATGAGCAGAATCATGCCAATGCTCAGCTTCTGCTGTCTAAATTAAAACAGAATATGGAGCGCACCTTCTGGGATGACAGTGGTACATTTGTGTACAAAGGCACACCAGTCAGAGGGTCTATCATGCTTGACCTGGTGCATGCAGCCACACAGCAGCATGCTCTCAAGAAACCACCCACCGGATGGGATGTTTTTTTGAGAGCTATGGCTGACATTAACGTTCCTTCCTCTCTAATAAGAAATGCCTCAAACAGAGCTTCTGGACTCCATGAAATAAGACCCCACCACAAGTCTGCCTACCACCCCTGTGTCCCCTCTTCAAGCCTATAGAAGGAAGCCCGGACTGTTTAACTGGCTCCCTATGTAACATGTTGTTTTACTGTTATGTAGTTTAAATAAAACCTTGATTTTCTTTTAAAAAAAATAATGATGCTGTCTGGGTCATTACTTCAAAACCCTCTAAGAGGGTATGTGTGTCACTTTTATTGAGAAACAAGATTATGAAATTCATGGCAGGACACACAGGTCTGGGCTTGTTGAAACATGTCTGTTACATTCCTGGGCCTGTCCACGAGGCGGTAATTTTTATTTTTTACAAATTGCATAACCATTTGATCATTTTCTGCTAAATTATCAATACGAATCTAAAATTTGTTCAAAAGATAAACCCTTGCATCGGTGATGTAGAAAAAATACACAGTGATAACCACAGGCCATAGAGTTTGGTTTTTGTAATTGTTTACGGTGAAACACACTCCTACAGCCATTTTTGTTCAAAATTTTTTAAATGCTTCCAGGAAAGAAAACGCTGTCAGGGGGCTCCCCGTAAGAGTAAAAAAACTCACCCTGGTTGTGTTCTGTTAGGTAGATTGCAAGCCAGTGTTCTCCAGTCTGGGTATGTGTGTGTGTGTTGACCACTAGGCCCGCAGGCCTTTGCGTCAATCTCCCCTTGGGAAGCTAGTCACTTGGGAACACATCCAAAAAAGTCTTTCTCGTGTAAGGGTCTGATGATAAAACACGTATTAACTGTATGGTATCCATGTCACATATAGTCAAACAGCACGTTTCTCCTTTGATTTATCTCTATCACATTGTCAAACACAGCATAAACGATCATGTTGATGGTGATGGGTAAGGCAGAAGCAAAACGTATTTCTGCCCTCAGGTTTCCATTTTTAATCAGCGAGTAATGGTCTCCACCTTCCTGATTGGGAGACAGATCAAAGGCGAACAGCATGTATCCGTCTGAAAACTCCTCACGGTTGATGAGGAGAGCCCGGTCTTTCATGTGTTTGCTGGTGGTTTGTACCAGATTCATGTATTCACTGACACAATTTCCTCCTGAAAAGTCCAGCTGTAGTGGCTTGGCTGGAATCTGCTCTCCATCCACATAGAGCACCACAAAATTAATATCATAATGTTTAAAATGGAAGGGGGTCTTGGCATAATTTCCACTAAAATCATCATTGTCCAGGAAGCCCAAGAGCTTTGGGATCTGTCCTAGAAACAGATTCTCCTGATTACTGACATGACTGCTGGCGTTGATGCTGAACACTTTCATCCCCACCCGATCTACTGGGTATTTAACATTGGAGGTAAGCAGGGCCTCGGCATGTCCTAGGCAAACTCCAGGTGCCACTCATATTTTTTTCACAAAAAGCCAGGCGTTTAGAAGTTGCAACTTGTACCATCTGGCAGGCGCATTACTCATGAGGCAGAAAGAATCTTTGCTTTGAGTCAGTTTTATTTTAACATCCACTGCATTCAATAATAGTTTTTCTTGAAAAAACAGGTCTCTGTGGAGGGGGTCCAGCAGCTCAACTTTTCTGCTCTCTCTGGTAAGGTGTGCCCTCTTCTTAAAACCCTCATTACCCACCTCCAAATCTGTTGTTTCATGGTGTCCAGCTGTGTCTTTGTAAAACAGGCCTGCGGAAAATTGTGTGGCAAGGGCATCCCCACCATAATTGAGCACAGATTCTATGAAACCCCTGTAATGGTAGCAGTTATTGCTCTGGCTAATGAGGTGATCGCCCAACATGACATCCAGCTGACTGAAAATGGAGGCTACAGGGTAATTCACTAACCCCACCTCAGTGTCTGCGTCGATGTTGACTCTGTTTTCCTTTACAATCTTGCAAGAAAGGTAGAGTAAAGTGTTGTTCAAATCTAAATAGTCTATTACATTTCCAGTGAGGAAAAAATCAAGTGGAGCTGCCTCACCCACGGTTGAGAGAGGGGGGATTTCTATGTACATGCTCTTCTCGATGCTGGTTTGTGTGTGGGGTACTTAAAACAGGTCTAGCTCAGATTTGGTGCATTCCTCAGATCCACAGTGAATAAAAGCCATGCTGATTAAAAGATATTACCCTTGCTCATACTAGCACATGTCCTCTTTCATGCAGCCTTGCCCCGCTTCTGCCGTGGTCCCCTCTACAGAGCCTTCCTTTTATGGGTTTGAGGGGGCCCCACCCATGGTGTTTGTGAAGGCTTTCTCTTAACTCCTCTTTTTCTCTGTATATACATAAGCTCGGAGCCCTCCTGTTTATCAGAGGGGGTGACTTTCTCAGAACTGTATGAGAGACATGCCCCAACACATCCTTGACTATATTTTGGGTGGCTGTTTTGGCATGGGGCTTAATCAACTCAAAGTCCCTTCTTAACAGAGGAACTGCTTTTCGAAAGAGACTATGAAATATCCCCCCAATGCCTGCTCCATACATTACAGGGGCCCCTTGAAATCCTGGGAGGCCATAACTGGCCTGCGCCTTGTAATAGTTGGCATAGACCCTGGGGTCCCCGTAATTTTTTACAGTCACCATCTTAAAAGCTCACAGCTCTCCGAGGGCGTATGTGTAGTTTCACAACCACCTTTCCAAAACAAAATGAGATGTGCTCATTCTGATCTGTCTTTATTTCAATGGTGATAGTGTCAATGTGGTGTTTACTGATTGGTACATAGTGAGGCATGTCGTAGGTGATGGTGACAAACCCGTTGCTGTTCCCCCACATAGGAACACAACACAATAAAGGCACTGAGACATCCCCCACAAACTGGTGCGCTACGATGTCTGTGTACAGGTACAGGGAATTGAACCCTCCTGTAATGTCTGTAGAGTGTGGAAATTGCTGGTTCATTAAACCTGGCACTGCCCCTATTATATGGGCTAGAGCCCCACAGGCTAGGAACCTGTGTGAATCAGCCACCGTCCCTATTTTAGGGGCTACAACCCCACGGAGCAGGACCCTGTGTGTATCAGTGGTTTCCAATCTAACTTTTCTCCCCACAGAATCAAACCTCAGGGCTACAGGAGGTGGGTCGGTACCTCTGGGTATCTGGTTGTTTATTTGATCCAGTCATTCCACAATGCTTGAATAATAGCCGGGAACGAGGGTGTAATGCTATTTTGCAGGTCCATGGCTGATTTCATAAACAGTGGGTGTTGTGATGTTGTCCCAACTGTGGGGGTATTGTATTTCAGCCATGCCCACTTCCCAGGCACCTGGAAGGTCCAAGCGTCTGACTAGCTGGATGGTAAAATTAGAACTGGTGTTTTGTGGAAAAGCACTGGTGCATGCGTTGCTTGGTAAAGTGATGTGAAACCCTCCTTCCTCCATGATGATTAAGCTTCAGTGACCTCTGAGGCTCTTACCCAACTGTTGAATTTAGAAGGCCAGCCTAGCCACTTTACTAGGCACTGCTTGTTTTGCCATTTCCCCTTTGTGGCTACCACCTTCTCAATCCTGTACAACTTTTCCTGCTTAGGGTTGACCTTTTGAAGCTCTTCAGGATAGAAGGTGCCAAGGATCTCTTCGCCTTTGTAATCTCTCAGTCTGTACACAGGCCACCGTGCCTTGTTAAGGACGTCATCCACTATGAATAGTTCCCCTGTAAAGGATTACTCATAATCTTTCTCAAATTTGCCCTTGAACTTGGAGATCCTCACATGGTCCCCTTTTCTAAATGAGGGCACCTCCTTTCTCATCATCTGATTGTATCCATAAAGCGTTTTCCACATACTTGAAGCATTTGTGGTGTTCACATCTACAGGCCTGGTGTGTATGGAAGGGTGAAAACTGTGATTATAACTCTGTACGAGTTGAGGCAGCACATCTATATAACGAAAGGTGTTGCGAGCTGTGAAAAATCGCCACATCCTTCTTTTTAAAGTTCTGTTAAAATGCTCCACCACCCCTGCCTTCACGTGATTGTTAGTCACAAAGTGGCACAATCCATGCTGTTTGAGCAAATTTTGGAATGTCTTATTTAAAAATTCCTTTCTCCTGTCTGTTTGTAATTTTTGAGGTTTCCTCCCTTCCCTGAAGATGGTTCCAAAGGCCTTACTCACTTCAGCTCCTGTCTTGTTTTTCAAACCTAAGGCCCATGCATACTTAGACAGGATGTCTATGACGGTCAAGATATACCTGATACCCCCATTATATGTAGAAAGATGCTGCATGTCAGCCAAATCAGCCTGCCATTGTGCATCCACCGAAACAACCGTATTGTTTCTTTTAAAACACTTTCATGCAGGCTTGTGCAGAGTATACGCATCCTGGTCTGAAAGCCATGAAATCACCTCTTTCTTAGATATGGTATTACTCTGCTTTTTAGTGGCTTGAAAAAGAGGATCCACACTTCTAAAGCTTCCAACCTCTCCTGGTGTGTAATAGATCTTTTTTAACAACGCCTCGTGCGCAGACATGCTTCCAGCTACCCCTGCTAAAAAAACAACAATGACACCAAATGACATTTCAAATAAAGTTTTTATTCTTCTGGTGTTGCTTGTTTCTTCTTACAACAGTCCACCTGATCAGATCCTCTCGAGCTCTTGCAAATGCAGGAAACACAGGATATGCTTACTCTGACAGGATCTTCCAACTTCAAGTTTTCAAAAGCCTTTACAAGGTCCACATTTACCTGTTGAAATAAAAGATAAAATCAAAGCCTGTGTCTATTTCACTTTCCCCTCTGACAGTTCTACAACCCTCATGTAGAACTTAATATGGGGTCTTCACTCTGCTGCATATCCATGGGTTCATCACCCCCCCTCTGAGGTTTCTCTGCATTTCATTATCATATAGAGCTTTCTTATAAGTTCAAAGGGTGCACCAACAATGTGGTAAACCATTCAAGATGTAGGGATGGGGGTCTGTGCTCTGCTCTCTGTGTCAGAAAAGGGCGGTCCCCTCTTTCATACCGCCCTAGGGGGTGGGTTTATGGGCCCTAAACCTTCACCAATTGGTTCAGCTCAGGCAACTGAGTTTTTTTAAACCACACATGACCCCGTTCAGCCAATCCAACCTAACCCACCACGATCCACCACCCCAGTGGTCTCTTTTATTCTTCCAAAACGGGGTGGGCTAGAAGGATGAAACCTTCACCCATTGGTCCAGCTCAGTCATCTGAGTTGTTTGAAACCTCACATGACCCCCTTCGGCCAATCCGACCTACCCCACCATGATCCGCCACCCCATTGGTCCATTTTTTTCTTCCAAAACGGGGTGGGCTAGAAGGATGAAACCTTCACCCATTGGACAAGCTCAGTCAGCTGAGTGGTTTGAGGGGTCAGATGACCATCGTCCACCAATCACACATAAGGACCTTCTGGGGCCAGGGAGGGGGTGGAACCATAGGTTCCTTGACCCGGAAGCATTACCCACTTCTACGTCACTTCCGACCCCGCAAACAACATCATTTCCGTATCCGCCTACGTCACCTCCGGCACGTCCCCCCAGAAGGTGGGATGTCCGGTCACATGACCTGTCAAACTTATAACGATCAGTTTGACGAAAAGTAGCCCCCCTCTCTCTGGTGGGTTTCTGGCTGAGGATGAGTTTTCTGTAAGGGATTTTCTTGGGATTTCTTTTTAAATTATTATTATATTTTGTGGTTTTTATAATTATTGTAAGCCACGCTGAGCCTTCGGGGAAGGGTGGGGTATAAATTTAAATAAATAAATAACTGTTGGAAATAGAGTGAGAGAGTCCCCCTTGCCCTGCTCCTTCTGGCATGACCCTGCATCTTTTGGGGTTAACTCCTCAGGAAAAAGGTGGCAATTCTCTGAGGGCCTCAAAATCTAGCTACAGCAATTCCTAAACTAATAAGGATCAAAAGAATAGGAAGATTCTTTGATAGCTGGAGTTGGTTTCCTTTGGATTGGAAATCACTCAGGGTGTTTTTAGATGAGCGCCTCCCCACCCAACACACCCACCCATCGTGCATGTTGCAGGGCCGCATTGGCGTCCAATGTAGTCCTGCAACATACAGGATGGGTGGGTAATGGGTGTGGAGGCACTTGTCTACAAACACACTTTCTAAGACCCTATGCTTCTGATGACTAAGCTACAACACATGAAATCACTTGCTCTGTTTCTCATCCATTCTGCTGCTGCTGTCATAGTAGATGAGACTCCAACTACTGATAGATACATCCCTATATCAATATGTAAGATTTCTTTTAAGTCTACATTGGAATTTAAAATTAGTCATCTGCTTGTTAATGACTTATTAGGGTGCTGCCTGATATTTAAATCTTATATTCTGTAGAGTTGTGATTATATCTACAAGATAAGTGCTTTTTCATCTGAAATACCTAATAGTGGTCTGTGAAATTCTCTGTTACACACAATGGAGTTTAACCAGGGGTGTTGCTAGGAGGGGGGCTGACCAGGCTGGAGCCCCTGATCTTTTCCCCAGAGCCCCAGATCATCTGGACATCCGAGTCTGTAGCTGCAGTGAGAAGGTTGCTACCTTGTAAACAAAGGTTCTTCAAGATGGCTCCGAAGGTTCTCACTTGTGAGAATTCTCTCTTGTCACAAGTGAAAATGTTTAGAGCCATCTCGAAGAACCTTGTTAGCAATTATCTGAAGTTGAACTGAGTGGGGCTCACCCAACCTAGGAGCCGTGGTGTGCAGCAGCAGCAGCAGCAGCAGCAGCATGAGGCAGACTGGAGTCAGGAGAAGAGAGGTGACTCCTGGTGCCAGAGTGGGTGGTGTGGTGAAAAGCAACTCAAGCAAGCAAGGTGACTGGTGGTGGTTGTTTTTGTGAATTTCTGTGTTCCAAACCTCCAACCCTAGGGTGATAGGGGCCTGGAGCAGGGAAAATGAATTAAAGCAACTTCTGTTCCTATGTTGGCAGGTTACAAGTTCTTGTAGATTTGAAATCGCTTTGCCAAGCTTTAAAAAATTTGCTTCCCTTGTACTGGTGTGATAGTTTGTTCCCCCTGAGCATACAGGTTGACCCTGATCCTGCAAACTACATTGTGCAAGAAACACCCCCTTATTTCAATACTCGATGGGGATCAGAGATGCTGAAGGGAAAGTACTATCAATGCACAGAAAAAAAATCAACTGAAAGATGCATCTCAATCCAATGTTGCTGCCTCTTGCAATGTTTTTTTTTAAAAATCACAAGTCTCTAGCTACTTAGTTTTTCTTAAAGCTCCAGCTTCTGGTCATTATATGAGAATCTCTGCATTAATGTTAACAAAATATAAGATTTTATTTCCTGTGGTTTTAGAAACATCATTCCATTAAAGTGTGAAAAAAATGGCAACTACAAAAAGTTAACCCTTTCTCTTTTTTTTAACTTGCGATTTTAGGGTGGCATGACTTAAGATTCTGAATGCTTGAGGGTGGCAATATGGCTTATCCTTAATTACAAGAATTTTAGGGGCAGAGAGCTGTGTCCTGTTAACAGGAGCGGCTGGTGGCTTTTTAGTTTGGAGGGGCGAGCTGGTGGTCGGAGCCAGGACAATGGTAGGTGGAGCCAGGGCAATGGTAGGCGGAGCCAGGGCACAACCCAGCAGCAAGGAGTTCCCAGGGTGAACATCAGAAGATGGAAGAAAACACAGTAGTCTAAAATGCACTTCAAGCTTAAAATGAATAA